>CAXKVX010001269.1:0-359326 GCA_964058865.1 Eleocharis quinqueflora | reverse complement strand
GTCTTGGCTCTGCTAGCCATGGACATTCTGGTTGTCCCGATATCGATAGTGGCATCAGAAATAATATTTAGTACTAGTGGCAGAATACTATCATCAATGAAAAACTCTTTGAATGATGAGAGTATGGAAGCTCTCATATGTGCTCAGGACTGGTTGTGTGCTTCAGTCTTGGATAACCTCTCATTTTAGGATTATTTCACTTTATTAATATTTTTATTTTAATTACTAACTTACATAATTACATTTCCTTCTTGTTTTTATGCAGAAAGTGGTGGACAAGTCGGTGATCCATTATGGACCACTGATGAAGTAGCAACATCTAGTTTCATCTTGTGCTAATTGAGGATGAAGCCTAGAGAATGATCTATTTGGCTTCTTGTCTCTAATGCAATGATCTTCAATGATGATATATGTGTTTTGCTGTTTTTTTCCTTTTATTTGTAGCCATTAGCTAAGATAGGTAAAAATTGATAAGGTAGTTTGACATCTAGGCTGAGAGCAGAGGGTGTAATCTGATTGATTTTTTTTATGCTTCATGTAAAAAAATGTAATTTTCACAATTTTTCCCATTTTTTTTGTTTGGTTTTGCACTTAGTAGATGTTCAAAAAAATTGAACATTTTTAACATTTTAACTGTTAATTAAAACGCAACGTTCAATGCAAGAAAAAATACTTAAATTTATTAAACGCGACGTAACACGCAAGAAAAATTTGTTACGCTCTTAAAACACAACGATTAACGCAAATAAATATTTACGTCACCGTTTGATACGTTTTACATCCTAGTCCCCTATATTTTTCTCGGTTTTCTTTTCTTTTTTTGGACCTTTGCTCGCCTATTTCTCAGCCCAGTGCTTAATTAAAAGGGCAAAGTGTCACCTTATGGACCCCACAGAGAGAAGAAAAATCACACTGCCTATATAAACCAAGACTCGCACCATCCAGGGAAATCCCATGCCTTCTATCACTTGTTTACACCACCACCACCACCACCACCTCTACTACTCTCTCCAGTACCCTGAAATGGAAACCAAATCTCTCACCCGATACAATTCTCTCCAGTTCCATCGAAGATATCCTCGAACCAGGTTCTCTCAGAGGAGGTGCATGGCGGTTCATGTCGGGTCGGGTGAAAGGGATCGGGTTCGAAATGGACCCGATCTTGCTCTGAGAAGAACCGAGTCTGACACGCAAATCGTGGTACCAGACAATAAGAAGAACCAGATCAGAGAGAACCAGCGAATCAGAGATCACTACCGAGAACTGCTCCGATCAGATCCGGGAAACTCGCTTGTACTAACAAACTATGGCAAATTCTTACGCGAGGTATGCGTTATCGATCAAAAGATCAACCTGATTTGATTTACTGAGTTCCTTCTTGAAATTTTAAATTGTGTGTACTATAGGTTGAAGGGGATGTGAAAGGGGCAATGGAGTGCTATGAGAGAGCCATAGTGGCAGGCGGCACTGCAGAGGAAAATGGAGAGGTGATGGCTCTTTATGGGAAGTTGATTTGGGAAGCTGAGAGAGAAAAGGAGAGAGCAGAGGCGTACATGGAAAGAGCGGTTCAGGCCTCTCCTAATGATTGGTATATATAATTTTTGACATCACCTTTATAATACATGGTTCCATATACTTAAGAATTTATACTCCAATTCTCATGTTTGCACTCGTTGCATCATAATAGAGATATGTGAAGATAATTTCCATTAAGTAAAGAATTGAGCACATCAGTCATTAATGGAAATTACAGTGTTAATTAGCAAATTATGTCGTCTTGTACAACAGTACAACATTTCTTTGCATGCTGTTCCAACTTATGAGGACAGATGAACTTTCAAACCTGAATCGTCAGTTTGATAAAACTAAAGTAATAACTGTAGAAGTTTCTTATATGAAGTAATGAAAAATGGAACGACGAGGTAGGTCCAAAAACAATTGAATAAGTGCTCTATTTGAGCAAAACGTGATATTCTTCTGACATAGAAGGAGATCCCATTTTTAAATTTCGGAATGATTAGGTACGTCCAAAAATCTGCCAACAGGCTGGACAAATTTAGTTTTCAAATTAGCATTGCTTTACATGTGAGCAGGAATATGATTATGCTATGTAGTATGTACCAAAAACTGAACTGGCAGACAGTATGCAGAAAAAAAAAAAAAACTAAATGTTGATAAGTACAAATGAAGGATCCTAATACTAACAGAAGTGTACTATTGTGATAAAATTGTCATGAACAGAGGCAATCCGCGAAAAAAAAACAACAACTGTATCAATAAAATCTTTTGTGAATTCTAATACTTGAAAAACCACATGCAGCTATGTGCTGGGTTCATATGCCCACTTTCTGTGGGATGCAGAGGATGAATCTGACACAACCCCGGATTCGACTCCATCATTAGATTAGAGATCCTGATATGCAATGAAGGCTGTGATGAAGCAGAGCATGTGCAGGTGAACTGAAAGAGTCCAAGAATCATGCAAGTGGACTGTAATAAAACAAAGGCAGATGTCAGGTTTCCTTATCAGTATATTTTGGCTGAGAGCTACAAGCCTATAACAGAAAAAATGCCACCAGAGAGACTGGGAAAGAGATATGTGATGTAAGATAAATGAATTTTGCACCGTTGAAAGTGTGTGCTGGCATCAGGTTTGGTGGTATTCTTGACTTGGACAGTTTTGACTGGAGGCGTTTACTAATTACTATGTCCTTTTAGTGAATTACTACTACTTCCAATGGAATTTTGCTCTAGAATAAACCCCTGTTTTGCAAATGCAAGGTGATGCGGAGCAAAATTAGAAGTGTAAAATATTTAGTTCAATCTTATTCTTACTTAACTGGTATTTGAAAGTCTGGTGAAAGATGCAGAGGACAAATGTCCCAAGACGTTGATAACTACAGTTAATACAAACGATCATGAGGACATAAATGGATATCAAATACATCAAATGTACTTTCTTTGTGTGATGTGAAATATTTATGAGAAAATTTTAAAAAAAAATACACGCGATTTAGCTACACTTCTCAGGGAAGGAAATTTTGTGAATGGAAGGACTTGGTAAGTGATAATTCTCAAGTAGGTGATGTGAGCAGAGAATATGACAAATATGAAATATCTTCATGGTGGTTTGAAGTGAACAACTAGTTTATTATATTTACAGGGAAGAAGAAGATCAGCGAGAGATCTATCCTGTGATCTTGTCTAGATTTCTTTTAAGATAAACTTGACTGTGGATCGGTTAACCAATAGGATGGGAATTTCTGTTCTGTACCATAACTCAATTATTGACGCCATATTTTTTAAAAATTATTCTGGTCTAGAGTACACTTAAATTTTTTTTTATTACCGTAAGCTTACAACACACAATTATAAACAAATCAGAAAATATATTTGAAATCCTCTTTAAAAACAACTTTTGTCGGAGGTTATCTAGATTTCTTTCATATAAATCTTGTGTTTTATTTTATCACTGTACTAAGTAGGACTTAACGAGTAGATGTAAGATTTAATTGAGTATACTTGTTAAATATATTCGCAATTTGGTCCGCAATGACAAGATAGGTAACGCTAAAAATATTTGGGGATAGTATGTTTTGTTGTCGTCTATTAGATGTTTTTATAATTTTCTTATTTATTTCTTTTTTTGATGAAAATAATTCTTATTTGTTATTATATATATTCTTTCTTATGTTAACAATCTTACAAAATACACTGCAAACTCTGTTGGAGATGCACGTTTGTGTATTGCGTGTATCGAATGTTAATTTGTAGATATTAAGTATTCTAACAAGTGAGGAATTAATTATTTGACGGTTTGTTTAGTTATTTTCTTCTAATAAAATATATATTTCAAAATTGAAGGTTAGTAAATGATGGTGATCTTTACAATGTAGGTTGAAATATCGAAAAAACATTTGAAAAGATAATCCCTCGGAGTAAGAAATATATAAAAATAAAACGAATTTATTTGAGAAGAAGACAATCATGTATAAAGAAATTTCAAAAAGTTATATACATATATATAGGGAATGTATATCGTGCTTCCACCATTGTCTCAGTCAATGCTTCAATAAAGAAGGCTCTCTAAAATCAAAGCGCGAGATCGCGCGGGACTCACGCGTCAGTGATAGTAGAGAAAATAAAAGAGCAAAACAAAAAACATTGTATCATTGTTCATTTATATATATATATGGTTTGGAGGCACCTCATATGGACTGAAGAAATATAGTTGGTAAGATGACAAGGATAATCCTTTCTTTATTGAGAAAAGGCCAGGATAATCCTTATCAAAACATTCAAAAAAAAATCCTTATCAAACTTCAGATAATATTTGACTTGGATACACGTGATTCATGCTTAAGAAGTTTCTAGTTTATTATTTTATTTTTTTATTATTTTTTTAGTCTAAAGTAGTTCTCTGAGCATCACTGAATGATTGCATAAAAAAACTGCTTATGATGTGGTTGGTACTACAATTATAACCACAAAGAATACAATTTACAGGACTTATCCAAACAGATATTACATTAAGGCAGTAAAATAAATGAATATATCAAAAGGCTCTTTGTTGAATTCTAAGATGCAAATTTCATGAGATGGCTTTCCAATTTCACAATAGTAGCGAACAGGGGATTGTGGGAGGAGTCTTGAAGAGAAATAAAAAAAAAAAATTGAGATATACAAGTATCTATTGACCAAGTTAGTTGATGGCAGTGTTCATTCATTTATTGTGTGTTGATATGCTAATATTTGAGGCCATGGAAATCATCTTTTAGTGTCTGCGAGCTAGTTTGATTGTTGTTTAGTAATAAAAAAAAAAAAAACATGATGGTTTGTAATTCAACAGTTGGTACTCAATGGTAATTTAATGATATGATACTATGTCTATGATAGGATCTAGGGGCACAACAAGGCCACTAATTTTTTGGAAAGAGTATATGTTTATTGACCAAAGTGAAAATTAAATCAAAACTGAGAAATTGAAGTGTGTGACACTGTGACATGCGAATAGTTTACATTTCGTATTTTTAGTTGCAAATTAGATAAGGTTAATTTCTTTAGCCCAATAACAAATGCAGTTTTTTTTTTCTAAAGAGAAAGCTCAAAGGCCCAAAAAGACTTTGGAGTATAAAAAAAAAATGCATGGCGTTGGAGTTGTGGGTATTTTAAAATTTCCTGTGTTTTACCTTTTTCTTCTTTTTTTTTTCTCTTGACAAGGATGAATTGATGATTAAGCTCCATAAATCTATCTGAAATTTGAAAGAGACAACGGCCTTAACTACTAAATAGCTCTTAACAGGCCATTAAATATTATTATAATTTTGGTTAAATTAGAAGTTGGTGGGGCCAGAAAGAATAGTCTGTCTACAGTTTTTTGTTTAGTTTTTGTCAAACAAATATTTATATTACAAGATTATAATGGGCGTAGTACGTCATTACCTTGTATTTTTTTTATATAACTAAGTCTAATGAATAAATTAAAAAAAACTTAGTCTGTCTCTAAATTTTATTTCTTTTTTAGATAAGCGTTTTAATTTGTAAAAGTTATTTGCAAAATATTTTTGTATATTTATACGATTTGTCAAAAAAATTACAAAATAATTCTGTATATTAAAAATATATATCATTTTGTCTTTTAAAGAATTATAGATTTTATTTTTTTCTGATCGATATTCTGAATTCGTCCCTTCATGCAATGTCAGACAGACGGCACCGTCCCTTTAGTTTTATATTGTCTGAACTTGCTTATCATTTAACAACAATCACGTCATAACTTGATGTGTTAGATATTGTTATTAATATAACATTATTTAGACATGTTTACTAACTGAACTGGTCAGGCCAACGATATTCATTTACATGTTTAACCAATTAATCTCGTATTTGATGAGATGATATGAGTATAATTTTTTTTTGTTTTTTGGATATGAATATGAGTATAGTTTTCTTTTTCTTTACTTAAACAAATAATTGCACGAGGAAAAACTATTTTGTATCCGTTACTTATAAGATAAATCATAAAAAAAACTAAAATTATATAGATAGATATAATTTTAATGCAGAAACTAAGTTAGTTTTCCAAGTAGAAACTTAGTATTGATCAACTAAAGTAATAATTTTATATTTACCAACAATAAATTAATTTAATTTCCCGATTTTCTTAGAATGAATAACTAATAATTCTCTCTTATATCAATACTATATACTATTTCCGATAAAACTTTTGTCTTTTCAAATGAATCAGTGGAATACCAATAATTCTTGACATGAAGCAACATTGTTATTTTCTTAGGTATAATGCGTATTTTAGTTTTAAAAATTGGACCAAATATTCTTGTTTTATTTAATTTGCTTGTTTTTATCTTGTTTTATTTAATTTGCTTGTTTCGATAAAAACAAGCTGAGTTGGAATCGGTTGCATAAAGAACCAGCTCTTAGTCTAGCTAAGAGCACTGATCTCTGTGTGGAAGGTCTTGAGTTCGAAACTCGAATGAGAGATTTAAGGTCATTTAAATTTTGGTACCTTGACTCCCATCTTTATCTAAAAAAAAGAAATTGGTTGTATATTTGAAATTTGATTTTGTATTAATTTTCTTTCTTTGTAATGTATGTTTGATCTTGACCAAAAAAGTTAATTGGTATATGTATCTAAAAAATGATGGTCATTTATAAAATAAAAAAGTTGTTATATTAGTATTATACTATTATCTGTTTACTAGATCAAGAAGTAGAATATGAATAAGTCTAATTTTAACAAATAAAAATAAAAGTAAATATAATGTATTTCTCTTAACCGCTCTCCTTACATGTCTCTCACTAGAAAATAAAAATAATTAATGCTATGTTCTATCCGTTCTATTTTGTCTGTTTTGTTGCCTCCATTGCATGTCTTTATATTTAAATTCACAACAAAACTGCTACAAAATTTCTAATATAAAGACTTGCAAAATAATTGTTGCAAGTCTTTATATTAGAATAATAAAGTCTATATATTGTTATCTACAATCTTTATATTTAAATTTGCTGAAAGATTGCTGCAAATTTTCTAATATAAAGACTTGCAGCAAAAAAAATCAGGACTTGCAGTAATATAAAGACTTCAGTCCTAAATATAAAGACATGCATGAAAGCGAACAGAACAGAGGAAAACTGGAGCGAGTGCAAAAATTGCAAGTCTTTATGTTAGAACTTTATATATATTGTTGCATGAAAGTCTTTATATTTAAATTTGCTGAAAAATAACTGCAAAATGTCATAAAGACTTACAACAAAAAATAAAGATGCAGTAATATAAAGTCTTGAAAGCGGCAGGGCAAATATAACAATTTTGTTGCAAATTTAAATATAAAGACTTTAGATCTAAATATAAAAACATACAGAAGAACGAACATAGCGAAGTATTAATCGTTTTTGTCTTCTAGCAGAAGCACGAGAGAAAGACGGTTATGAAAGAACTGTTGCCATCACTCTATAAATAAAATATATATAAAACTAATTTTTTAAATAACTTCATCCAGTCTGTATCATATTCTTTTGTTGCAAAATTGAACGAACATCTCAATTGAAATTTAGAAGTATAAAAAAAGGAAAGATTAAAAAAAAGCTAGAAGACGTTATCTGAATGAATCGGGTACAACAGATTGGGTCGATAAGGGTTCTCAACTGCTTTAAAAAAAAAAGATCTGTTCTCAAATTCTTTTTATTTATTTTTTTGAGAAAAAAATATCTTTTCTCAATTAATACTTATTACTTATTAGTCAGCGAAAAGGAACCTACCACTGGAAAGTAGCTGTGAGATGAAAGCATGAATCCCATTCTGTCAACCGTAGAGAGATGCGACGTGAGTTAAAATATACCGATAAATATACTAATAAATTAATAAGGAAAAAAAAAAAGAAAAATTGGTTTACGGTAAAATTATCATCTTGTAATCAGAAAATCACGAATTCTCATCGTTAAAGCCAACTCCTACATAAATACATTAAAATATTACATACAAAACTCTAGCATAATCCGAGGAAAGTATTCTCGGAACATCATGCAAGCGAGAACTATATGCATCGGATTACAGTTTTATCAACTAGGAGTAGGCATATGTCATAAGCCTCCGGCCTCCAACCCGGCCCCTGTAAAGTCTCTGTCAGACTCGGTCCTGATCCGGCTCTTTGCAACTCCGAGGGCCTGATAAGGGCTGTGCCTTAGAGGGGCCGGACCTATTTCCTTAGAACAAAGCTCTTATTACTCGGCCCCTATTAAGCCCTCTTTAGATTCAGTCCTTATCCGACCCTTTCGTTGGCCCTCTAGATCCGACTCTTGTAAAGTCCAATCCGGCCCTTTACACTTTCCCTAACTAGGAGTAGTTGCATGTTTAGCATTTTGGCTACCTGTTCTTAAGAGTTCCTTGTGCTCCTTTGTTAATCTGAGTTAATACATTAAAATATAATACAGGTACTGCTTTAGCTGGATTGAATACATTTCTTAGCTGAATTTCTTAATCATATGGGGTACAGTACCCCCTCCTTGATGTGGTTTTTAAAAAATCCAAGTATATCCCTTTTCAAGGCATAATTGCCCACCTGAAAGCTACCTCCCCGGCATCAAATATTATTTTATTCATTGTTATATCGTCTTCTTTCCTTTCTTATGCACATTTCTCAACACTTGAAGGATAATTCTCTTTTTCTAGGTTGTGTTTGGATCTAAACAAAAATAGTATTATTTTTTTTTAAATGTGAGCTGACTTAATGAATTTAGTGCATTCGATATTATAATTTGTTGCAGTTATTATACATCTCATCTCCTACATTAGTATATTTATTTTCATTATTATACAACAAATTGAATTGCCAGCGCGACTAAACACGCACGTCAACACGATTGAGTTGTTCTCTAGTTTCTTCTATCGTTTCAACTCGATTTAAATAATAATACCGACACATGCATAATAATACGAATAACATGCATAATAACACAGTTGACGCGCACATTAACACATTTAAAATGAACACAACACAATTAACATGCAAAATAATATTGTTAACATGCATAATAATAACATAAATGACATGCATAATTAAGCAACTCAATTCGAATAATAACATTGATAGCAAGCATAATTAAAAACATAATTCACAACTCAATCTAAATAATAACGCAGTTAAGATGCGCAATAAAATAGTTAAAATGAATAATTATCATAAGACGATCTTCGTATAGTTAAAATGAATAATAACGCGATTAACATGCATAATAATATAGAACGCTCAAATTTTGTTTGTGGTTGAACGTCAACATTCAGCATAGGAGGATATTTGTATTGTCTCTCACTGCGTAGTGAATGTCTAATAACCTTAGCTTCCTTAGGATGACTTCGCATTTGGTGGGGGTACCCCGACCAGGAAGGATCGACAAAAATACCCTACTTCAAATTTGTTGCCCGTACAATAATTGCTACAGTATTTTTTACTATTTACAACGATTTTTCGCTGCTCATTTCGTATTCCGGAAGGCTGGCCCTTCTGGAGAATACGGATCCCCTTAGGGTTGGGATCTGATTTTGGAGGCAAGGTACCTTGTTGGCATGCAAATAGAGTTGCTTGTTGTGCAACCTGATTCTCAAGCAACTTCTTTTGAATTGCCAACAGATCTATCTTGATCTTAAGTTCATCAAATTTCCTATCTTAATTAGACAAAAAGTTATCTAATTTCTTATCCTTATTTACTATGAATGTTTTCATCAATTGCTCAGGTGTGCTCTTGGACCAAGCATTGTTATTATCATAGCTTGGTATATATGGATTTTGAACATTATCTTGGTTACCTAAGATACCTCGGACTGGTTCATTGTTTTGTCTTCAAGATAAATTTGGCTAATTACGCCAGTCCTAATTGTAGGTGTTAGAATACGAGTTGTTATTTGGTATGAATACCTTGGTTAATGACATTACTTTGTTCAATTCACACTCATTATCCATACCTAATCCATAGTTAATAGCAAGGTTATCTAACACCACAGATAAAACAAGGCATAAGAGAAGGAGTAGTTATCAGATTGACCCTCATTTGGACAATTTTCTGATTCAAATCACGATTTTTGCAGCTAATTCAGGATTAGAATTTACCACATGTACACCATGTTGCATGATTCTTGTGTATCTTTTCTAGGGTTGTGCCACTGACTCCCGTTGATAGCCTTGTCATCTACCAGAAGAACAAGACACATGAGAAAAAGATGATTTTGACTTCATTTTTCTACTTCAAAACAAAATAACAAGACAACTATGAATGACGTCAAGAACCCAACAGAAAAACAAGAATGGTAAAGAAAAGCAAGAGATAAAACAAGAGATGGTCAGCTAACCTAGAAAGAAGAAGTGTGAAGATAAGAATTACAAAGCTCAACCTCACAGAAGCAGTAGCAGCACAACAATGGGGAGAAAAAGAAGCACAGAGAAAGATAGCAGGGGCTCGAGGTATTAACGATAAAAAAAAATGAACGGTTAAATCATAAAAACATCGATTAGGGATATTCACTACATCATCATTATAGTGAAGAAAAAATGCACAAAGGACGAATTCGATGCTTGAAAAGAAATGGAGACAACTTTAGAAGAGAAAAGGTCGTGAATGCGTCCTTTCCTATTCTAGGGCGATTCGCCTTTTGAACTTTTGGAGGAAAATTGCACCTCCTCGTCGAGAGTTCCATCCGAAAGTTGCGTGGAGACTTGCCAAAGAACTCGATTAGATCATTATCCGAAGGTTCGCTCAAAAATACGTTCGAACATTTGATTAACTTGCTCGACGGCTCGAATGAAGGTAGTTCGAACAGTCGACTAGCGCTCGCTCAAGGACTCGTTGGAATGTAGTTTGTTTGCTTTGCCCGAAAGAAAGTCTTTCGAAAAAAAAAGCTTAAACTTCTACTTCCATAATGGCTATAGAAGCTCGATAACTAATGATATGATACTACTGTTGGGATTTCATGTGTAAGTTCAAGAGGACGAAAATTAAAATTTTTGCCTCTATTTAACTCAATACATAGAAGATCTTATTTATATAACAATTGCAAGCAAGATTATACTATGACATTTCATCAAACACCTCTTGTGCATCAACAAAACAAAAAATAATACATTTATTTCTTGCACAAGAGTGGATAAAGGTTATACCTAAAGAGATTGTCAAATCTCTTTGTAGAGAGGAGTCGATTCCTCTTCTAGGTCTCTTGAAAACCGTCGTCTTCCTTCTTCGTCCATGGAAGCATCCTTGTCTCTTGGTTCACCTTGAACCTAAACAACAACCTAAAGCATCCTTAGATAGATGGATGTAGAGGTTAGAGCTTAGATCCAACCACCTAGATCTTCAATCTTCAATGAACAAGTTATTTCATTTGGTGGCTAAACCTTGCAAGAGAAGGGAAAGAAGAACAATGGAGTTTTTTTTTTCTACACACAAGAGAAGGGAAATGAGGGTTACTATTCACGGATTACTATTCATCCCATTGTAGCAAGAGAGAGAGAAAGTCATTTTTCATCTCAAACATACTCTTTTATATAGCCAAGCCCTAAGGCAACACTTGTGTTAATTATTTACACAAATGGCTATGACTACTCTCTTGTTATTCCCTAATCATATTTTGCAAGGATTTAATTTATGAGTAAATAATATTACTATATTATTCTAATATGAATTAATTTATTATTCTTATAATGCTCTCAAACATTATACAAAATAATATTCATATATATTCTCATAAATTTATTTTATGATTTAAGCATGTCATTTTACATGACATATTACTTTAACATTTTATCACATGTATTTTAACTCATACATCATGAGATTAAATACATCATTCAAAATGTAAAATACTTGTTGTTTCTGTTCAGTTGGTGTGACCTTACAGAGGATCTACGTCATCTTGGGATATAATATAAAATATTTTATATTATGGACTCTAAGAGGTTCTATCACTACATTATAGTCTCCCAAACGACATAGTCGTTACGTGCTTGATCCACTTAATTTGTGTCTATCCTTGTCTCATGATATTTTAAATAATATGCAAAATAGGATCGTGTCATTTTTGCATTATATTCTTTTCTAGGTCTCTCAAGTGAATTATAAGTATAACTACATCAGTTATATTGCATACAATACAATTTCACTTTACCAAGGGGTCCAATAATATCATAACTCAAATAATTGAGGGACAATAATAATGTTGACATATAAATTTCTCCCGCACAAGTTGTACATAACGAATTACTATATCATTCCAATCATTTGAATGGACTTTAATAGTAATCACATTATATACTTCTCATGTGAAAAACCTACATGTCTCATCTATAAGATTCAAAGACACATTGGAAACATTAATGACACAAAACCAATCCATATAATACTCCATCTAGTTAGGTCATGTTCAGTATATAAAGAATCAACATTTTATATACTCATGTCATTGAATGATAAGCACTTATCAACATTTATAGAACTATAATGTACTTCCAATTGACATGACAATCTTCATGGTAAATAATGTTTCCTTTAATTACCACGATTGTGAGCATATTTAGGATTATATGTTTTCATCTAAAGAGTTCTATGGTTCAAGACCATGAGCATCTTCTTGAATGCTTCTAAAGATATAACAGATCAATCTCAAGGAACATAAATGTATAATAACATTTAAAATCATAAACAATTCATAAGTTCGTTATAAAAAAGATAACTTTCAAAACACACAACCTTCAACTACTTCGTGGGCCTTTAGCCTTCGGCCCCGAAAGAGTTTGTGACCCATAATAAAGCCGGCCTCCTCGATCTCGAGGCATTAAAGTGATTTCAGAACATGCATTCCTCTCTTCGCAAATAATCCTAAAATGACCGATCGAGATCGACATTAAAGAGCGAAAATTGAAGAATCTTCGAGATTTCAGCATTAACTTCGTCACGAAATAACAGTCAGATAGGATAGTTAATTATGTAATCATTTCTCGTTATTGCATTTAGGTCTCTCGTCTAAGAACATGCTATATGTATGCCTCCCTCTCATTTCTAATAGACATCTCGCACTTTACTACATACAATTATTTGGTAAAACTTTGAATTTTCTTGTTATCCTTTTTTTAAAATAATTTACATTGAGATTCGATAACAAAATATTAGACATCGCGTGCACTATTGAGAAAAATGACATGCTAACATGCATGTCATTCATGTTGACACGTAAAATCAGATGGACGCAAACAATATTTCAATTATTTTTACGATGACATGAACCTTGATTTTAGTACCAATATCATTGATATTTAATTTGACCATTAGGTATCGTATTATTTTTCATTTCTATTGTTTATTTGTTTGTATGGCTACATCAGCACGCTATTTGCGTTGCAAAAATTGTTGTCAAGATAGATGACAATGGCATTGAATTTATTAATAACTATTTTTTTCAAGTAGAATAAATTTGGTACAAACTGAAATTTGGATAGTTAAAAATGTTTTTTATTGAAAATTTAAAAAAGTAAAATAATAGATAGATGATTTAAGGATAATTTCTATAACTCCTAAAAATAAACGAGAAAAAATTTAATGATTCACTTTACATCGAAATTCGCATATACAAATTTCGATTTAATTTGAATCATTGAATGTAAATTCATGATAGTTAGTTTAATCCTATTGATTCCGGACAATTTATCCATGGAAATTGCTCCTTCGTTCACGAAGTGTTGTGTACTTGTGTAGGCATTAGTGCTCTACATCATTAGTCTATACTACAACGTGATAGAAAGTTGTTGTCTTGATGCTTTTTGCTTGTTCCTAGCTAGTAGCTATATAAGATGTGTGACTTCCTATATTTTTATCGAGATTGATGGAAAAAGGGAGGGAATTAAATGGCAATGATTTACTTTTAACAATCTTAATAAATAATAGATTTTTAAATAAATATAAAATTCAAAAGAAAAAAATTATAAATATATTCTTAAATTTATAAACCGATATTATTCCATTTTTGTAATTTGAATATTATTGATAATCGAACAAATAGCATATAGTTTCATGTAATTTCGCAACGATTCATATTAATCGATTTGTGATGGATATTAAATAGCAGTAAGATCGCGTCAAATTTAAAATACAATCAATCGATGAGTTAATTAAGAAATGTGTTTATTAAACTTTTTTTTTTTTGTAATTCATTATCAAAATTGTCTAGATAGCATTTGATTGTCTCACAACAAATAAAAATAGGGAGATTTGACTCTATACCACCTCAAAACTCTAAAATTAAATTTTTTGCCAACCTATTGTTTCTTCTTTACCATCCCAAAATTACTTTATTCTGAATTTTGCCCCGATTATAATTACAATTTATATTGCAATTAAAATTAATTGAAATTAAAAAATATGACCAAATTATCCGTATCCATCTTCTATTTAATAGGTGAACACACCTATCAGATTGCTCTTCTCCCCCTAACTCCACCGCCATCAACTCTCCTTCCTCCTCCTCCATTTTCACTTCCGATTCGATACGACCCGACCTCAGTGCAAAGAGCAATCTGACACCGTCAAGTTGACTGTATATTCTTTTGTGAATTTGCAGATATAAGAACATTTGAAGTTCTGCTGCGCTCATATGAAATTCGAGAATTCGTTTTGGTAAAAGTGTCCTTGAAGAAGATGGCTCTCCTGTTGGGCCTCCCACCTCAAAAGAGAAAACAATCTACCTTAACTGCAACAAAGCCAGAAAAATCAAACAACAATTTTTCTGTCATGGCTAAGCCATGCAACACTGCCATGGACCACAATGGTTACCTAACAATTGCAAGACATATGTAATCAATTCAACACTTTTCTCTATTTACAAGACACTCATACACCCCTGCCCTCTCCACCCTCAAAATAATTGAAATTCTAACCGAGTGCTAGGGCCTAGGAGATAGTGTTCAATTTTTCCTTGATTTTCTATTTAGTACAAAATTTTATGACCAGTCCACAAATTGAACAAGTGATAGAACAATTTGCAAATCTTATTTATATACTTGCAAATACTGAGTCAGCCAAGCGGTTGGGATACATTTTTGTTAAATTCATTCATGTTCAGTGATGTTTTCTACAATCAGACTATTGTAATGGACAAACTATCAGATTGAGTAATTTTACATGATTAGAATCGATCTATCAGCTATAAAGAGGGCGCAAAAAATAAAGATGTGTTTGGCTTCTGTGAACTGTAACATATGAATCAGCGGTGAAAATGGAGGAGGACGAAGGAGGGTCAATGGTGGCGAGGTTAGGGGGAGAAGAACAACATGACATGTAGGTCATAGAGCAAATTTGAGGGCATTTTGGGAAATAGTAAAAATATTTATCAATTTTATTAATATTTAAATCATAAATTTAGGTATTGAGGCAAAAATCAGAATAGATGTACTTTGGGGTGATATTTTTTTTAAATGCATTATAAGATGGTAAAAATCTAATTTTAATGTTTGCGGTGGTATAGAGCCGAATCCTCCATATAAATAAGGTCATTTTGAATATTTTGGATTCTTAGATTATATTATCTGAAAAGCTTAAAAAGGATTATTAAACAGAAGAGAATCGTATTCGAGATAAGATATGCTCGGTTGGTTGTGCAAATGGCAAGATGCATTTTCAAGGGAATATTGAACTTAGACCAGCATTGAGGCATCGTTGTTTGATTTTCTCAAAATAAAAAAAAAATTATCCACGAATCATGTAGTTCGGTTTAATTAATCGCCACTGGTGTATTTATTATCATATGTTGTTCATTCCATGATTTATTTATTTAATCCATCAGAGCTCATATGGGAAAAAAATTTATTGTGCATGTGGAGCCTATATTATCTTTACATTATTCGGATTGTAGGGACTATACTGTAAAAATAGATGTGTCGATTAAATTAATTTATTCACACGATTATTCGATTGGTCCTGATTAATCCAAATTAACAAATAAATAGTGAATGAGGATCATGTTAATAAATTTGAATAAAACACTATATATATGTTATATATTATTATTTTTAAATAATTTGTTTCTGACAAAATAGATATTATTAGTTTATTTCTTTAATAAACCTTTCTCAATATTATTTCTACTTAAAATATATTATATTTTTATTCTTAACCTTTTGCATTGTGACTTATCATTAATTATTCTTTTCTAATGAAAAAGACATTTTTTTTTCCATGAAAATGTATCAAACCTACAAAAGCTAACCGTCTATTGTGCATTAGTAAACAATTCAAAATTGCACAAGTCAAATTTGATAAATTGTATTGACGATCACAATAAAATACAACCAAATCGAATATTAACTATGTGTATTTTGTATTTTTGAGAATTTTAATATTACTACTTTACGGTTTAATACTATTATGAAAAACCATGTTTTCAAAAATTGTGATTATCCAATTAGGCACTGAAAATATTACTCCTAATAAATAAGAATATATTCAATCTTCATTCAATTTGTATTCATCTGATACTACAAAAAATTAAAGCAAATAAGAATATATTCTTTTTCTTGAATATGGATCTCTACACCATATTTTAAAATACGGCCGCATCAACAACTGGGTAGGCTTGTGCTTATGCAATATATAATCGGAATGAGATCTTTTACCGCGCACTACAAATGCTATGGTAAATTTCAGTTTTTAATTTGCATCGACATTCGTGCAAGCTAACTTTTATAATATCAGACTCGTGAATTAAATTTGAACCGTCCGTAATTTACAGCGCAAAAAATCTGTGGCGTTCATTTCTGCTGCGCGGCAGAGAATGAACCGGAATCGGCTCCTCTGCCCACAGGTGGGACCATCAATTACAAGCTGTCATTTGGCTTTCTATTTGAAAATAAAATTGAGGTTATTTATGAACACTCTTAATTAAAGAAAAATATTTAATCGCCATCAAAAATATTTTGAAACTTCTTGCAAAGAGATCTGCACATTTTGGTAAGTTTAATGATTTCGCTAAAAAAATAAAACAAAATGTGCCTCTTCTGTCACATGCATTAGTTCTTCATATAATTTTCTTTACAAAAATCTATAGACTAATTATACTTTCTTCTCATTCCATGTCATTAGACATGCTGTTTTTTGAATTTTTTAAAGAAATTGATCCACTATTATACATGCAGAAAATATTCGATATTATTTGTAGCAATATTTCATTTGAAATATTTTTTGTCAATTGTGATATAATATATGTATTATTAGAGCTGATCATTTACAATTCAAAAATTATAGGAGTATACTAATGATTAAAATTATTTGATATCAATGACAACTTATACTAATTTTAGCATTTCAATTTTTGGATATGAATGAAATAATGTTTTTTAAGTTTGGACCATCTAATAGCACAGCTTTCTTCCCCATTAAAAAAAATCAACAAATATAAAACTTAAAAATCATCAACCTCTCACAAGATTTAATGACAAAAATCAAATTGAGTGATTTGAAACTACTATTTGAATGTCAAATAAAAAATCAAAATGATAACACAAATCAATACATCACACCATATAGAAGGACAAGTTCTTTATTGATGTGCAATTAATTTTAAAATTACATAATGTTTTAATTATTTAAATTATGATTTGAATAAATGACTATCTAAATTAATTTTCAACATATATTTTTTTCTTAAAATTGTTACACATAACATTTTATTTTACTAACATTTAGTGGATACATAATTTGAAAAACATATTACAGAAATTAACAATTAACTTAAGATAAATTTATTAATACAACAGAACCATAGTATGTAAAGAGCATGGCTAAAATAATATGCATAGTACACCACATAACGTACTATGGGGTCATTTGTATTTAATTTAGTCATTAAATTGATATTTAAGTTTCTCAATAAATTCTTCATATCAAAATCTGGTAGGAAATAAAATTTCGTGATTTTTAGAGCTTTCTTGCTATTTTTTAAATATTTTTTAAAAACAGCCCAGAAATGACACTTTTGTAGTATTAAATCTGGACTGTTTTTAAAAAATATTTAAAAAATAGCAAGAAAGCTCTAAAAATCACGAAATTTATTTTCCTACAATATTTTTATATGAAGAATTTATTGAGCAACTTAAATCTCAATTTATTGACCTATATCTATATGCATAGTACGTTATGTGGTGTAATATGCATATTATTTTAGCCATGCTCGTATGTAAAATATCAAGTTTAATATATTATGTTTTGATATTTATTACTAAACTATTATTTATAATTGTGAAAGTATTACGCCGGAGAGAATTGAGCGCGTCACTTTGGTTCGAAATTCGATAACTTAAAATGGTCTTAGTGCTTTCTTTTAATTAGAGTGTTCATAAAATGGTCACTTTAGTTTAATATATCATTTGCATATTCTACCCATATATGCATCTACATAATGCTCTATGTACAATGAAATTATATATTAATAATTCGCGTTGCGTGCAAACTAAATTGGAACTTGAAAACATAACCCCTAAATATTATGGACCCATATCCGGTGTAGCACAACACTCGTGCTACATCGTTTTCAACGGTTCGTATTTGTGCATAGAATGGATCGGCTGCCAATAATAAACTATAAGGAGTTTTCTTTTATATGGACCGCGAATCTTGATGCATACAAAACAGATTGAACAGTTCAGCACAGCTGTAGCGTAGGTGTGGCACTGCACCTAATTGGAACGATATCATTCGCCCCTTTTTTGACTGCAGATGGCAACCCTAAAATCTGAACCATCAAATTAGAGTTCGACATATCAGATTTTATAATACAAAAGCCATTTTGAATCATATAATTGATAATCAGACGTTGAGATCTAATCCAACAGTTCAAATTTTAGAGGTGCCGAGAGAATATGGGTCCACACTTGATTGGATTCTACTTATCCACCTCGGGTTATCGTATTCCATTTATTCACACAGAAACTAAGAACCTCGTCTCCGCTATTTCGAACCCATATCTGAACCCTGTCATTGATACATTTGATCTAGGGATGTCAATATAGCCCATCAACCCATCGGTCCGCCCATGCCCACCCGACCCAACCTTATACTCAACTAACCCGTTGCTACGATGGGCCGAATAGGGCCGAGTCTATTGATGGGACGGGTTGGGTAATAGGTCGTTACTCTATATCCACAAGCAGGCCATGAGCTTGTTGAATATTGTCTTTTAATTTTTATGATTATACTCACGAGTAGATTTTCAGTTATTTAATGAACTAATTGATGTACATTTATTGCTTAATGAATAGGCAAAAACATGGGTACTCCAAAAAATTGGTACACCGTGTACTCTAGTCCATTTAGGTTGTTCCATTCATCGATATTGGTGTAAAGTCATTTTTTGGTAAACACAATAAATGTTAAAGTGAATCACTTTTCACCATCTCAATAAATTGAACGACCTAAATGAATAAAAATATTCATTGTAACTATCTTTTGGAGTAACTGAGATCACATTAGACTACTTTTGCCCCGAATTCGGAGCCTCTTAAATGCTCAACAATTTTAGAAGTTGAAATTACTCATTTCAACAATGTAAAAATGAACGATTACTGTACTAGCAGAAATGCTTGACCATTTTTAGTCCGTAATTTTTCATTATAAACAAATAAAAATGCAAAAACACCACCTAAATCTCTGATAGCGGACCGTTCGTCCTCCAACAGAGATAGCGGACCAAAATGGGCCCCACCCATATTTGAACTAAAAATGGTCATGCTTGTATTCAATCAAATATGGGTGGGGCCCATTTTGGTCCGTTATCTTTGTTGGAGGACGAACGGTCCGCTATCAGAGATAACGGACTGTTTATTTTGGTGATTTCTGCTCGAATTTTTCTATAGTGATTATTTTGCATTTTTATTTGTTTATAATCTCAAATTTCGATTTTTAGTTGGAGCATTCACAGCAGGTGAATTCTCCTGCTCCACCCGCTCCAAAATTTGAGATTATAAACAAATAAAAATGCAAAAACACCACTATAGAAAAATTCGAACAGAAATCACCAAAATAGACAGTCCGCTATCTCTGATAGCGGACTGTTCGTCCTCCAACAGAGACAGCGGACCAAAATGGGCCCCACCACGGACGCATAATCTATTATCCTTTCTCTTTTCTCTTTTCTCTTTTCTCGCGTGGTGGGGCTCATTTTGGTCCGCTGTCTCTGTTGGAGGACGAACGGTCCGCTATCAGAGATAGCAGACTGTCTATTTTGATGATTTCTGTTCAAATTTTTCTATAGTGATGTTTTTACATTTTTATTTGTTTATAATGAAAAATTACGGGCACCCGCTTCCCCTCTAATACGACTATTAAATAAAATAAAAAAATAATCACCAACCTCTCACTGTCACATGGGTCCCGCAATACCTTTATCCAGAAAAACCGTTGGATGAGATCCTCGTTGGATCGGAACATCCACTCATCGCCGTCCTGCTTATCCCACGTGGATCATTATTCTGATCCCGCTTACCGGAGCACCGTTCCAGCTCGACCCTATCCAGTCTCCCCCTTTACCTATTTATCTAGACCTATCGCATAACATGACAAGTACACCGAAATTTGGTTTGTAACTGTGGGATCCACTGTCAGTGAGGAGATTAGAAACGGAAATAGTTATTATAATTTTAATAATTACCTTTTCGTCAGAAAAATAGTGGCGGAGCAATTAACCGGTCGGTGACCCCAGACCAAAATTTGAAGCTATAAAGATCACCCTATCTCTCTCGTTGATTCTCTTCCCCTCTCCTCTTCTTCCACTCGCACATGTAATGTAATAATTCTTTCTCTTCGATTCCCTCTTTTTCTTGCATGCAATTTTCTTTTTCCGTTTCTTTAGTCCTTACTAATCTGTTAACCCTTTATTCTCTCTCCGTCTCTCTCCAATTCCTCTTTTTTTTCTTACATTTCCCTTCGGGATCAACCCAATCGGAACTTAAATCAACAAAGAGGGATTCTCCAATTCGCGATGGAGACAGAGAAAGATCTTTCTCCAAGGTTCTCCATTGGATACGCTTTAGCGCCTAAGAAAAAAGAGAGCTTCATCCAAACCTCGCTCGTTTCTTTGGCCAGTTCTCGTGGTATCGACCTGGTACAAATCGATCCAGCCAAACCCCTTGTATCCCAAGGTCCTTTCAATTGTGTGATTCACAAGCTGTGTGGCGATGAATGGCGATCTAACCTTGATGAGTTCTCAGCCGTTCATCCGGAGATTCCCATAATCGACCGTCTAGATGCGATTGAGAGGTTGCACAACCGTATCTCGATGCTCCAAGTAGTATCTGAGCTCGACACCTCTACCTCCGCCTCAGGTGAGACATTTGGTATACCCTCCCAGGTTGTGGTGTACGACCAAGGCTCCTTACTAGATTCAGGTTTGGTTGAGGCACTCCGATTTCCAATAATTGCAAAGCCATTAGTGGCTGACGGCACTGCCCGGTCCCACAAGATGTCGCTTGTCTTTACAAGAGAGGGTTTGCAAAAACTTAAACCACCATTGGTCCTCCAAGAATTTGTGAACCACGGCGGGGTTATTTTCAAGGTGTATGTTGTGGGACCACATGTCACTTGTGTAAAGCGCCGATCTTTACCAGACGTCTCAAAGGAAACCCTAGAATGCCCAGCCGAGGGATCGGTATCTTTCTCTCAGATCTCCAATTTGACCGCAAAGGGGAAAATACGTGACGCACAGGAGGATCTGACCCGGATGGATGAGGCTGAGATGCCTCCTATCAGTTTTGTAAAAGAGATTGCCAGTGGATTGAGAAAGGCATTGGGATTGATGCTGTTCAATTTTGACATGATAAGAGATACTCGAGTTGGGACTCGGTATCTTATAATTGATATCAATTATTTCCCGGGGTATGCTAAGATGCCGAGCTATGAGAGTGTGTTAACTGATTTCTTTCATGCAATTGTGCACAAAGAGGATGGAGAAAAAGAAGAAATCAATAACCATAAAACTGAAGTGGCTTGAGCAATTGTTGCTAGATTGGGTTGAGGTGGATGCTCTAACTGATAGGTACTTGAACACTCTTGTATTGATTGTTGCTTGGTAGAGGGTTGGACTAGAGAAGCCAGTTTTCTTGTTTTTCTTTTCTTTTTCTTTTTATATCAATCAAGGGAATCTCAAAAGAAGTTTATTTGTTAGCTTGTTGTTGCATGGTGCTTTTTAGCGATCTTTTTTGGTTGTTTGTTAGTCACTGATTAGATATTAAAAATGGTGATGTTACAAGCTGGTAACTTGGTTAACAATGTTGCATGGTACTTGTGAACTTGCTTTATGATGAAAGAGGAAATCTTGACTTTCCTTTCTGATTTTTTGAGGTTTGGTATTAATTACATGGTTATCTGTCACTTCTGGCACAAATCCATAGCCATTCAACAGCCAATAGTCTTTGTAATGAATGGTACCCTATCCTAGAGATACCAAACCTTTTCTTGATTATGTTATAATGATACTTCTCTCTACATAGTTGTAGCTTTTCTGTTGCCAGTATCCATTTAAGATACTGCTTTAATTGTGGAATGACAAGTTTCAACTTGGTGCTCATTAGCAGCAAGCTTGATATAAGGATGTATGTAAATTAGTTGAAGGCAGGGATTATTAGATATTATCACAACAACATGTTTAGGAACCAGATGAGAAGTTGAAACACCTTTTATTGTGTTTGAGATTTATTTAGGTCTTAACTTACCAGTGAATTGATCTCTGCAATAAATGAGTCCAATTGCGAGTTCTAGATCCTATGCATGCCTGTTATTTGTTTGCCTTATGTCTGCCTATAGCGACTTTTGTTTCGGGTTTTTTTTGTTTTTGATCGAGGGTGTCGATCTTCACACGGTTGAATTGTGCTCCCACAGAATTGATCATTATTTCTGCAAAGCATGGCATTTTGATGAATCTTTTGTCATCTGAACGATGGAACATTCCAATAGAATTTGGTTAAATTCCGTTTTAAATAAAATTTCAGTTTTAGAGGGTTGGCAGATGGCTGATTCTTTACCTGTACATATTTCGGATCTGAGGTCATTGGATTTTCGATATTTGGAAGGAATATTTGAGAATACTGGATTTGTCAGTATATCAACCGTCTTCTTGCCCTAAGTTTGATTGGAGGGCATCTTTTTTATGCATGCAAATGAATCTTTTCTATGGACAATGGTTAAGTTTTGATCGGAGGGCTGTGGTCTCTATATATCTAATTGAGAAGGGGTGGATTGCAAAATTTCCCGTTTCAGGATGATTTCCTTTTGGTGGTATGTTTCTGTGGTGATAACTTATTTTGTACCAGTAATCAGTATACATCTCTGTTGGATTTGCATTTGGCTTGTGTTGTAATACTGAGGATAGGAGTTTTAGAACGATTATGCATTCATACCTGGATCAGTTAGCTTCTTGCCAGAAAATATATGAAATGCTACCTTTCTAGATCTCCGGTGTGGCGGTGTACATTTCGGAACTATCAGGTACCAACAGGTACATAATTCAGCATTTTCTTATCTACCATAGTCGAATTTTCTTATTCCCTCATCGTATCATTGTAATGTGGAGCTTGTATATTTCAGATTCCGGTCTCTTTTTCTCAATTTTTTTTTTGAAATAAGTGGAAATAAGTGGAGAGCGCTCAATATTTCATTTTCTTAACAAAAATAAAGTATACAATCCGAACACACACAGGATAACACCCTACACACTATCTCTATTTTTTATCCTAAACAATCTAAACACCCCGACACATCAATCTTCAAAATGCCCTATATATCTATCTAAACCCAATAACAAAATTTATAATATCCCCCCTGATTCCTTACATTTCTTTTCTGCACTCTCTCAATTGTCTATACTAACTGATGTCAATTTGAACCAAATTGCCTACCAATTGCTTATATCAGACTGAGCCACATCCTATATCAGCTGTACCAATCATGTACCAACTGGTACCATCCTACACAGCTGGTAACACAAACTGATATTCACAAATTGATAGTTTTGGCTGCTGGTGCCAGCCTTTCGTGCGTGATTCACCCCTGCTCCTTCTCTGTGATAGCATCGCCACAGTTTGTCTGCTGCTGGCAGCAGCTTGCCTCAGCTGTCGCCCTTGCACACCATGCTTATCCTCTATCCCATAGTGCAGATGAAGAGTTGTGATCCTTTACTCTGTCACAGCCGAGCTGCTCAAACTACCAGCTCGTCTCAGAGCCTCGCAACCTTTAGAACCGATTTCCCTATGCCAGAATGTGATCTACACCTGACATGGATAAATTGTGCTTGTCTCGTCGATTTACAGGTAGTATCAATCACCTCAGCCCAGAGCTTTGATCAATCTGGCTGACCTGGTCGAGCTCCAAGCTCCCCTCAGAGATTTGCGACTATTTAGCTCGATCAGTATATTTGATTGTCTCGTCGGTTCGCTGAGAGCATCGATCATCTCATCACTAATCCTTCTGATCCCCACATCGCAGCCAAAATCCCAAATCTACTCAATCTATATCACTATTACCAGTAAGATTATCTTTGTGTAAATCGCCCTCGCTTCAACATCGATCACCACCACCCGAACAGACCTGGACTCGCCACGATCTGACACCTCAGCATTCGACGACGGTCTGGTCTCACCGATCTGCTTTTGCACTTTCTTCCGCATCTCATCTTTGATCTTAACACACTGACACCATGTCGATGCCTTGCCTTTATCTTGAGCAAGGCACGATATTGATTACTTCGATCAGACTTGAGAGGCAGGATCGGTCCAAAGACATCTCGTTATCTGACATCTCGGCACCACGAGTATGGCAAGATCCCGTCGCTATCAACTGTTTTACATATCATCATCTCTGCTCACAATCATCCCTCGCGACTTTACAACCTCGCAATCGGAACCAGGGAGGGGGAGGAGAAGAGAGACAAGGGGGGAGGGGAGAAGGGAGGAGAGGGATGGTGGGAGAAGGTCGGAGGTGACCTCCCCGCCAAATCTGAAAATCGCCTAGGTTTCGCTCTTTCCACGTCTCTATTTCTCAATGGGTGCAACATTTTTATCAAATATAATGTCTTCACTTTTGTTTGTATCAACTGTGTTTTAAATTTATATAATTCATAAAAAAATAATTAGTGATCTAGACTTGAATGCACAAAAAAGCATGCATGATGAATAATGTAAATTATTGAGACACAATTAAAACACACAAAATAAATAGAAGCACTATAACCTTCAATATATATTTCGCTTCAAGATATTCTACATCAATCAAGCTAGCAAGTAGAAATGAAATATTTTCGAAGTTGTGAAACCGCTGGAATATTCAAAATCATTGGCCTTTAATTTCTGAAACATGTTAGTCAAAATGAATTCACATCTCCTGAAATGGTTAATGGTTAGTAGCAGTGGGGCCCTCCTGCATTCTCACCGCTGCTACAGCATCGAGTGCTGCTCGTACAGTGTTTTGCTACAGTACCAGCAGATTTACAACGTAACAGTACTGTTCGCTGATCATTTCGTAACCCTCATTATTTCGGAGAATACAGATTCAGTCAAAATTTGTTGGTCAAGATACTGTGCTAAATCGGTTCAAGCGAAGGCGAAGCGATATAGATCTTAAAATCTTAAACCATTATTAATAGGCTGTGTTTTTAAAGGTGTCTTATGGATTGTAGCATGTAACCAAGTTGGGCTTGGGAACTAAGCTTATTCATCCTTTACCTCAGATATCCTTTAAATCCATATATAATTCTCCATTTCTCCCTCATGTCGTATGTGTTTAAATTTCATTTCTGATGGGAAGCCCTTCCTTACTAACTGCTAATTTTTATATACAAAGTTTGTTCGAAATTTACGAGCAGAATTACAATTCTGACTCCATCATTGTTTTCTGTAAAGGGTGAGTTGATGTATCCATAGTTCCATACCATACCATCAACGAAATATACAGACATTATTATTTATTCAGCTTAACGAATTGTTGTTCATGTTAATAGTTTTATTTATTTCGGTTATTTTGTGTGATAAATTATGGTTTAATTTAATTATTTATTTTCAGATTAATTGTATTTATTTAATAATAAAGTACAATACAAATTAAGTTATTAACCCGAATGATGATATCAACGAATCAGATATGAAATAATCAATCACCACTCATCAGTCTGCATGACAGGTTAACAAAAAGACAACTAGAATTGGATTCTAACCTGCCAATCAGAGAGGTGACATAGCATATATTGTGGGCCTGAATGGGCCTAATTGAAAGGGGCCCATAAGAGGAGGAATTGGACCTTGCTCTACACGTGGCAGTATAGGAGGAGGGGGTCCTACAGTACTGTGTTGCCTTTCTCTCAGAAAGGAACAACTCGAAAGTGAGATCCTCATATAAACAATTAAACAAGGAAGCCAGTGCTAATTGCTGAAGTACTGATTTTGCTGCAAGGCTATTTGACTGCATTGAAAGCTGCCTGTCATTGATCATTTTGCATTTGGAACGTAGCAAACTTGTGTTGTGTGAATTTGATGTTTTACAAGGACAAGACACTAAAATTGAATGATGATTAAGAGTTTCTGACTGAGTTTTGGGTAATGTACTAGTGTGTGTCAGTGTGTGTTGAACTGTTGGTACCTGCAGCGGTACTGAAGGCTCTGTTAATACTTCTCCTGCAATTAGGCATTAAGGCATTCTCTTAGTAGTTAGTACCAACTCAGGATGAACTTGCAAAGTGTATATTTTTCTTTTCAAAAGTTTTCAGATCAAGTAGTTGTTGTACTAAGTAAATTTTCTAGACTTAACAATTTGCAAAACAGAAGAGCTCATCTGAATAACATAACCAGAAAAAAGGGACCCCATTCGAGAACATGATGAAAGAGCGACAAGAAAGGCGATTCGATAGGCGATTTCAGAGGTGGCGAGCAGAAAGAAGCTAAATACAATGAAATTACCAACAATGGAGAAGAAGAGGAGAGAGGGGAAGCGGTCCACGACAACCGAGAGCATAGTGGCGAGGAGGAGGAAATAGCTTCTTCCTCAAATTCCTGAGGACATGGATAGAAAGGGACTCTCCATTAATGGAAACTAGCTAGATCAACAAGATGGTGAGGGATGGATACGTGTCATGAGAGGAAGCAAGGGCACCAGGCATATGTCAAATTAACGGTATTGACGAGAAGAAGGTAAATCGAACAAAATCTGGAGGAAGAGGAGGCAATTCAAGATCATTATTGCCACCTTTACAAAGCTTTAAAGAGAAGCATTTACGCTGTCGCTGTTTGAAAAAAGATCATACAAGACAAATTTGTAGAGATCCGACTGGGTGTTATAAGTGTCATAAATTTGAACGTAAAGGTGGTAGTTGTAAGGGTGCAAATGAAGGACATAATCAAAAGAAGTCACATCTCTTATATAAGAAGGAATCAAATACTCCAAAGACACATATGCTCAAGTACTTGGTCAAACTAAGAAATCAGAAAATATCACTGAGCAACCTTTTGAACAAAAATGGCGCAAGTACCATCGCAACCGCCGCTTGGTAGGACACAAAACTATTCAACACTATGCACTACTCAAGCTTCAACTCTTTCGTGACATGACAAGGACAAGGCTTATAACTATCCTTTATGATGTCATGTACTCATTTAGCATTGATTTTGCAAGCTCTTGCAAGTTTCGATTTTTACGCTCAACCGCTTTCTTTTGTTGAATTGTTCTTGGTGCAGAGAACTCATGCTTGTGATTATTTATAGAACAAAATTCGTACTATCTTGAATTTTCAAATTCACCACCATAATCACTACGAATGAAGACTATCTTTACCTCTCTTTAATTCTCAATTTGTGAACAAAAATCAATAATGTATTCACAAACCTCTTCTTTGTATCTCAAAAAGTTAAACCCAAATGTACCTACTAAAGTCATCAACAATCACAAATACATATCTTTTCTTGACTATACTAGGTACGTTAATTGGTCCAAACAAGTTCATGTGAATGAATTCCAAAGGTCTTTCGATTGAGATCTGGTATTTAGACTTAAAACTAGTCTTGGTTAGTTTATCTTTCATACAAGCATCACACATGATATCAACATTTATCCTACAGATTGGTAAACCACGAACTAACTCAAAATTGACTAGTTTCTTAATGAAATTAAAAAAGGTATGACCTAACCTTTGGTGCCATAACCATGAGTCAGAATTGATTGCATTTAAACAAAGTTCACCGATGATAAATTGGTTGATGTGAAGGTAATAAATATTATTGGTTCTCTTACCGTTATAGACTAACTCATCGGTATGGTTATGGTATAATAACAATTCTTGTCACTAAAGCTAAGGTGAAAACCGATATCACACAACTTACTCACACTCAATAAGTTGAAATTTAAATCATCGACTAGATATACATTATCAATGGTCACATGGACATTACCAATTGAACCAATTCTAATGATCTTACTCTCACGTTCGTTACTTTCAAAGATGACTTCACCTCCATCAAAAGACTTAAAACTCTTAAAAAACAATTTTGTTGCCTGTCATGTGGTGTGAACAACCACTATCTATAATCAAAGAATATTCCTTATATGATGAAGCCAAACATTCCTATGTATTTTTAAAAAGATATGTGATTACTAATTTGAAAAATCTTTTTAGGCTCTTACTTATTGAAATACTCAAGATTAACCAAGTTTAATTGAGAGATTTAGAAATCCAAGCATAAAATTTTTATGTTTGTTCCTTTTGAAAGGACATTCAAAGGTCATATGGACATGATAGTTACAATGATTACAAATAAGACTTGAATCGTTTATTATCCAAGGTATCTAATATTGCACAAAAATGGAAAGTTTTATTTTTGTACTCAAAACAAGCTTTCTTGTGGTAATGCATTTTTTCTTCTTTCCTAGATTTCTTGTAAAAAAAGCCCTCTAGAGGTGTTAACCTTAGGTTTATTGCTATAAAACTTTTGAATTGGTATAGGCTTGTTTGTTGGTTTGACCCTCTTGACCGATGTACTAGTATCCAAGTTAGCATAGCTTCTATATTTGGAGCACTTATTGGATGAGAATTTTTTTATCATATCTAAAGGCATGATGATTACTCTTTTACTTAGATTGTTTTAGCTTTTGATTTATTATAGTTGGTGCACAAATTTCAACATTTGAAGATTCAACTTTTGATACATTTGTTTATCCACATTTAGACTCAAGATGATTCAATTTTGATTTCAAATCACAAATTCTTTTCAAAAGCACATTGATCTCTTCATCTTCTTATCCAAACTTATTCTTGTTTTATCATATTTGACTCTTAACTCATATTCACTAAAGATAGTTTTGTCATCATAAAAGGGTCTTCCATTCTCGAACATAGATCTCACGCCTAAGCTATTTTTGTTTAGATATATCTCTTCTTGCTTATAGGATGAAGACGTAGTTATGATTTCCCTTTCTTCAAAGTATTCCTTATTAACTTTGGTGAAGACTTGAGTAACTTCATCATCCAATCCCTAATTTGCTTTGCTTTCCAAAACTTCCTCTTGTGCAATGATATCTTTTTCTTTATCCAAAATGGTTGTAACTTCATATTTATGATCCATTATACTTAAATCGCACTTGTTAGAAAGAGTATCACTATCGAATGCCTTAACAAGTATATGTTACATTTCAAATGCAAGGTTAGAATCAATAAAAATTTCAACTATGGACTCATCCACAAAATTCAATATGAGATAGGAAGAATAACTATTATCTAAAGTCCTAGAGGGTGAATCTTTAGTGACATAAAAGATTTCTTTATCAAGTGTGTACAAGAGATCATTTTCACTTAAGTATTCTTGCATTACTTTTTTTCCAAGATTCGAATTTCAATTTCGCACAAGCTTTGGGGGTTCAAGCATACCTGTCTTATAACTCATGATGGTCAAAATAGCTATCTATGAACCTTTGGGATATGACCAATTGTAAGAATGGAGTTCTAATGTCAAGTGCTAGTGCAGAAGCGTTTTTAACAAACAATTCAAACTTTCGAACCTTAATCACCTAGCTAAGAATTTGCAAGCAATCAATACTAACAACAATTAAACAAATCAAAATAACAAAGTACAAGTATAGTAAAGAAAGAGAGAGAGAGAGAGAGAGGGAGAAAGGGAGAGAGAGTAAAGAGCAAGAGAGATCAAGAGAACACAAGAACACACAATATAACGTAGTTCGATCTACAAACAAATTAGGCCTACGTCCACGGGACTCCCGAATTCCACTAGATAACAAGTGTTCTCACAATTGCGGAATTTATCTTTAATTTCTTCTCACATAAGAAAACCAATCTTAGATTCCTAAACTTATGCAAAAAGCTACACAACTTTACAAGGTAAACATGTCCGATTGACAACACAATCAAGGACATAGATGCACTACTTGACTAAATAATGTAGTACACCAAACAAGGATAACAAAGCTAGCTAACAAGTGTTCTCGAATCGACAATTAGACAATTTGGCTATCATATCTTTCTCTGGATCAGGAAGCTATTGTTGTTGAGATGTGTGCCTTGTTTATCCTCTGGAAAGATTGTGATATTGTGCCACTCAGACTTGTGCCAGGGTCGGTTTTATACTGGCAATTGAATTGATTTCTGATTTCTTGATTCACGCGTGATCTGTGCTAAGTAGTGACGCTGGCACCAAATTGAATTGTATTAAGGCTGCTGTATGCGGGTTTCATTCTCTGTATTGCTGACCCTGATATTTACTGGCCAGATCTGAAATAAGAAACTGATGTAGTTTGTTGTGCCCTGATTTTCTAGTATACATACCAGTAAAGCCTTTCTGTTGCACTGGTTTTCCAGCACCAGTGCAGCATAGGTCTCGTTTGTGCTGGGCCAATGTATTGTTTGCGTGAGAGATTGAGCCAGAACAAAGTCTGGACCCATGTGAGGTTCGAAATGAAACATTGATCAGATTTGGGCCTTTATGGCCTTGCTGGACCTTTAGAAAAATAAATAAAATATGGGCCCTTAGGCTTTAAAAACCCATTGGACCCTTAACGGACCCTTTTTACTTAAATAAATAATAATGAACCTCTAGGCCCTTAGGCCCGCTAGATCTGAATAGATACTACTGACGTTTAATGGATCTTTGAAAGATTTGAATGGGCCTTAGGCCCATTGGGCCTCTAGACTCTTGCTGGATATAGATAAAATAAATAAAGTTCTAGGTATTTTGGGCCGAGTTGGGTATTATAACAGATACTACCAAATTAGTGGTCTAGCCCAAAATGCTTAGTAACTAGACTCGAATAATAAAAGGATCGAGAAAGGTATAATTGGGAAATCACAACTATAAGCCCATGCAGCGAGAGCTACGGCGATGACATATGAGTCTCAGGCTTCCGATCCCACAGGATTAACACAAAATAAATAGTAAATTAAAAATGAACCAACAAGAGTTTATCTGTGTTTCTTGTATAGTTTCTATATCTTTTCTTTATTAAATGTAGCACAATTATTATAACGAATAATATACGAGGTAGCTGTATAAATAGGATAGATAATTAGATACGATAACGTATTTGATAAAGGCCACTTGATTTACAATAATATGAGACGACTAAATTAAATGAAAATTTATAATAAAGTAACTATAAACCAAATTAAAGATAATGTACATGAAACATTTAATCATCGTACGACACCAACATAATTGGACTAAGTAAAAGTTAATGTATGTTTACATATATTGATCAATTTCTCTGTATCTAAAACAAAACACACACATGCTTAATATGACTAAGTAACATTATAAATATAAATATATATATATATATATATATATATATATATTGATCAATTTTTCTAAACACATTAAATATCATACATAGAATACATTAAATACAATACATATAAATATATAAGTAACATTTAAATACAACACATATAATATACACATAATTATGACTATGTAAATATTTAAACACAATAACATATATTGATCAATTTCTCTATAAGCACAATATTAATACGCATCTATAAATATACTAATATTTTATCTTCTTCTATGATTTGTTTTAATTAAAAGTCCAAGTAAAAGTAATTGAATTTATAATATACTCATTGTGTTGTATTCTATTTATGTTTTGTATTTTATCGACCTTACGTCATAATAAATAAAGTGAAGTAGTATTGCACTTAGAACAAACAAGAATCAAATAAAGGACAGAAACATGTGATTCATACACACACTCGCCGTGCAGCACGGACACTGCACGCGAGACTTGACTAAGTAAAACTATTAAATAAATTATATTAGGAGCATCAAGGACGTCTCAAACGCATGTACCTTTCATGTACTTTCACTTCAGATATAATCCTTCGACTAACTAAACAAAATCCGAAATAAATGATTAGGAGGTTTAGTGGACTCGGACCCACACACAGGGGACGAGACTGATACTGTAGCATACGACGTTGAGGTCAGCGCGGACGCAGCATAATATCTTGTAGATTAGCACCACTTGTGCTTCTTTCCAGGTGTGGATTCCTGGGACTTATACTTATTTCACTGTTATTTAGGACCTAGCAAACTTGCCTAACTGAACTTCAATACCAAGATACCAACAATTGTTAATCAGGCCCGTAGAACTTGAATTGCCATAGTTGCATACCAGTAACTGCACCATTAATTGAGACCAACCTGCATGGCATGTCATTGCACATCATCTGGCATGTAAGATCCAATATACGAATCGTATAGTTTATTAGATTATTTATAGGTAGATGCGTATTAAATATTATATATATTTCGTTGGGAGTGATGAGCGTCGGGCCGGTGAGTTTTAGATTGGATGTAGTCTGGAGGCATCGTGAGGATGGATTACGTACGGTAAACGGTTTCGCCTGTGGGGTCCATTCATCGGGATGTCTCTAAGAACATTTGATCACTACTCACCAGCGATGATCATCACTTGATGACTCGTAGTGCTAGTTCGAGAGTTTTATTCTCAAAATCCTTACTATATAATATTATAATATTTCTTCTCTCAGTGATTAAGGTTCGGTTTCTCAGTTTAGAGTATGCATGTCATATGTGAAGTATTGGAGCTATTTCGTTCTTTATATATTCTATTAGCTGACATTTCGAGATATCTAAATATTCGAAGGGGTTCCTCCATTGGCCCCTAATGGGTACAAAGGAAATCTGGACCTCCCCTTGACTTTAACTAGTACAAGAAGTTCCCTTTTTTTTATTATTCAAATGGATAGTCGGTTCCTTTCCGTTTGATGGCTGAGACCGAGAGTTTATGTTTATTATTTTCTTTTGTGAGGGTTGGCTTCTCGGTTCGCTTTTGATCGAGCGTGTGCTTTTTTGTAGCCGCTCTATTTTACCATGACGTTTCGTTCTGGAAACTCATAGTTTAGTTGGGCCGTGGTTGATTTGAGACCCGTCTAACGATTTCGTTAGGCCTGTGGTTGATTTGAGACCCACCTAACAATACCCTTAGGCTTGTGGTAACGACCCGTCTGAGGGGGCGAATCCTGAATGCCTACACCGGGGTTAGATTTGACACTTTATTCGTTTGTTTGGGAGTTTTGATACCTTCCCATATTATTAATTGTATAATACTATTCCTCATAAATATTTTGTGGGTTTTTCTTTCCCGTATCGTTCTTTTGGTTAGATTTATTTATTTAAATGTGAAATGGTCAACTAATACACAATTAGGTGCAGAAATTTTAAGTAATGTCTCTAAGTGCGAATTGGTTCAAATATTGAATCGAATATAAACTCAAAGGCTGAACCTAAATCCACACTGAGTATTTTTTATAAATTACTCACGTTCCACAATGGTTATGGGGTCCAGGTAAGGAACATAAGTCTTTTGATGTCCAGAGGAGAGCGCTAAGATGGAGTCCCCAGCGTCTTCCGTTTTGATGATCATTTCGTTTGTTTTTCCTTTTACTTTTTTTTGTTAGGATTAGTTTGTAGTAGGTTAGCAAGGGTCGGTCCCACGTTCTTTGATGAGATCATCCTCTCCTGTATGTATTTTACTTTTCTTTAGCTTTCGTTGTGAACTTTGTACAGACGTTGTTTTTTTATATATATATATATACTTGTTGGATGATCATGTACTGTGTGCAATGTGTGTGCTTTTTCTTAAATTAAGTATAATAAATTAATTTTATCCGTAATTTTGAGTGGTAAATTAAGCCTTTCGTGTACTTGTAATTAAGTACACGTGGCGGAATTAACACCCCTAAGCTAGTCATTATTTTTGAGGTGTGACATTATGTGTTAGGTATTTTTAAGGGTCTGCTCCAGCTTCATTAGCGAGGAAGGAAGAAAATATAAGGAAAGAAGAGGAAGGAAGGTGACGAAAAGGAAGAAGGGACATAGGAAAGGTTTTCTTGCTCAGGCTCGATAATAAAAAGGAAGGAAGAAAGTTGGTTTTTCGTCGATTGTGTGCTACACACAATAACAAACCTCCAGTAACTTCCGATTTGGAAGGGAACGAAATAGTCTATTTCGATGGAAAGTTGTAACCTCGAGAATACTTCTTTCTCTCAATAGAACGGCTTGGAGAAAGAAAAGTTGTCTTTTCACCTTCCCTTCCGTCACCTCCCCTTCAATTTTGATATCCTGAAGCACTATCTAAAAATAATCTTGAAAAAGCTCATTTTTATATTAACATGCATGTTTTTAAAAATATTTTAAAAAGCTATAAAATTTTAGGAATCACGAAATATAATTTTCTATAATACTTTGATATAAAGAATTTATTGAGCATTTTAAAATTTAAATTTCGACCTCAAAATTATAAAATTTTGAACGGTCAAATGTTTTCGCGCTAGCTAAACTCTATTATTCAATTGCAAAAAAATTACAAAATTGAAAATTATCACGATAGCTAAATTAAATTTACAGAAAATATTTTAAAATTAACATGTAACAAATTATTTAATTACTGAGAGGAATAACTTAGCTTTCTTTGTATAGGCAGCACCGCAGCAGTGGGCCCTGATCGATAGCCCGTGCAATGGGGATGAGCCACATTGAGAGCTCCTCTGATTTGTCTTAATTTATGTTGCTCTCTGTTGAAGTGCAAAATTTGTCTTCATTTTTTAAGTGCAAATTTTAGTGCCGAGGGTCCCACACTCATTTAACAGCACTGTTTCGTCTTGAATTTTGGTTGTCAGTCCCAAGGACATTGTATAGTTGTATTTGCGAAAGTTGGTGTCGGAGTAACTTGCTAACTTTGAAGCATATTCGATTTATGTTTTAATTATTAATTTTTATTATGAATTTGTTTTAGATTACAAATCAGATTCGACGCGGTGAAAATAGACTTCGATATCTATAATTAGATTACTTGTGATGTTAAAAAAAACTAATAACAGTTCTGACGAGCGTAGTCGAAGTTGTTACAAAAATTACCTAAAAAATACTATTCATATTTAATATTTTTTTGTAGCAATTTCGTTCACGCTCGTCGAGAATGTAATTAGTTTTTTTAACGTCGCAAGCCATCGAGATGTAAATATTCGAGCCTACTCTAATTGTGTTGAGTCTGATTTGCGATCGGAGAAATGTGCATTTCAAGTTTGACTCAATCTTTAACTTATGTCTTAATTAGTAAAATTTTATCATGAGTTTGCGTCATAATTAATTTTGAATCGTTCGTTTCTCTGATGCAAATCAAACTCGATGCGATGAAAGTAGACTCGGATATCTACAACTCGATGGCTTATGACAATAAGAATAATCCATTTACAATCTCGACGAGTGTAACTAAATTTGTTACGAAAAATTAACTAAATGTAATCTAACTCATAAATATTAATATTTTTTATTTTAAAAAAAATCAAAGCAAAAAAATGTGCTTTTGACTTTGATTAAACAATTTGTTCACTTGATTAAATGGGCCAATGCAGGAAACACCGACCTTTTCATTTTTTTCAAAAGATCAATATTAACAATGACGACTTTTTCTATTTTTTTAGTTTTTCAAATACTTTTTCTTTCTATTTATAATTAATTAATTTAAATTCTATTATTATAAAATTTGAAAGAACTGTTTACACGGTTCGAATTCGTGATTTTATATTCACGAGACGATAACTTCATTGCTGGGACGAGGCTCTCCTTCTGTGATTTCAGAATAAACAATAGAAATAAGCTCCTATTGTCCAATGACCAATCCGAACAAGGTAAAAAGTTAATGACAGCGACGTGACAAGTTTGAATTATAACAGATGTACGGATTCCACTTATCTCTATATTGATTGGCCTTCCAATCAGATTCACGTAACAAAAATGAAGACAAGAATTTATAAATCAAAACAAACAATAATTTGAACTAATTGATCGTATTTCTTATAACAAACTCAATACCAGTTTGACTTCGATTAAAAAAAAAAACAATACCAGTTTGACTGAATCACTGATTGACAATGGGCGATCGGATCGAATCGGTTCAAACTCGTCCGGTTCAATGACTTGGCTGATTCACGGATTCAAAAATTTTTAGGCTAGTCGCAATTAATTCGTCTTAGGTTCATTAGTCGACAGACCCATGGATTTGAGGCGGGTTCGAACCGTTTCGGTCCGAATCGGGTAGGTTTGGTCACCGTGTTTTTTGTATATCGAAAAAAAATCAAAGTAAAATGAAAAAAAATAAAATTATTGAAAATAAATGTCAAATTGGTTTTTTGAAATTTTTTAGTTTTTAAAAATTTGTTTACTTATGTTTATATGATTTTCTTTTCTGATTTTTTCTTATTTGAATTTGTTTGATTTTTTTATTTTAAGAATTACTGTCGCGACGAGTTTTACCCGAGTTATAGAGGGTTAACGACGGGTTAAAAATGGATTAAGGACGGGTTAGGCGGATCGGATCGGTCTGGGCTGGTTCAATTCCGAACAGGTTTGAGTCGGATTTTTCCAAAAAAGTTTGGTCGCAATTCGTCTTTGACTCCTTTTTTTTGGACAGGTCCGCACGAGTTGAGCCTTGAGTCAGGCCAGGCCAGGGTGTGGCCTCGGGTTTCCCGGTCGAATCGGACCCGGTGGGGTTTTGTCAAATCTCTAGACTGAATCGATGTAATTGACATATTTAGAAACACCACCACACAAATCATTCAGACGTGCAGGACATATTTTGAAGGGAGTTGATACGTAGATACTAATATTGATACCGACTATCGATATTGATGTTATTATGCACATTTAGTTGAGTTATTATGCACATTATTTGAGTTATAATGTATGTTATTTTTTGTACTGAAATAATTATACATGTTATTTGAGTTATTATGCACATTATTTTGTTAACATGCATAATAATTTTTTCAGTACAAAAATAACATGAAATAACATGCATAATAACTCAAATAATATACAAAGTAACTCAACTAAATAGGGTTGGGCAAATAACTCGTGACTCGCTCACAACTCGCTCGGATAACAACTCGGATAAACTCGCTCAGATTCAACTCGAGCCAAATCTAGCTCGAGTTGTCCAGCTCGAATACTATTCGAGTCGAATTTGAGTCAGGTATGACTCGCTCAGTGACTCGAAGACTCAGCTCGTATATGGGCCTTCCAAATTTAATTAGCATATTGTCCAATTTAAGCTATTTGGGCCTTTCGAATTGAGTTGTTATTTTAGCTTAAGCTTATTATGAGTTGCTAATTGAGCTGATATGCGAATTAAGTTATTTGAGTTGCTGATTTGAGCTCAGTTGAGCTATTTGAGTTATTGAAACTATAAAAGAAACATTTTAACTGAGCTGAATACGAGTTGCGAGTTGGCTCGAGTAAAATCCAAGTTGAGTATGAGTTGGCATTTTAACTCGAATGAAACTTAATTACTCGAGTTAACTCGGCTCGAATAACTATCGAGTTAAGTTCGAGTTGGAATCAGCTCGCTCGAGCTCTGACTCGATAAACAACCCTAATATCGATAGTCGGTTGATATCTTCTAAACATTATTCTATTTAGAAAACTCCATCACACAAAATCACTCACGGAAAGAACAAAGATACTCATATTCAAGTCAAGAGGTGATTTAGACTCTTTTTCCTTTTTGGAGCTGATTTCTCTTTTTTTTTATTTTTGTTACATCGATTGTTGAACCTGAAATTTTTTTGAGCTGATTTCTCTTTGAAGATGAACCCCGACTGTTCAGTTTTCTAGTTCTTTTCATTGCCAGTAGATTTTAGCGTGATAACCACTGATATGTAGGGCAGTTCATGTAACATCGTTTTCACTATTTATGTTTTGTTTCGTCGTGACGCGTGCAACATTAAACGCAAGGAATTTTTGTTGCGTTTGTTAAAAGAAACGTAAGGCGCAAACGATTTTGATTGCGTTCAGTTAAACGCAACTTAGATGCAATTGATCACTTACGTTACGTTTATTGCGTCTTACATTCAAAATTGTACGAGTCTGAAATAATTTTGAGTACAAAATAGAAATATGAGTATTCTGTAGAGACTTAAATGCTTTTAGAGATGAAGATGATTAAGAATATTTTTTACATTCACATGCATATGAGAGAATTTATTCTCTCTCATTGATTGAATACAACATAGAAGTATTATTTTATAATTCAAACTCAATCACAACCATTTATCAATTTTAGAATTTGTGAGATATAAAGTGAGTAGGACGTCAATTTTATGATGAGGTTTGTACTGAATCCCATCATATAACAAATTTCGCTTAGTCTATTTTAAGGACGCATGTAACTTTTTCTATAAGTCCTTATTTTTACAAATTCGTAAATTTCATGGAATAAATTTTCTGTAATTTTCAGAGTTTTCCTTATTTTTTTGATCTGTTGTGCACTGTTAGTAGCAAGTTAAACGTGTAAAAAAATTTGTAACGTTTTGCACGTTTCACTAAACGTAAATGCAAGAAATTTTCTTAAACGTGACGTAAGACGCAACAGAAAAATCTTTACGCTCTGAAAACACAACATAACACGCAAGAAGATACTTGCGTGATCGTTGCGTGCGTTTTACAGCCCTAAAATTGTTGTTGGGTTATTCACAAGGACGGATTCGGCGAGGCCCAATGCCCAATGCAATAAAATTTAAAAATGATGTCTATTTCTGATTCATTTATGGACCTACTCTTGACTCAAAAGTATAAATCTCAATGAAGAAAATTTGTTTTTGGATCCAATTAATAAAATATATAATTACACTCGATCAAAATCAGGAACCTCCACCCATTATTCGTACTTAGATTTTGAGATCAAATGAGCTAGGCACATGCAATCAGAATAAACTAAGTACACATATACAATCAGAATGTGTGTCACGTGCATGTCATTTTTTTTTATCTTAACCTTTGTTGATTATTTTTCTAATGAAGAAATTAGAGTGTGTACTTTTTAGTTGTTTTTAGAGAAATTGTTTAAACTAAATTTTGTTTGTCACAATCAATTAGTAAAATTGTTTTTGTTAACAACTTTAAAAATTCTTCATGCTTATCAAACACAGTTCCATTACATGAACAGTATAACTCATTTATTATTGCATTGTCAAAAATCATATATTTATAAATAAAAAATTATTAAAATAATTATAAAAAGGCAATTCAAGACATTAACTCTAATACTACAAAGATCGCTTTCAAAGTCCATACAATCAGTTATCTAAAGATCGTGAACAACTTTATTTATCAACTTTTTTTGGGTACAAAAATGCAATCAATTATTTTTCAATTGCTTGCATTTTAATTATTTTGTTATACAAATATGCAAAAAAAAATGTATAAATCGTCAATAACTTTTTAACTTTTTTGTTGATAGATACCTTAATGAATACAGTTAATAAATAAAAATATCCAGTAATTTCGGAAGCAGAAGAGGGTAAAAATTGTTGGAATGCTGAATATTTAAATATGAGAAACAATTTCAATTCTGTAGCATCTGTCATGAAATGAGTGCCTAACAGTGACTTATTGGCAGAAATAAATTTCTCAATTATTGGTGGTCCCTACAATGTTAATATATTATATGATAAATGTCTAATCATTGAAAAATTTGGGACAAACGGTTAGCGTTAGGGACACTGGGACCCGAATCTGTTGTAGCGCAGTAGCGCGCTACAGCAGATGTACGGTCCGGATAGACCGTCATCGATGGAAATCAGAGATTTTTTATATTTTAGTACGAATCTTGATACAATCAGTGAAAATCGAAAGATTCAGGATGCTGCGCAACACCATCCCGCGCAGTACCAGATCTGATTCCGGTACACTGACGAAGAGCGTACCATTTGATTATGCGCTCATTATTTAAATCATCGAATCAATAAATTATAGCCTTTTTTTAAAAATTGCATGAAGAGAAAAATAACAATTAATTAAATTGTAAGAAATGGTAGTGAAATTCATCGATACAATAGTTTGAATCATGAATAAATACACAATCAAATTATACATTCGTAAGTATACATAACTCTAATATGAACAAAATTGTAACCTGATTTTCTTGAATCTAACGTTTATGGTGTGTTGTAATGGAATTACTTGTAATTATGAAGTTTTGAAGTATTATTTTTTATTATTATTCCAATGAGTCTAATTAGTTTGCGCGTTCTGATTAATAGGAGCTTAAAATAATTGAAGATGCGTGTAAAAATTTGCAGTACCATTTTCTAATAACTTATAACGGAGAAAAATCAACTCTATTACTTTTTTTTATCTTACGTCATGACAGTTTTTATTTTCCGAATTATTAATTTAAATTTCAAAATAAAAGGACTAATTCAGAAGATATGATGTTGTTTCATGTAATATTGTAAAGGCAAAATTTTGGATACTTCAAAAAATGAGTACACTAAATGCTCTAGTTCAATTGAACCGTTCAATTCACATAGATTGGTAAAAAGTGATTCAATTTAACTTTCAATGCGTTTTTCAAGAAATCACTTTTCACCAATCTCAATTAATTGAACGACTCAGATGAAATAGAGTATCCAGTATATTCATCTTTTAAAGGACCCTAATTTTTGCCTATTGTAAAAGGTCAATTTCAATGTACGTGCAATGAACCATAATTAAAAATTACAAAGCACGGTTGAATATGCGGGTACGTACTTTTTTTACATGCAGTCTCACAAGACATAAGCATAAACATTTGCATTTATACGATTATATTTCACAACACTAAATTTCATGTTAAAAGAGTGTTTGATAACTGAAAATTGTTATATATACTCTAGAATTTTGTGGGTACAAGGAGATAGAAATATAAAAAATGAAAGCCGATTAATCAATCATAATTTGCTCTGAATTTTTCTGTGTTGATGTTATTATAATAAACTTGAAATTATATATATTTGTCCTAAAATTACTAAGCTGAATGAATGTGAAGCAATACGTCGTATATGCATGAAGATGTACATATAGAATGATAAACAAAATGACAATATAACTATAAACAAACTAATAATACACACATAATGTTAGGATAATGAAAATAAGAGCAAGACTATTACAATATGCATAAGATATTCCTTCCGTCCTATGTATATATAGTTAGCTCAATTTATTGAGATATAAGTTGCTCAATAAATTTTCTATCAAAATATTATAGAAAAATAAATTTTGTAATTTTAGAGTTTTTTTACTATTTTTTAAATATTTTTTGAATTGTTTTAAAATAAATGTCATTTTCTGAACTGCAGTGTTGTTTAGAAAATAACAAAAAAAATATAACGAGTATCATATACATCCACTTTAAATATAAATTAATACAAAACATGTAGGTCATGTTTGATTGTGGAGTAATTTTAATCCAGATTAAATTACTTACTTCAAGTTAAAGTGGAGTAAGTTAATCATGTTTGGTGGATTCAGCTAATTCACCTAAAGAGGTGGAGTAACTTACTTCAGATTAATTCAAATTTTACTCCAACTTACTCCATCAATTTTACTTCACGTTTGATGGATTAAATATAGAATAAAAGAGTTAATTCACTTCTTACTTCACAACCAAACATGACGTTAACGTGTATCAGTGCTTTGGTTGAGAACCGAATAAAGAAAATAAATAAACAACAAAGAAACATTGCTGATATATGAATATATCAGCAGTTCAGCACTCAACGGTACTCTACAGTCTAATCTAAATATACTACATGAAAATGTAGAAAGAAGACATAAAATAAAGGTCCATCACTGTCATGCCAGAAGAGCGTCTATCTGTGATCGCCAACTATGCTTGACAAAATATTAAATATATGTACAGCTCACTTGAATCTGACAACTATTATGAAAACGTGTAAAGTTACTCATTTGAAGAATATAAATAAAATTGTATATATGAATATAAAAATATTACTGTGATGCGTCCTAATTAAGAACTTACAAGAGATTTTGCCTTTTTTTAATCGTTTAGGAACACGACTAATAGAAAAATGCGACGCCGGATTTGTTTAATAAACAAGTAATATCTCCGCACCATTCGAATTTTCATGATTTGACAAATGGAAGTGGGGATCCGCAGGCCCGTGAAGTGTGAACTTAATTTGTGTTCGAAGGTTACAATAGTTATTCGATTGCGTCAAGATTGATGTCACGATTGATAAGAAATTAAATCAGATTTCAATTCTTTTATTGTCAATCGATCTCTCCTCTCTCTCTCCTGAAAATTATAAATAATAAACAAATAAAAAAGAAAAATAATAATAATGAAACAAATGTTTTGAAAATCACGAAAATAGAACATTCAAATTCTAAAATCTGATCGTTATTTTTTTTCCAGACGCCTCTTCTCTTTCCTATTTTTTGCCCAAACTTCTTTCTCTTTCTCTTCTATTTTCCTACCTCCTTGATTTTATTTGTTTCTTTATGACTTTTTTTCTTTTTTATTTGAAGTGTGTAGTTAAGGTTTTGATAGAAAATCTGCTGATAGAGATGAAAAAAAAAATTATAATAGTGATAATTACAATGAACTGGACTCTCATAAAAGCTGATCTGTATGAAGTGTTGTGTGTGTTTATTTATCATTTTGTTATGTATTATTTTTTATCATGTTGGTATGTATTTTTTTTAATATTATATTGCTAAAAAATATTTACAAAATGAAAGATTAATTTATTTCAACTACCGGAGCAGTCTGACTGGCAATGAACTCGTCGTAACTGATATCTTCCCAGTAGTAGTCACTCCACCTTGCCTTCGTAGCCTCTACGAGAGGCTCCTCTGGAAGCTCGGGCTCGTCATCCACCATGATATCCTCTACACGTTCTGATAAGTTGGCTTCCCTCAGTAGTTTCTGCAATCGAGAGCTCTGGCCGACATCATCCATGTGCCCTCGGCACGATAACAAAATATTTCCCTCAGTAGTTTCTGCAATTGAGAGCTCTGGTCGACATCATCCATGTGCCCTCGGCACGATAACAAAATCTCTTTTCCAAACCTCTTCATCCCAATGTAACGATTTTTTGGACCGCAACCACAACATCCTTAAATGCTCGCATACCCTGCAAACATAAAATTGTTAAGAGTTTCAATCACAATAACATTAACTATTAATTAAAAAAAGAAATCAAGAAAGTGAATTGACCACTCGAGTATATACATCACTGTCAGATACATATGTCTCGGTACTGACAGGCTGGATAGGAGGAGGACGTGATTGTGTGATGTCACTGCCATGATAACATTCCAAAAAAATCGTATTCGTGCCATTTTCCTCGTACCACTGCATATACTCACTAGAATACCATCGCTGATCATGCGGGTCGAAGGATGAAATTGTTATAAAATCGAAATTTGAGAGATATTTATCAATTTGAAAAGTTTGAATGAGTGTTTGTCAAAAAGAAAATCATCGTCGTAACTGATATCTCTCCCGTAGTGAAAACACTGTTCATATCATGTGAAAATGAACAATGTCCCTAAATATTGAGACATGAGTACATAGAATAAGTTTACTTTAATATTTATAATTTAACCTCCCTACGCTCTAATTTAAAAGAAAACAAAAATATGCTTTTCAAAGGAACGTTTTAACCTGAGTAAACTCTTTCTTCCTTCAACGAAATTTTCTGGAGCAGAACACAACACGTCTCTATCTCACATCCCCTCACCATTCTCCTAATTAAATTTACTGAAGCTGTGGAGCTCAACCTCAACAAAATACACCAAATATGCACATGAGACAATATTTTGCAGCCAAAAACAATAGTTGTATAAGCTCTACCAACTTATGACAATAAATTTTGAATTCATTGTAAATTTACAATCCACTAGTCGTTAATGGGATTCTTTTAGCACCTAGTTACAGTATTCCAATTATAATCCACTTTCTATTCCTGTAATCCTCGTGTCCGTCTCTTGCTTTTCCTCGCGTTTACCTTTTCTGTAGAACGCCATATTCTCTTTTATTATAAGAACTTAAGAAGATTGGGTGATCTCGGTGTAAATTTTAACCAATAATCTAGTATGAGAGAAGCAATTAATTTAAAATCACCACTTATAATGTACGCAGATTGAAATTTTGTGAATTTGAATTATTATTTGACCGCCAAACCGATTAGTACACTGATTTTTACTTCTCAAATTACATGTTGCTATGTCATAACTTTTTTGTTTTGTCCAAACTCTAATTTTGATGTTCTCAAATTATATAAAATGTAGAATTTACAATTTTTAATTGATTTAATTTTACCCGTTCGGCATTTATAAAATTACATTAATTCTAATTTAACTAATTATTTTACATTGTAACTTTTTCATTGGTATTGTGAAGATTTATTCGAATTTGCGTTTTAAAATTTTATGAATATAAATTTAGTTAAATTTTGTGAGTGAAATTATTTAATCACAGGTTTACGTTGATATTTTGATTGAATACCTATAAGTAATTATGAATTTTTTTTATTTTCTTAAGCTACAAATGTTGCATTATTATAAAGTTTGAAAAGTAGTTGTTTTATTTTATTTTGTTTCCCTATCCATAAAATAGGTTTTAAACCATAATTTGAAAAATAAAAATAATAAGTAATGAGCATAGTTTATTTTCAAAGATGGTCGGAATTTCTTAATTTCTTAAAACATAAATATAATAATAAGTTTGAATATCAAAACCAACAGCATTCCAAGTTGTACTCCGAGCACAACTATATATTCTTAACAAGGTGCAGCTTATCTATCTCCTGTTGTCAACAATTTCTACAACTCATTCCAAGTTACTATTTATGTTATGACATATTTGGAACATAACATCATAACCCGTTTCACAAAATATATTCAGAAAAATATACAGCTTACTAGATTCCTTTATTTATCGCCTGTAGACTATACCGACAAATATCCCTATAGCAGGTCGATATAGAAGATGTGTGTTCTGAACCGCCACATATTTCACTATATAAAAAATATACAGAAAATCCGTAATACGTAGTGCACCACCCAACACACATTCAAAGGCACTGAGTTATGTCGTTTCTCTCTCCAACACTTCGAAACAGAGCATAGATTGAAAACTACACAGAACAGAAAGAGAGAATCGTAATAGAGAAATAGCGATAGAGAGGGAGAAATTGAGATGAGATGGATTCCGAGGTCCAAGGTTAACAGTCTCTTTCTATCCCAACTTTATACGATATAGAATCAGCATACATCGCTCTCTCTGCTTTCTACTCTCCGATTCGCTTCTCCCTTCTCTTTCTCTCTTCCTCTTTTGTTGGGATCTTTAATTCGACGCCTCCAATTGGAAAACAACGAAGATTATTGTGAAAAAGGTAGCTTCGTTTTCTTCGTATTTATATATCTCTCTTTCTCTCCTCTTTTTTTTCAAGCAGCGGTGCTGTTTCTTGCTCGTTTAGAAATCTTCTCCAGCTGTAAATACAATTCTTCTCCACCACTTAGTATGCGCCTTTTGTAATTCTTTGGTGCTCGTCTTTAGATAAAGTAGAAAGCAGCCTCCCTTTTAATTTATTCTTGCTTAGCGTTTTGTGATTTTGAGATCAAGCGAGTTTTAGGTGGTTTTGAGAAGCCTAGAGGTATTTACACTGTTTATTGCTTATACCCCTTTTCTTTAGTGAGTGTATGGAATGTGGTCTGATTAAATTGTCACTTCTATTTTTTGTTTATATTATTATTGGCTTAACGTTTGTCCCCCTTTCCCAAACTATGTGCGAAGTGCTGTATTTCTGAAAGAAAACCAATTGGGCAATTTTAAATTTATTATCTGTTAATTAAAATAAAACTGTACATCCATCAGCCAATCGACAATAGCAGATTAATATCTTTTTTTTTTAATGAGCAGGAAATGATCAATTGTCCTTTTTCTTCTGATCCGCAAATGTTGCATATTTTTTAAATTCAAAATTAGCAATTTTAATCGACCAAATGACAAAAAGATATGACGGTTGTTTTGCGTATTACACTCCATGTCAGTGGTATGATTATTTTGGGTAAATTACTCTCAGAAAAATATTACTGAAACCAGCATATAAAAATCAAAGTGCAGCCACAGAAGGTCATGATGCCCGATCCCCCTTCAATATTAAAATACAGCAGCTTAAGTATTTCTCTTTTGGCCAGTACCATCATTTGATCTTCATTTGTGTGTTTTTTCTTCTTCCCCATTTTGACTATTAGTATGATTTGTCACATCTGTCAGCCCATTCCTATAGAGGACCAGCACATTACTACAAAGTAAAACCTTGTTTCTCTCTAATATATTAATTTTATTAATGTCAGGTGCTAAATTTACTTTACTATTTGAATTATTCTTGATTTCTTGCTCATCTCACTTGAATTTAACTTTTCAGTTTATATTATTTGAAATGCAGGATCCCCAAAGGTGTATAAGAAAAAATGGTCTCAAGATCCTATTCAAACCTACTAGACCTTGTCTCCTGTGATTCACCTAAATTAAGTAACCGTGCTGGTACGGGCAATGTCAGCAGGCGCTTAACCCGAGTCATGACTGCAGCTGGTATAATCTCTGAGTTAGATGAAGAAAACCCTACAAGCAGTGTGTGTTCTGATGCACCCTCAGTCCAAAGAGAAAAACTTATCATAGTAAGCAATCAACTGCCAATACGGGCCCATCGCCGCACCGATGGCAAAGGATGGTACTTCACCTGGGATGAAGATTCACTCCTTTTACAACTTAAAGATGGCATAGATGACAATTTAGATGTAACTTATGTTGGCTGTTTACGAGAAGAAATTGACATAAGTGAACAAGATGAGGCAGCACAAGTATTGTTGGATACATTTAATTGTGTCCCAGCTTTTCTACCAGCAGACCTTTTCTCCAAATTTTATCATGGTTTTTGTAAGCAGTATTTATGGCCGTTATTTCACTACATGCTACCTCTTTCTCCTGACTTAGGAGGTCGATTTGACCAGTCTTTATGGAGGGCCTATGTGTCAGTGAACAAAATATTTGCTGATAAGGTCATGGAGGTCCTAAGCCCCGAGGAGGATTTTGTATGGATACATGATTACCATTTAATGGTTTTGCCAACGTTCTTGAGAAAAAGGTTCAATCGGCTCAAATTAGGGTTCTTCTTACACAGTCCTTTCCCTTCATCTGAGATTTACCGCACACTTCCCATAAGAGATGAGATCTTACGTGCTCTACTCAATGCAGACCTTATTGGCTTTCACACTTTTGACTATGCCCGTCATTTTCTGTCCTGTTGCAGCCGCTTGCTCGGTGTGACATACCAGTCAAAAAGAGGTTATATTGGTGTTGAGTATTACGGCCGTACTGTTAATATTAAGATTTTACCAGTTGGGATCCACATGGAGCAGTTGAAACAGGTAATGGATCATGAGGAAACGGAGTCCCTGGTAGCTGAGCTCCGTGAGCGCTTCAAAAACCTTGTTGTTTTGTTGGGTGTTGATGATATGGATATCTTTAAAGGAATTAGTTTAAAGCTTTTAGCAATGGAGCAATTGTTGGAGCAGCATGCTGACTGGATAGGAAATGTGGTACTTGTACAGATTGCCAACCCGGCAAGAGGCCGTGGACGAGATGTGCAAGAGGTACAGGCCGAGACTTATTCTAGTGTAGAAAGGATAAATAAGAAGTACGGGTCACCAGGTTATGACCCAGTTGTGCTCATTGATAATCCGCTTCAGTTTTATGAAAGAGTGGCTTATTATGTGATAGCTGACTGTTGTTTGGTTACAGCAGTAAGAGATGGTATGAATTTGATACCTTACGAGTACACAATATCTCGGCATGGTAATAGCAGGCTGGATCGGGTTTTGGCTGCAGACTCCGTGAGCCCAAAGAAGAGTGTACTTGTTGTGTCAGAGTTTATCGGATGCTCCCCTTCTCTTAGCGGGGCAATCCGGGTTAATCCATGGAATATTGAATCCGTTTCAGAGGCTATGTATTATGCAATCCATATGAATGATACCGAAAGACAACTGAGGCATGAAAAGAACTACCGATATGTGAGCACTCATGATGTGAGTTACTGGGCGAACAGCTTTGTGCATGATTTAGAGAGGGCATGCAAGGACCATACCAAGAGAAGGTGCTGGAGTGTTGGGTTTGGGTTGAGTTATCGGATTGTAGCTCTTGACCCAAACTTTAGAAAACTTTCAGTAGAGCACATCCTGTCAGCTTACAAAAGGTCAAGAAATCGCATGATTTTATTGGATTATGATGGTACACTGATGCCCCAGTTTTCTGTCAACAAGGGGCCTGCAGAGGAGGATTTAAGGGTCATTACTAGCTTGTGCCAGGACCCATGCAACATTGTGTACCTTGTCAGTGGGATAGATAAGGAGACAATGAGCCACTGGTTCTCGTTTGGTGAGAGGCTTGTTATAGCAGCAGAGCATGGCTACTTCATTAGGTACTTTGTTTTATAGCCAAGTATATAACCACTCATAGTTCTGACCTGTACCTTGAATGATTTGTTTTTGTAATTGAATGACTTCATCAGAATAGAATTCTCATCCTAAATATTTTTAGTAAACTGAAACAGAACTGTGATTTTGTGTCCATTAGCTACTAGCTTTTTACATGTATCATGTGTTGTGCATGAGCCTTTATATGGAAATTGGATTAGAATCAACAAAACATACAAACAAAAGAAGAGCAGGGACTACCACATTGGCTGGACCACTGGAGAGTACCAAAGAGCAGAAATAACCAGTACATAGCCTAGCGATAAATTTGTTGTTAATCAAAGAAAAGTGCATCCAATCAGATGAAGTTGAATGAACTGGAACTAAATCATGAGTTATCAATCATTCAATTGTTTTGGTGATAACCTTTGGGATCTTGTAAATTACAGCAGTACATGAACTGAAACTATATCATTTTTAAATATTTCAGGAAAAATATAGAATCGGATTGGGAAATAACCGTGCCACTTGCTGATTTTGAGTGGAAACAGATAGCTGAGCCAATCATGAAACTTTACACAGAGACAACTGATGGAGCAGCCATAGAGACCACAGAGAGTGCACTTGTATGGCAGTACCAGTATGCAGATCCCGATTTTGGATCATGTCAAGCCAAGGAGCTTTTATCACATTTGGAGAGTGTTCTCGCGAATGAGCCTGTTACTGTTAAAACTGGTCACCATTATGTCGAGGTCAAGCCACAGGTCAGTTTTACTTCCCTCCCTGTCAGGTACATGCAGGCTCAGATCTACCAGTTATGGTACTTTTTTGTTACCATTTTGATTATTATAGAAGAACATATCATATGAACCACAGAAGGTCAGGTATAGGTACATGTTTATAGTAACGAGATTTCTTAGTGCCATGCTTCGGTGGTGATCAGGCCATATCATTATGCCATCAGGACCAGCTTGAGGAATCATAAATTCCACTGTTGGATCCTGGACTTTAACATTTAGGGAAAATTGATCATCAACTTGTTTGCAAGAAATAAAAGCGTAAATTTTTCGAGGGGCCAAGCCCCCATAATTTGAGAAGTTTGCAAATTTGTCCTTTTAGACTTTGTATTGTTCAGCTCTTGATCTCAGTTTTCTGGTTCCACCCGCAGTAGTATATATCCTATATACTTGAAGAGTAAATGAGATACTTATCAAATCAAGGGTATGAAAGTTTTGTAGAGTTGTATGTGAACATATTTGCAAAATGACAGCACACTTCTCACAAACTAAACTATTTCAGGGTGTAACAAAAGGCCTGGTGGCAGAGCAGCTTCTGTCAGAACTTCAAGAGAGAAGTGTCAGAGCTGACTTTGTCCTCTGCATAGGTGATGACAGGTCTGATGAGGATATGTTCGAGGTCATAAATCAGGCAGCAGCAGCAGGGTCTATTCTGTCCCCAGTGGCAGAGGTCTTTGCCTGTACAGTGGGTCAGAAACCCAGCAAGGCTAAGTACTACTTGGAGGACTCGTCAGAGATCCTTCGCATGCTTCAGGGACTTGCAAATTTCTCAGATTCTTCCTCTAGTGCCCCTCCATTGGCTTGAAATTTGGCAACTTCTTTTAGCTTAATGTGTAGTGATTAGCTGAGTATTGCTTATTCTGTTCATGTCATGATAACATGAGATTTGCTTGTGTTGATGTAATGCTGGAGAAATGTTCTGTTCGTTCCTAATAAAACTAATTGGAGATTTAGCAGTCTGTGTTTTTGCTTGAGCTGATGGCGTTACCTTCTCAGAGATTTGGAGAAAGGTTACTATTTTAGTATCCTTGTTTATCGTATTTATACAGCTGCCGTTTGAAGCAGACCAATAATCAAGCATCATCTGAGTTCTTACCATCTCGGTTAAAATCAGCGTTTCTTTTAGTCATTGTCCGTAAACTTACAATACACACCTACAAACAAACAAAAAAATAAACTTGAACATCAGATCTCTTCCATAAAAATTTATGACTTACACTATATTAGATAGCACTCGGCTCAGTTAGAATCAACATTTCTACACAAAATGGGAAATCTGTAAGTTCCTAAATGAAAATCAAAGGGTTATTAATTACATCAAATCTACCACATTTCCACTAGATTGTAGATCCCTTTTGGTCAGCATCTGGGACTTGATGGCTAATTCCAAAAATACCATACTAACGTTTGATCTGTCAAATTATTATTTGTTCAAATGATATTTTTCAATTTTTAGATTTTACAAATTTGGATGAATGTGTAAATTGCATAAAGGAAAAACAAACTAATAAAAACAAGTATGATGTCAAAAGATGTAATGATGTGTTAAAATTGATATATACTGATATATGTAATTCTTTTTCAAAGACCACTAGAAATTATCACATGTATTTTATCACATTCATACACGATTATCAAGATATGATTATATTTACTTGATTAAAGAAAAGACGGAAGCATCAGAAATGTTCCAAAGTTTTAAAACAGAAGTTGAGTTACAAACTTAACAAATGCATAAAGTTTGTCAAACCTGATCGTGGTGGTGAATACTACAGCAAATATGATGGTTCATGAGAACAACGTTAGGGGTCCTTTGCAAGATACTTAGAGGAGTGCAGAATTACACCACAATATACATTGTCGGGCTCACATGAAATGAACAGTGTTGTTGAAAGACACTCGCACTCTTAAAGACATGATGAGAAGTATGTTTACTATTATAATTCCTCCTTGATAGAGGAGAAGCCTTAAAGACTGTAGCATATATACTCAATAGAGTATCCAATAAAGCAACTAACAAAACCTTTTGAGATTTGAATTGGACGTAAACCTAACCTTAATCACATACGACTTTGGGGATGTCCAGCTGAAGCTAGACCTTATAAACCACAAGAAATGAAACTAGATAAAGAACAATTAATTGTCATTTTATTGCATATTTTGAACGCTCTAGGAGGTATAAAATTTACAATCCAACATAACATATAGTTTTCGAATTAGGAAGTGCGAATTTTTTAGGATAATAAAATAAAAAAATTGAAGAAGAGAAAAAATGAAAATTAGACCATGAATCAAAATTTGAGTTCCATCCGAGTTCCGATACCATTAAATCTAGAAAATACATATAATATCTATAGACAAACTTCACCTCCTTATCAAATTTCGCAGCACAATGTGAACACATATCAACTCTAATCAAACTCAAATAATGACATTGTCATGAACGATGTCAACGACCTTGCACATGTGGGAGATTTGAAAGTTGATAATGATGTTCATGAACCTATTGTCGATAAAAAAAAAATCCTCAAGAAATATTGTTCAAGAAATAATAAATAGAACCAATAAAAATCAGAAGATCCACTAGAGAGAAAAGATATGCAAAATCCAAATATGCATATATTTAAGAACATGAGTTTGATATTGACATGTTTGAAAATGATCATGAAAATATCAAACAAACTATGGAAAATCCTGACTCTCAAAAGTAAATTGATGCCATAAATGAAGAGATGAAATTTATGTATGACAATGGTGTTTGGAATATTATTCCATTACCTAAAGACAAGAAAATCGTTGGTTGTAAATGAAAAGTTTAAACTAAACATGATTTTAAAGGCAATGTTGAAAAATACAAAGCTCGTCTGTTGTCAAGGGTTTCACACATATAGAAGACATTGATTATAAGGAAACATTCTCTCCAATTTCATCGAATAATTTCTTAAGAATTATATTTGAACTGATAGCGCAATATGATTTAGAACTCCATCAAATGAATGTAAAGACAACATTTTTCAATGATGACATTGATGAAACGATCTATATGAAGCAATGAGAAAATTTTGTGAATGAAGATCCAAAATCTATGGTTTGTCGACTCAAGAAATCCATCTATGAGCTCAAACAAACATCTCTACATTGATATTTGAAATTTCACAATATTATTAGCTCATATATTTTCAAGTCTAACTTGTTGATGAATGCATATACACTAAGTTATGTGGGAGTAAATTCACTTTTCTAGTTTTATATGTAGATAACATACTGCTTACAAGTAACGATAAAAATATATTGCATCATATCAATAATTTTATATGTAGTAACTTTGAGATTAAAGATCTTGGTGATGCTTCATTTGTTCTAGGGATTGAAATACTAAGGGACAGATTCCAAGGTATTTTGAGACTATCTCAAAGAAACTATATGAATAAAGTTTTAAGTAGGTACGACATGAAAGTTGTAAATTAGGATATACCCTATAGCTAAAGGAGAAAAATTCAACAATGTCTCTAAAGTGACTTAGAAAAGGATGACACGAAATACATCTTATATGCATTCGTTGTAAACAGTCTCATGTATGTCCAAATATGCATGAGAACAGACATAACCTTCATCACTGAAATGTTAGGACGATATTTAAGTAGTCCAGGTATGAAGCACTGGAAGGCAACAAAGATGGTGCTAAGATATCTAGGGTGCATTTGGATCATGCCATGGTTAGTGCAAAAATAATGCTATCTAGATTAGTGGTTGAAATAGTAGTTACTTTTTGCTATCTAGATTAGTGCAAAAATAGTGCTATCCAGATTAGTGAAAATGTTGATTGGATTACAAATTTGAAGTAGTGATTGTGAGAATTAGTAAAATAATAAATTATTTTAGGTTTTTAACGGATAATAATAATAATAATATTAAAATAATAAATTATTTATATCAATTTATAATATAATAATAATACGATACTAATAAAATGATAATAATATAATAATAACACAAATGACAATAATACAAAATATTAAAGTAAATAATATAATAAAATGAAAATAATAATAATGGAATAATAATAATAATAATAAAATTAATAATAAAAAATAAATAAAATTATGATAATTACAATAATAATAATAATAATAATAACAATAGCAACAATAAAAATAATAAAATAATGACAATTACAATAATAATAATAATGACAAATTACAATAATAATAATAAAAATAATAATAATGACAATAATAATAATAACAACGATAATGATAATAATAACATTAATAATAATAATAATAATAATAATAAAATAATGACAGTTATAATGATAATAATAATAATAATAATACTAATAAAATAATAATAATAACAATAACAACAACAACAACAACAATAATAATAATAATGAAAATTACAATACTAATAATTATAATTATAATAATAACAACAATAATAATAATGACAATTATAACAATAATAATAATAATAAAATAATAATGACAATTACAATAATAGTAATAAAATAATAATTAATAACAATAATAACAACAACAACAACAATAATAATAATAATGAAAATTACAATACTAATAATTATAATTATAATTATAATTATAATAATTATAATAATAATGACAATTACAATAATACTAATAAAATAATAATTATTATAATAATAATAACAATAATAACAATAAAAACAACAACAATAATAATAATGAAAATTACAATACTAATAATTATAATTATAATAATAACAACAACAACAATAATAATAATAACTATTATTATTATTATAATGACAATTACAATAATAATAATAAAAATAATAATAAAATAATGAAAATTACAATAATAATAATAAAATAATAATTTTCTCTCTCTTACATTTTCCTCTCCAACCACTACTCACGCTAATCCAACAAAAATGGTGAGTTAGCGAATTAGCAGCTAACCACAACTATTTACTACTCACAAGTTTGTGTTTAGATTAAATACTGTTGAAAAAATAGGAGCTATTCTGGAAATAGCACTAACCACGGGGATCCCAACACACCCCTAAAGAGTACAGAAATTTTATGCTCGCATATATCGGAGTTCAAAACAACTCGAGGTCACAGGATATACTGACTCGATTTCGGAGGATGCATGAATAACATGAAATCAACATCATGATACATCTTTATGATGATAGGCGACGCGATATCATGGAAGAGTACGAAACATACAATAATAACACATTCCACAATCGTAGCCGAATTTGTTACACGCTACGAAATCTCAAATAATGGTGTAGGGCTCAAAAGTTATGTCACCAGATTGAAAGTACTCTCTTCTATCAAGAAGCAGCTAAACACTGCTATGTGACAATAATTCAGTCGTGCTCTATGCAAGCAACGACAAAACCTCATCTACGTTCATGTACACATACATCAAATTTCTCGTTGTTAAAAAGAGAGTGCAGAGTGACGAGTTAAGGATAGAATATATTGATACAAACTCCATGATTACAGATCCACTTACAAAAGTACTATCACCTAAGAAGTTTTATGAGCGTATCGCGTATGAGTGTTGTTTATATTTAAGATAGCTTGAGAAAAATATGTGAGTCTGATTTTATTTTTGTTCTATTTCATATACGCAAGTTATGTTTATCACGATTTCATAAAAAATCAAATTGATAAAATTGATTTTTATTTATACATGAAAATTAACACATAATTTATACAATAGAATAAATTGTTATTAATAAAAATTGATATTGAATATTGCAAAGTATTATATTCTGGTCATTTCATATTTCCAATTGGGAATTAAATAAGGGACTAATTATTTAGAGGGGTCCTTTTCACCAATTGCAAAATTCAGATATGTAATTGTCATATGTAAAAGTTAAGAATTAATTTGTCACAAAGTCCAAAGTCCGGATCTTTCTTATGACATTATCCCATCTTCATTTTCACCACTTACAAATGGCGACAGCTTTTTAATGAGTGAAAGATGTGATTGTTCTTCATGTACATGAAGAGACTAATCTAGTAATCTGTAGATGCTTTGTACATAAGAGATCGACTCTTATTGGTTGCAACCAGCATAAATCTCTAACAATAATTGATGTCAATGCCTGAGAAAAAAATGTGATTATTTCCTCAATGCCTGAGAAAATTGTAGTTTTTTTTTTCTCAATCTTCGTAAATTTTCTAAAAGTCACTAAATTTTGTATCGAACCTACGTTTGATCACTATACTTTGAATTATCTATTTTTAATCATTAACCTTTGATGTATCTCAAAATTTAATCACTCAATTTTTCATCAAAATTTTAATGAAAAATTAGCATAAAATGCCTTTTTTTCTTCGAAAATATTCATGATCATTAATCTTTCAATTATAATTGTTACTTTCCTCTACATTTATATTGAGAAAATTGTTGATAGAACACCTTAGATTTGTTTTTTTTTGGTACATTTGATTTTATGTCACTACAAAACTTTAAAAGTGTGAAAATGCTAGAAAAGTTGTTAAAATGTCACTATCGATCATTTTTTTTGTATAGAGATCAGATGCTGATAATGACATTTTAACAATTTTTTTCTAAATAAAATTTTGACAATCTTCATATTTTATAATGACATAAAAACTACTTTTCCTTTCACTAGAAATCTTGTACCTTAGTTTTTTCGAGTTGATCGATGTCGGTTTAAAGTTTAGCATCTTTAAGCCCTCGACTAAAATATAACAAGAACAAAGCTTATTTCCCAAGTTCTAACTCATTTTCAGATTTTTTTTTTTTTTTTTTTGCGCAAATAGGCCCAAAACTAAACATGTAAACAAAAATTGTTTGTTTCTTCGAAAAGAGTATACACCAAAGCCATTGCGATAAATAATGAATTTTTTTTAATACGCTTTCAGAATTCTTCATTTTTTCTAAATCGAAACTATCTAAATTTATTTTTTCATGATCAATATCCTAAGAACGCTCTACCAAATACTTCTTTTTTAGGAATTTGCTTGCAAAAACATCACACAAATATAAAAGAAGTTCTTGCCATTTTTTTGCATTTATTTCTCTATAGTATGCATTTGCTGCGTCTTTAGAATTTAGAGTTTAAACTTTAAAGTAAATGTGAAAATAGAAATATGCTTGAAAAATGTTTCAATTCAATAGATTCCACTTGGATAACAACGGAATTTTTTCATAAACAGCTGAGGGAAACAAAGTTTAATATATAGGGTCAAATACTCTCTAAAAATTTCACCAACGACCAAGGAACAACCGCACAATGATTACTTGCATCTCTTAGATTTTTCACTGTTTTTCTAGATTTCCACGCACTTTTCCCTATTTTTGCTGGTGTGGGATCCAGAAATACGTGCGCCTTATAAGTGCAGTTCTGTAAAATTATGCCCCTGAGTGTATTTCTGAAAATAATAATAATATTATTAATATAAATAAATTTAATAATAATAATAATAGTAATAAAAAATACTAAAAATAATGGATGAAAAATCAAAATAATAACAGTAATAATATTAATAAAAATAATATTACTTAAAGTAAAAATAGTAATATTAATAAAGGATTTGCATAAAACAAACATTCAAAAGATTTGGTAAGTATAATATTTGAACGATATATAACGAGAAAAATGAATAGTTTAGCGACAGAGACTTGACTGACTGTTGAGGTGCTGAGTTTAGAGGGCATGAGTTCGACTCTCACGAAATGGATTTTCACCTCTGACCAGCTAATGGAGTCCAAATCTTTTGGAATATTTGTATTATGCATATCCTTTATTAATATATTGTTCAAAATGAGTGGGAAGAGAAGAAGGGAAAGTTTCCAGATCTGAATATATTGTTCGAAATTTCAGGAACGCAAACATTACTTGTGCCCTTACTTACAATCTCTCGCTGAAATATGGGTCCATGTCTTCAGGTAATTAAATGTTAATTGTGAACTGAGGACAACATAGGGGTGCAAGTATTACTTACATTCCTGCCAAAATTAATGGTCTAATGGAAATCAAACTCATGATCTCTAAACACAACACCTCAACAACTAAGTACCTGCCACTAGAACATTCATTTTTTTCATTATGTGAGATTCAAGCATTCTACTTATTCAAAATTTTGGGGACATTATTTTTTAAGAAATCCTTTGCAATATTATGAACAAATAATATTATTACTTTTATGAATATTATTAATACATATATTAATATAATTAATACTTTTAATATTACTCTTATCGTAATTATCTTTAAATTTTATTTTTATTATTATTAATAATATTATTACTACTTTTAATAATAATAATAATAATAATAATAATAATAATAATAATAATAATAATAATAATATTATTATTATTATCATTATTGTTATTTCATTTATTAATTTTATTAAAATTAAAATTATTATTATTATTGTACTTAGGGACGCATTGTTCAGAAATACACTTAATACTTGCGCATCTAAGTTGTATCTGACAAGTGCACCAAAAACCTGCAAAAGTTGAGAAAAATGCACATAACTTAAGAAAAAATATGAAAAAATTTGAGACGCAAGTAATACTTGTGTTTTTGTTGTTGGTGAAATTTTTAGACATTATTTGGCCCTATCTCTTACACTTTTTTCTCTTTGGCTGTTTAGGAAATTTTTTTGATACCAACCGTATAAAACTTACCTCTAGTTTCACAATCTAAAGCATCATTCAGATGCACACACGTCACCTTTTCTTGCCATCCAACGGCCAATAATGACAATCGAAACTCATAGCTCTCCGTTTTATGTTTTCACTGGAGAGATATAATTATTGTCGATAGAAAAAGGAATTTTGCATAAAGGATCAAAAGAATAACTGTTTTTACAGATAGAGCCAATAGATCTCTAAAAATATCACAAAAGATCAAAAACGCAACTAATACTTGCGTCTCTAAGTTTTTTTAGGAGCGTAACTAATATTTACTCCTCTAAAGTGTAAAATTTGCACTGCAATCTTAAAAAAATGCACAAGAGTTGAAAAAAAATTGAAATTTTTTAGGAACGGTAGTATTACTTACGTCTTTGACTCTTTATAAAATTTTAAAGTGCTATTGGTCTAATCTATTAAAAAAGTTTGTTCTACGCCCTCTATGAAATTTTCCATAGAAAAATGTCGAGGAACAGCGAGGAAAAGGAAGAACGGCAAAACAATCCCTACCTCGTACTAGAACCGTGTATGTCGTTTCGGCGTTTCCTCTTCTCCTTCGGTGCTCCATCTCTTGTGCGACAAACCTCACTTTGAAATCAAAACCCTAATCTCTCTCTCCCTCTCTGTCTCTTTGATTCTTCTTTAGTCGCATGGATTCCAACGGACCATCTCCGGCTCCAAGCTCCGCTGGTTCCTCGACGGCGGTGGGAACGAACGGAGTTGCTCCTTCTCCGGCGGCGTTGGCGACGGGTCCACCGCCTTTTCTGAGCAAGACGTATGAGATGGTAGACGATCCGTCGACAGATGCTGTTGTTTCATGGGGAGCGGGTAATAACAGCTTCATAGTGTGGAACACACCAGAGTTCGCAAGAGATCTTTTGCCTAAATATTTCAAGCACAATAACTTCTCCTCCTTCGTTCGACAGCTCAATACTTATGTATAGATTCTTTCTTTCTGTATGCCTATCACTAATTGAAATTATTTGAGATTGTAACTACTGTACTTCTTTATACTGAAAATTGTTAAAAGGGGTTCAGAGGTTTAATCCTTATATATTTGGATAGAGTACAAAACTACAGTGGAATGGTATGGATTGAACCTCATATTGCAGATAGAATAGTGTTTGCCATGTACTAGGGTTTTGGATTTAGGTACTGTGTTGCCTGTGTTGGTTTCATGATTTCCATATAGATTGTCCCAATATACCTTGCATTATTGTTTTTATTATGATATAGGCTGCTGCTACCATATTAAAAAGTTCTAATTGTCTATTTGGATTTGTGATTGTGAAATCAGACTGGATAAATTACAAGTAAAAATGGCGACAAGAGTGTATAAAATTATACTATTAAAATATGATACATAAAAGATGTATATGAGAAAGCTCCTGAAATGATCTTTCATTAATTTTGATTGCACTTTGTGCATTTGTGGGTAAACTGAAATTGGATTGAATCTTAATAAGGGTCAATTGCAAAACTGTGGAGGTCGAATTGAAGCTGAATTGTCCAAGTGTGAAACCGATTGATGCTTCAAATTGCCGAAATGAAGGTTGTGAATAAAAAATAATATGCACTGGTAAATAACTGGTACCTTACTTTATTGTAACAGTTTGACGTACATTCTCTAACAAAGATTTTTTTTGTTGTATAGGGATTTAGAAAGATAGATCCTGATAGATGGGAATTTGCAAATGAGGGTTTCTTACGGGGCCAGAAGCACCTTTTAAAAACCATCACCAGGAGAAGATCATCTCATCCTTCGACCAGTGCGCACAACTCTAATCAAACACAGCACCATCAAACACCACCTCAGAACCCTAGTGTGGCCTCTTGTGTTGAGGTTGGCAAGTTCGGTTTAGAAGAGGAAATAGAGCGGCTCAAGAGGGACAAAAATGTCCTAATGCAAGAGCTCGTTCGCCTTAGGCAGCAGCAGCAATCAACTGACCACCAGCTCCAAACCCTAGGGAAGCGACTTCAGGTGCATACTTGTTTTCATACACGACCTAATGAGTATTGTATATTGGTTAATTATTTTTTAGAAGTGCATTCAGCCCAAATAACCTTTGTCAACCGGCAAGAAATTGAATTTGAGATAGTATTGATATCCTAGTAGTGTATGTTCTGAAACAGTGGGTACAATACTACATAGATGTTTATGCTTTGTGGTTGTAAATAAAGATTTGAGTCTCAACAAAGTATCCTTTAATTTGATGTTTAGGAGCATTAATACTAAGTATTATTATTCTCTGAAGTCCTAGAAAACATTAAGTTATAAAAATGAGAATATATATATATAATTAAACTGAAGTCTATCTGACAGGTCAAGGTTAAGTACGTCCTACTAGTAGGAACTAATACCAGATTCAAAGAAGCCAATGATGTAAATCTATACTCCTGAGATGAGCAATCGTTTGAAAAACCCATGGGTCTATCTTTCCTGAGAAATCCAGACCATGGTTAATAATATTCAATGGATTGTGGCATTCATTATCTTCTTAATCATGCATGGGTCCCAAACAACCATCTAAACTCCAACCCCTCATTCACTAAACTGTTTTAAGTTCAAATTCTGTCCATCTATCTTATCATTTCTCTATTACTTCTGTGTTATGGTGTAATTGTTTATAAATTTCATTTTTTGATACTTGACAACTTGAACTTCATTGCCATCTATATATTTTGGGGAAATTTGTCTATATGCCACTACATAACAATTCAATTGTCAAGATGCCACTACATAGCAGGTAATTGTCAAATGCCATTAAATTTGATAATAGTTTGTATTTATGCCATTATCTCTATTTTAACACAATTAAAAATAAACAAATTCAAAAATACCCACCATATCCTCCTTCCCCTTTTCCTTCCCATCGAATCTGAAAAATCACTGAGTCAAACAAACTAATAGAATTGTGTATTGTTAGATGAGAGCAGCACAGTAAATTTCAAGCATCTCTCTTCTCTTTCTCTGTTTATCCAATAGTGACATAAGTTCGAATCTATTCCTTCTTTTTCCTACCACAAACCCAACGTAAGCAGACATTGTATTTTCTCTTTGATTTAGATCTCTAAAGGAGCTGTGCACCATTATATACATTCCGCCCTTCCTGTGCCTACTCAGCGAACTCTTCTCTCCACCTTTCTCTGGAGGGGTGACGACTGGTCTTATCCAGTTCCTTACCCGAACTGGAGGATTTAATAGGTTCGGAAGTCGGTAATCACCACTCTTTCTTGGGTCTCTCCTTTATCTCTGAATGAATCCACTCCATCACATAGTCTTTCTTCACACCCGGATCTGATTCTGTAGCATTAGCAGTAACTACAACATTTTTGCTGTTGGTGCTTCGACTATCATCCTGCCTCCACCACCACTCCCTGGTTGAAGCATCTCCACCATTAGTTTTAGAAATCGATTCAGCAAGGGGTGATGTGGTAGGATTAGATTTGTCCATGTCAGCATCACCATTAGTTGTGGCCAACTCAGAAGCACTATCATTCAGATTCGTTTCATCTCTCTTCTTCTTCCTCCTGTTCTTCTTTATCGCTATCAGATCTCTCATGAGCAAGCCCAAAATCAGCCAAATTTGCTCTAAAATTAGAATCTAGCAAAACATTGCTGGGCTTCGCATCACCATGGATAACAGGCGAAGTGCAAACTTCATGTAAGAAACACAGAGCCCGTGCCACATCCAAAGCCTTCAATAAAGGGACGATGGAGAAGGGGAAGGTATTGTGGGTATTTTTTAATTGTGTTAAAAAAGAGATAACAGCATAAATACAAATTATTATCAAATTTAATGACATTTTGTGACAATTATGTAGTGGCATTTTGACAATTGACATGTTATGTAGTGGCATATAGACAAATTTCCCAATATTTTATATCTGCATTGCGCATGCATTTGACTAGTCTTGGCGAAAGTACTAGGAGTGCATAATGAATTGAATTCTACAATTGTTGTTTGATTTCCCGCACCAAGGAGCTTTAAACTGTTCAAGTTCAAACTCTATTGCCCATCCATCTTATCATTTTTCACTTTTGTATTACTTCTGTTCTACAGTGTAATTGTTTTATAACTGACAACTTAAACTTGATTGCCGTCTATATATATTATATCTCTGTGTTCTGTAGGCATTCGACTAGTCTTGGTGAACGTACTAGGAGTGCATAAATAATTTTACAATTGTAGTTTAATATCCCACACTGAGGAGCTAATTCCTATTTACTCCTCTGCACTGATGGGTATGCAGGGTATGGAGCAACGTCAACAGCAGATGATGTCATTCCTAGCTAAGGCTATGCAAAGCCCAGGCTTTCTTGCACAATTTGTGCACCAAAATGATCCCAGCCGTAGGATAACAGCTAGCAGTAAAAAGCGCCGCCTCCCAAAACAAGGTGGCGCCAATGAAACTGCTGCCAGCAGTGATGGCCAGATAGTAAAATACCAGCCTTTAATCAACGAGGCTGCCAAGGCCATGCTTATGAAAATCATGAACATGGACACAACAAGTCCTGTGACGCGCGTCGGGAGCTTCACCAATAACCCTGATAATTCTGGGTTTCTCTTGGAGAACTCTACTTTTGAAACTGCCCCTAATCGAACTTCAGGTGTGTCTCTCGCAGAGGTCCCGTGCATGACTGCAAGCTCAGCATTCTCTTCCATCTGTCCTCCCTCTGCCAGTGGTGCTCCTGAAATCCAATCGCCTGTTAAAAACCAATTACCCGGTTCGAACCTTTCAAATTTGCCGGAGTTCCCTGATTTACAAGATATGGTGTCTGAGATTGGGATAGGCAATGGAGATGAGTTTGTGCTACCAGGTCCAGAGGGTAACTTCCTGAACTCAATACCGGAGGAGTCTGATGATGCTGTCCTTATTGATACTGATGAGTTGATGTACACTGAAGACGACGATAAGCTTCCTGGGATTATTGACTCATTTTGGGAGCAGTTTTTGGAGTCGAGCCCAATTTCTGAAGAAACAGAAGATGTTGATTCAACTAGAATGGATGTGAACCAGATGCAACAGAGGTTGTGGGATGAAAATGACAGTAGTCATCATAACTTGGAGAACTTGACTGAACAAATGGGACTTCTTTCTTCGGATCCCAAGGCCTGATCATACATATGCTAGGAATGCCACAATTTTGGGTTATTTGTTTGTTGTAACTTAGTTATTTTACTACCTTGACTGTGTGTAATTACAATGTAAACTTGGGGCTATGGTTTATATCCTCTATTATCTGCCTCCCTATATGGATGTTATTAGAGGTTGCAATTGGGTTTTTTGGGGAAGGGGAGAGGGGGTTTGCCATTGTTCAGCCAGTTCATTCCAGGCTCAGGTCACTTGGTGCCTGACTGCCTGAGTCAGTTGGAGCATCAGTCATTATATCCTCTGTTTTAGATTATGATTATTGGAAAAAAAATGTTTCTGTTAATTCTAGTTATTCTTGGTGTTTGGAGTTGTCCAGCTCCAGTTCTAGGCGAGTCCTGAGTTTTCAGTTTTTCATAGTAATTGTGGTGGGTATGCACCGGATTTTAAGGGGGGTGGGGGATAATCAGGCAGACTATGCAGGTAATTCTAGCCAAGCCAAATTTTGCCAGCCATAGTGCACTGGTTTACCATTGCATTTTTATCAGAAGCACAATAGATTTAGACTGTATACAGATGTTTCTGCTGCATTGATGTTTTCAATTAAGAACTTTTTTGCAATGTTTAATCCTTGCATATTGTAAATCAAAATGAGCATTCACAACTGTTCACGTTTTTTAGTTTTGTTAATTAAGAATATTTATTCTTGGAAGAAGTGAAGAACAATTGAACATGGTACAAAGGAAATCATCTTGGTATGCTATTTGTTCCTTTCCGAATCATGCTCAGGTAACTAACATTTCATTTCAAAACAAACAGCGGGAAGGAAAAACATTTGCTACATACTGGTTTGTTATGCAAAATCCTCGACTGGATTTTGTTTCATCAATTATATATTGTGCCGGACAAGTCAATAGCGAAAATTTATCTTTCTAAATCTCTCGTCTTTCTTTGAACGTGATATTCTGCGACAATCTTTTAAGATGAATCAAATTGCCTTTCATGAAAAGTGCCTGGGGGGCAGAGAGTTATACTTCGCAATGTACCTCATGCTTGGAAAAGCTTGTGTTTCAACGTGTTTTATTCAACTCCACATAACCCCCTGGAGAAGTTAGTCATATTTCAAGTACAGTAGCACAAGGAAAGTAAAATATACACCAAAGTAACATAGTTTCGCTTTTTTCAAACAAAGGCAGGCAACACTTTTCCTAGAGTAGAGTAGAGTGTAACTGTACTTCTCAAGAATACATTATTAACTGTTCCAGAAAACAAGCTTCTGCAAAGTTGTACACCAAAAACAAGAAAAAAAATGGAGAAGCAAACCGATTAATCCACTTCAGAGATATACCATCCTCAAAGTTCATTGCTTGATCACCTGGAATTTAGATCAAAACACCAGTTAAAAGTGCCTGTAGCCAAAAGGTGCTTTGACTTCTGCATTTTAAACTAGAGTCACTGGTTTATTTTAGGATAAAGAAACTTGTTAAACTGTTATAACCTGCAATATAATTAAGAACATTGAAAATATAACACAAAACACAACTCCATGGTGATGGTTCCCCAGCCAATAAATAGCCACTGGCAATTATGAAAATTTAATCACCTCTTACAAGAACACATATTTCCATATAGGAAGGTTCCAAAATCAAAACATAAACTTGACCTTCTATGGTAAACACTACGGAAAAAATTAAGACATAAAATGAAGTAGGCAAAGAATATGCTAGTTGTACAGTCTACACAGTACACACAAACTAAAGAATTTTGTGTAGCCAGCATGACAACTTGACGAGCACGAATGCTTGCAATCAACTTTAACTAATATTAGAGCAACATTGTAAGATAGAAGTGGTTTGGCAACAAACTGTACCTCAAACAATATTACTCAGCTATTTTATGATCTTATTAATGCAAGGGTTTATATGAGTCACTCAAGCTTGAAACCCATGTCCCCCTTATTTTACTTAGGCCGTTAATCACAACTAGAAGATATATTAGGCTATCTTGTTACATGAGTTTCACCACATAAACATAAAATATACAAGTAAAACCTAATTAGAACAGAAACAAGATGAAACAAGCAATGTAAGTATCAAATGAAACCCTACTATAGACCGGAAGAAATTAGCATGATTACAGCATGTGACCACCTGTGAATTAACCAAAATTGTAAAAGAGTCAAAGAAACCATCGCACCTGAGAAGCACCAAAGGAATTGAACCTACTCAGCATCCACCTCCTTCTTTGGACCTGCAATCAACCAAACGAAATCAGATCAGTTCAGAGCTCAGATCAATACAATAACAATCGAATCTACAAAAAAATAAACAGGTCTGATGCACAAATTTCAGATAAGAAATGAACTAGAAGAAGAAACCGTGGAGTTCCATGGGACGGGAATCCTTGCCCCAGCCAACGCCACGTGTAGCATCCATGTACTGTTCGACGAGGTGGCGACACTTTTGGTGATGGTTAATCCCCTCAACGCGATAGCACCAGCGTAGGCGATCGCCCAGGATCTTAGCGGTTTCGATCTGGATCCACTTCTCGCGCACGAGGTACTCACGATAGTCGAGCATCGCCACCGGGTCTCCATAGGGGTTCGACAGGTCAATGTCCGGCGCCGCTTCATCGAACTCCACCTTCGCCTTTCGCACCATCTTCGCTTACCTAGTTCCCTTTCTCTTTTCTCCGTCTCTCCCGGTGTAACCTAAGCTGGTTCTCTCTCGCTCTTTCGAGTTATGACAAATGAACAGGGAAATAAAGCTAACGAAATAGTATGGGCCTGGAAAAGAAGTGGGCTTAAGCCTTAAAGTTAACTACAGTCGCTTAAGAGCCCGAAAAATTTATCTTCGTGAAATTTACGGCCTTGCTTCGCAGAAAAGAAAAATATAGTATTGCCCTTGGGCCTTGGGATGTGCTTCTGAGTTGAAGAGAAGAAAACGAAGTAACAGAGTACAGTTTTCAAAACCGTGTCTGTATATCGAAAAACAGTTAAGAACGGTACGACACGATAAGAACATGGTACGGTTAAGACACAATACTATTCACATGTCGTGTCATAAGCGTGTCATGTTTAGGTTTTCTACTGTAGGAAACGACACGACACAGAAAACACGGCACGACATGACAACACGTCTAGACACGACACATTTATGCACGACACGACGGCACGGGTAGAACCGGTAGACACGTCAAAAAAATGTACTAGAGGTCCCAAAAAAATATTTGTCTATAAAATGTAAAGAATTTTTTTTCTGATTTTTATGTTCTTGTAATTTTTTTTTCTATTTTTTTGTTTTTTTTTATTATTTTTGGCATGATTAACACGAATAAGCCACGACACGAACAAACACGTCACAATTAGACACGACACGGTTAAGATACAACACGTTTATGCACGACACGGTTAAGACATGGCACGTTTAGGCACGGCTTAACCGTTCTGTTCCGATCCCTTCCAATTTTTGGCACGGCACGAAACAACACGATAAATATAATAAAATACTAACCGTGATGTGCCGTTCCGTGCCGTGCCAAGTCGTGTTTAGAACGGAACGACACAGAACGACACAAATTTAGAACACTAGTTGAGAGGAGAATTTTTGTTCTGAATCATTAGATTCAAGATCAACGATCCAGATAATATAAAGTTCCTCCGAATCGTGGTTGATGATTAATCGTTGATCTTTAATCTGACGATTCAGATTAAGTTCCGCAGAGAGCGGAGAAAAAAAATCCGCAAAGAATATGGTTCAGAAGAGAAGAGGTGATCAGTAAAAATATGAGGATTATGAATTTATACAGTTAAAACTTAAAACACAATCAAGAGTTCAGAAATTAGAGATTAATTCAAGTTTTAAATAAATTTTGTTGTCTAATTTTATAGCCTTCGTACTTTATTGTTTTATTACTTTTTCAGGATAAAGACTTATAAATCAAATAGTATTACTAATAAGTTGGCTAACAATTAGAATTTAAAAACAAAGAAAGCGCGGCAGATCGTACTTAAAATCATAGTGAAATATTCACAAATTATTAGGATTTTTCGTAAATTCAAATGCCTTCAAATATATTTTCAGGAGTTATAATTTAAATTTTAGCGTATCACATTTTTTTTGACAGACAACAACTCAAACTAGGCACATACTTCCAATATTTTGTGAATTATTTGCAGGTTTTTTGCAAGAAGAATTATTATATTTCTTTTTTCTTTTTTACATATAATATATTATTGTTATATATATTCATATTAAATAAAAATGATTTTTTCACATATATCCGTATTACTTCTGAGTCACGAAATTTTAATCTTATCCAATTTTTCTGATCATTCATTTCTCGTATGTCCTTTTTTTTAAACCCTTGACAGAAGCTTCCTGATCATTCACTTGTCACTGTGGTAAAACATCACTCTCTTCTTTTTAGCAAAAAAAAAAATCCAGAATATTTTGGATCTCTCGGATCCTCTCTCCCCCCTCTCTACGCCCGTTACAAACCCGCTCTCGCTAAAACCCTTCTCAAATCTCAAGAAATCAGCGTTAATTAGGAGACCTCTCGTAATCGTATTGTCTGAGCACTCTCAACCGAACTCGCGAGGCGCAAATTGAGAAGAATGAGTTCTCCGGCGAGATCGACGGTGTCGGCGACGAGCGTTGGGGCCACAGGCGGAAGCACCCCAGGAGTGGCAGCCGACGACTCCGTCACGTTCCACTACAATCTTGAAGTCGTCGCTGCCATTGATCGCAAGGAAGAAAATCTCGCTGGTTCGTCTTTTTCTTGATCCAACTCCCTCATGTTCCTATCTTATCCTTCAAAGTTCATAATTTTAGTTGAAAGAAAACTGGAGAAGTTTGCTTCATCGTTAGCGTAACGAATCTTTCTAAGTAAATGTACCACATCAACACCTCAAGGGGCTAAATTTGGAAAATTAAGAAGAGTAGACGTCTGATTTGGAAAAGAAAGAAAGAAAAATGATGCACACCCTTGAAAATTGGTGGTCAGTTACCTAAGTTATAACAACAACTTATGTTATTTGCTTGTATTGTAGCTTTAAGAACAGATGTAATGGAAGAACTGGACAAGATTGTCAAGTCGTTAGAAGATGATAGTTGGAAATTTACACAGCCTCGATCCAAACCCAATTTGTTCTATCGATCTGGTATGATTTTTTTTTGTGGTACCTTAAGCATGTATAGCAGTTATCTGGCACTGGTTCTGGTACAGGACACTATCGGTGCATGTTACAATAGTTGACTAGCTTGGATTCCTTCTTCAATATGATTATAGGATCCCATAGGTGCTGGTGTGATCCAGTTGGTACATATCTGTAGCAGACTTGTAAAAAGTTGAAATTGTTTCTCCGATGGATCAAATTCAATAGAAATTCAAACATGCAAAAATTATTTAGGGAGTTTACTTGACAGTTACCCATTTACCTAACCTGGTCCAGTAAAACATTTCCAGGAGTGAACTACAAACATCTATTAGGCTGTATTCCATCAATTTATGCATAACTGTTTTCCATGACTTGTCCTATAGGTAGTAATTTCGCCAATCGAGATGGAGAAAGATTCAAAGATTGAAGAATTCGACTTAACTGTTCTTACGTATTTTGATTCTTTTTTTTATTTTCCTAATTGACTAGCAAGTTGTCTCATATTTGTCAGTATTTTCTTCTTGCAAATCAATGTTTTGTTATGACCAAATTTTTTACTACTGGTTTCATCATAAATGGCATAGGAGTGGTTTGTTTGTTTGTATATACTTGTGGGGTTTATCTTCTATTATTCACGCCTCAGAAAGTAGAGCCTTATTCTTTAACTTGGCCCATCCCATCTAAAAAAAGATGGACTGGATCTGGACTCGTAATACCTTAGGATGGGGTAGGCAGTCATAAACCGATAACACCCATCCCCATGCAACCATGGAAGGAGATGAAATTGATCCCTTCTCCTCATTCGCAATCCATCATAGAACACGGAAATAAGTGCCAGATCTTAATTTAGATGCTCGGTATGGACTAGTACAAATAAACCTTCACATGATAATCTAGTTTGGACTGTTACATGAAATATGTTATTGTATAGACAAGCTGTTGAAGTGGTACAATATAACTGGAATTTGGTGCAAACTTGTATCAGATTGTAAATTTCAACTAGTTATAGCATAATTTGATATAAACTGATGCAATATGCTATAAACTGGTATGATCTTGCAGAAATCAGGTGTAGACCTCAATTTAGTTGTATACATCAATTAATTATGGTATAGTTTGACTGTTAAAAAAAGATTATAGTACAATTTGCTATTAGAGTCAGCATGTAATTTATACCAGTTCATAACTGTTAAAAAGAGATTATGGTAAAATTATGGCTTGCTTTTTTTTGTTGCGTTTTTGGTAGTCAATTGTAATGTTCATCTGAAGCCATATAAGCGTAGATTGTGTTTCTTTTCTTCGTATAATACTTGGAATGCTAATTCTGTTATTTTGTTATCGTATAGCAGTAGTGCATTCCTTCGAGGCTACAAGTTTTTTCCTTCTTTTTTGAAGTGTGATGGATGAATCTATAAGGGGACCAAACACAAAAGGATCTTTTATCTCACCTGATAAGCTTGTTAATTGATTTTTTGGACATTAGAAAGTATAAGGTTGTATACAAAATTTGTATGTTTCTTGTGATAATCGTTTCTTATGCAATGATTAATTCAAGTTGTTCAGATGCAATGTTAGTACTTGTGAGTGATTATTGATACTATTGTATCTCGTTCATGGTTGGGACTGGTACTTTAGTCGTTGGTGTATGATCACAATTTGTACCATACAGAAAATGCCAATGTGAGAAAGAAAATGTATAAGAACTATAACCTTTGGGAAGAAATAAGTTCCAAACAATTGTGAAACTTTATAAAGAGAAGCCTTTGTTTGTCAGATGGATATGAAAGTGACTAGGAACTATTAACAGTAAAAGAAACTTTACTTGGTAGAGCTAATTTTTTGTTATATTTGTTTGGTTGTTTTCAAACAATAGGGGTTGATGATCCTAATAGTCAAAAGAATAAAACACGAAATAAATAAAAAAATAAAAAAACCCTACAAAACTCGAGGCTAAAAAACCTAAGGTAAACTACAAATCTTGATGTTTTCTACTTATAACTATGTAGGGACAGAGTCATCTGAACTCTATTTTGTATTTTTTTTTTTTTTGTTGAGATGATGGAGGTCAAAGTCATTCAAATTCAAAATGGAGTTTTCTCAGCCTGATTCGAACTTACAATTTCTCACACAAAAAAACGTTGAACCATATTCTTTAAGGCTTAACTACTACAATTATTTCATCTCAAAGCATTTTAAATTACAATAATTTTAATAATCAAAATTGAATAAATAGATTTTCAAGAGAACAAATCTAACGAGTCATGTAAACCGAGTGTTGTGTTCCAAAGACAAATTATAATTTGTAGTGCAAGCTAATATCGTTGTACGATTTTAGAAATAGTGATATAGTTGTATGATTTTAGTTCAGAATTAACGACGTAGAATCTAAAATTATGATCCGTAGAATAGTATATTATTATTATTAGCATTAATATTATTATTACAATATTTCTATTTTTACTACTATTTTACTATTTATTATATTATTATTTTTATTGAATTTTCATTTCAAATTGAATTTCAATTCTAGTCCATTTTAATTTATTTGAAAATAAAATCGTTGTTGTTATTGTAAGATAATATCGTTCTTCTCTTTCTGATTTTATCTCTTGGTCATTCCAGCAGCACCAATGAAATCGACTGACACCAGAATTGCATTGGAATTCAGCACCAAAATTTCTTTGGTCAATGTATATTTTTGAGGAATGAAAGAGATTCTTTACTTCTCTTTCATTGCCATCAAAATTTACATAACATTAAGTCATCCAAGATAAAAATCGGTTATTATTGATTTCCTAATATTAGATTCGTATATCATTCAAATGCGCATTATGCGAAAGTTTATTGTGCTAATGGTCCACATTTATTAACAAATTAATCGCATATACATGTGGCCTCTTTAATACTTTACAGTTTACACACATGAATACCATGATCCTTACTGCTGTATTCTAATAAATATTTTTGGGTTAATTTCCGGTATATTCATCCAAACTTTCTGAATAGCCAAAATATTCATCAAAATACCATAATATCGTATATCTCCATCAAATTTTAATATATTTTCTTATATAAAAAAGATATTAAGTTTTGATGGGATATATAGAATATTATAATGTTTGGATGAAGGTATTGGATATTTGAGAAATTTGAATAGGTATATGAGAAACTTCTTTTTTTTGAAAAAAGTAAATCTCAAGTTGGAGTACCTGCTTCTATTAAACCGAAAGCTAAAGCAAGATTTTAGAGCACTTGATACATAAGACTTTGTACCTTCAGTCACAAACTAAAAACATTAAAAATGAAATAAAATACTCCTATCAAAACTTTTGAGCTAACTCCTAACACAATTACTTGACAAAAGATACTTAATTTGAATAGGTAACCTAATATTTAATTCGAAAGTTTTTAAAATTTATATAAGGGTGTACACTTCTGACTGACGGTCTGGTGAGAAAGTGCGTAGAATGTTTTTTTAATTACTTCTAGAATTGAACGGTCAATCCAAATAACAATATAATGATTACATGTGAACCGAAGAATAGTGATTTGACAACGGGTCGGGTCGGGTCGGGTCGGTTCAACCGCCCGGTTCACGAATTGGCTGGGTCGGATTTTCATGGGTTCAATTTTTGTAGTTCGGCCGCAATCCGTCTTAGGCACATAGATCGGCGGACCAGTGGGTTTGAGGTTGGTTCGGGACGGACTGGTCCGAATTGGGTTAACGGGTTGGATGAGTTTTTGAATTTTTTGAATTTAATGTATTATTCTCGGGTTGGGACGAATTTGGACGGGTTTGGATTGGTTTCGGCAAGTTTGAGACGAGTTTTGGACGGGTTGACGAGTCGGGTCGGTCCGGTCCAATTCCAAGCCAGATTTTAGTCGGGTTTTTCAAAAAAAAATTGGCCGCAACCAGTCTTTGGACTCTGATTTTTTTGAACGGGTCTGCACGAATTAGACCTCGGATCGGATCAGACCGGATCGGACTCAATCGAATTTTGTCAAATCTCTACCGAAGAGTGAAGCAAATCTTCTAGCACTCACTGAAGAACGGTCCGGATTGTATTATAATCGTTGGACTGTCCACGATGGACCGCAGGGGTTAAGTATTTTTAAATTGAATTACACGAATTTTGATATAACTAAAAATGAATTTGCTGCGCGTCTCGTGTGAGGTAGAAGATCCCGTTTCACCGAAGAGAAGTAAAACATAAGATGAAGATCTTAATAGATGAATAAAATATTTTTTGAAAAAAAATTTGAGTATACGTGTTAGGAGTCGTTCGGAATCGTTCAAGATTTACACCTTAATATCTACTTTGATGTCTAGTTCTTTTCCAAATTATGTTCTGATAAATATATTGGAATTTTAACTCGACACGTGTATGAAGCGTAAACTAAATTGGCTGATAGTCAGAAGATAACTCGCACAAAGAACTACACCAGTAACCGCCACGTGTGAACTGAAAAAGGAAACTGACAATTACACATCAAGTTGGTTCCAGCTCATTGTCTAATCCTTTGCACGGCTCCACACACCTCAATGCATTCAGACAAAAGGCGCATTCTCCGAGAATGACAACTTGGCACCCAAACACATCAATTAAATCATCGGCCCCACTTGTCAGTAGCAATCGCTTTACAAACAAACAATAACAACAAAAGAACAAGAACACGAGAACTCCTGTAACGATCACAATAATTCTAAACCCTTTTCCTTTAACAAGAAACTAATTTAAAATAATTAGTTGATTCCATAACTTAATCTCTTTTCTCCTTCTTAACAAATGAGAAACCCTTGATACGACAGCCTTCGTCTTCCCCACTTGGCATTTGCAACGGGCAACGGCTACCCATTACATATTACTATTACTGACTATTGATGCGTCTTCTTCGGATCTTTGCTCCTTATTGGATCGCATTTTTCGACTTTGAAACTTCGCATCCGCTTTCAATCCACGGTGTTTCACAATCACAGCCGCCGCAGCTACACCGTCATACCTCGTCCCCATTTGAGTCATCGCTGTAACAGCAAGAGAATAATCAGAAATAAATCAGAAAATAAAAATAAAACTTAAAAGAGGTATATATATATAGTCATATTGACAACACCGTACAATTGGCGTGGATAAAATGTGATGAACTGTCAAGGCTCGTTACATCTGTGAAGAATAGGCCGAATTTGATGAGAAGAAACAAATAAGTAATGCTAGAAGAAGAAGAGGGGAAGTAGTAAAGAGAGAGGAATTAGACCAGCTGTGGATGGGTCATGAGAAGAGAGGTAGAGAACTAGCAAGCAGAGCAGGGTTAGCACTGGTATGAGATGCACAGATTTCTCTTTCAGGTAGCTCGATCGGGCTGGTTTATCGGGTTTTATCTCCTCCGCCTCCGGCATTGTCGAAGTGACCTCTCCGGCGACGGAGACGGCGAGGGCATGTGCTCGTGACGGCGACCCTATTGACTGGCGCTGCATTTTTAGTAGAGAGAAGAGAAAGAGAGAGAGAGATTTGGCTTGGGGAGTTGGGGTTGGGGGGATTTATTTATTTATTTATTGAAAGGTTGATTGATTCGGCAAATAAATGTGAGATGCAGATTGTCATGAGTAGCGGTGCAAACGGATTTACGTTGATGGGGTTTTGTGGAGAATGCCACTCTATATGAGAATCTGGATGTTAAGTTCTAAATTCGTGATAACTCAAATAATTTGTATAATAGTTTAATTAAATATGCATAATAATATCGGTATCGTATCAATATTGATATCTACGAAATATTTTTTTAATTAATTAATTAACTAATAATATAAGTTATTCAATTCAAAATTTTATATTAGACGATCAGCAAATTTTATTCGTGACATTTATTATTAAAAAAATATAAATAATAATTGGCAAAGACTTGCAAACTTCAAAAATAGATACACTGCGTACTCTATTTCATTTGGTTCATTCAATTCTTCAAGATTAGTGAAAATTGATGCTTTGGAAAATGCTGCAAAAGTTGAAGTCTAATAGTTTTCACCAATCTCGAGAAATTGAATGAACATGATGGAATATAGTATGCGGTGTATTCATCTTTTGGAATACCAAGTTTTTGCGATAATAATGAGTTAAGACAAAAACTTGAATACTCCAAAATATAGGCACACTGGATACTCTAGTTCATTTGAACCGTTCAATTCATCGAGATTGGTGAAAAGTGATTCAATGGAAAACACAACAAAAATTAAAATGAATCATTTTTCACCAATCTCGATGAATTAAACGGCTCAAATAGGTTAGAGTATTCAGTGTACTCATCTTTTGAAATATCCAAATTTTTGACATAAGTTAATTGCTAAAAATATAAAAGTGTAACATACACTATTGATATTACCATAAATAAAATTTAATTAGCTTTATGATACTTGATAATCTAGCTTGCAGCTCTTTTGTTTCATGATTGTGCTAAGCTGTTGGACATTAAGAATTTCTGTGTAAGCATATGGGCTTTAAACTTAAAAAAATGAATAAATAATACGATAAATAAATAAATTTTAATTTAAAATTAAAATTTATCAATAAACTATATTACTTTATGACGATACAATTTTTACTAATCAAGCAATGATAACATTATTTTAATCATTTAAAAATAATTTATTTTAGAAAATTATGTAACGCAATAGAGTCGGATTTTACTCTTCTTATTCGGAACTAAACTTTAATGGTTGTGTTGACTAATATCTAAATCAATAAATCATATCTAATCAACTAAATGCTAGATTCATTGCTTTTTGCGTTGGGTCGGATCAATTAGTTATGTGGGTTTGATTTGCTTCCCTAATCATCAGACAGAGGCACAGAGCGCACGATAACAAATGGGTGGTGGGCGGAGAGTCGGAGACGTATCCGCTGTTATAATTTTCATGATAAAGTTCTGTCATTAAGAAGCTGACAGACGTGACTCACAAAAAAATGTCTTTTATGAATCAAATTACAGTCGATTGGATTAAGACAACGACACATTTAATTAATGATATTATTGTGACATCGAAATAACGACAACAAATGCGAATTCGATGGTGAAATGATATTGTGACTTTCTAAAAAAGAATGATCATGCAATTTAGATAGAATAGAAAGAACGGAATAAAAAACTTCTCGAACTAAGGATCACATTTCCCAAAATCACTCCTTTGAAAAAAAAACAAAGGAGAGAGGGTTACGATGTTTGCCCTCAAAATTGAATGGAATTTTTTTTATCTGAAGTCTAGCAAAATGAACTGAAGAAGTCTCTGTCACACACTCTTGAACTTTTACTAACCCTCTGCAGTAAAATTTGAGAGCGAAATTACAAAATCAGTTTCTCCTCTTCTTCCTCTTTTTTTTCATTCACCTCATAAAACAAATCCGGAGTAGACATTAGACTGTGTTACATGTCCTTAATTTAAAAGGTGAAGAAAAGAAGAGCTAGATAAAAAAATGAGAGTTACTTGTTTCACAACATGCAATACAAAAAAGAGATCCAAAGTTAATTTTTTTTTCATTGAACACGTAACTTTTGTTTCCTCAAAATTAGAGTGTAAATTTTTTTTATTACCTCCTCTCCCTTTCCTTTTTTTTTTTTCATTCACCTCCTAAAACAAATTCGGAGCAGATTCTTAGACTGTGTTACAGGTCCTTAATTTAAAAGGTGAAAAAAGAAGAGCTAGAAAAACATGAGAGTTACTTGATTCACAACATGCAATACAAAAAAGAGATCCAAAGTTAATTTTTTTTCATTGAGCACGTAACTTTTGTTTCCTCAAAACTTGAGTGTAAATTTTTTATTACCTCCTCTCCCTTTCCTTTCTCTTTTTCTTTGCGCTGGAACAAATCCTTGGAGGTCTATTCAATCTCACATTGCTGGCAATATTTTCATGCAACTTTTAAAGAACTTGTCTCGACAATACTAGTTCATTGTTTTTCTTAAAAGGACTTGTCTTTGCAGTATCAGACCTTTGGTTTTTTTCGAGGACCAATCTTGACAATATTGATCTTTTTTTCTATCTAAATTGCATGGCCACTATTCTTTTCCTTTACAAATTACTTATTATTTTTTTATTAGTTAAGAAAAATTGGATACTGTGGATTCGTGATTGAGAAAATATGAGTATTTTAATTTCTGAAACTCTTGAAATTTCTAAATTATTTACACATCAGTTTTATAAATTTATTTTCTTTAGTTCCTAAATCCTTCATTTTTGAAACTAAAAAGTTAGAGTTCTGAATCGTCACGTCAGCAAATACTACAAAAAATGTGGGAGACCGATCAATTTTAGCCAATGATTAAGTCACGTTAGAGTTGATAAATTCTAAAACATATTTGCTAAATAAGAAATTATGAAGCAAACTTTTTAAATAAGAAACTTATTTATATCCTTAAAATTTATCTAGAAAGATACCATAGCAGATTAGAAATTCTAAGAATTTCAGAAATAAAAAATGATTGTGATTTAATTTCAAGTACTTTATTTCTTAAGATCAGGGATACTGATCATTGAAACCGATAAAAACATTTTTGGGAAATTTAAAATCTGAATTTGAGATTTGAGACAAATATCCACTTCTTTGTAGAAAATTGCTAATTGATTGACCCGGAATTGAGAGATTTGATCGAGATTCATGAGTTGTGACAAGCGAGTGATGGTGACCGTTGCAGTGATGGGAATTTTATGTTTTCACGGGTGGGATTTTGACATTTTGTTCTTTGTAGTTAATTTTTGTTGTTGTCTCCTGTTACTTTTCTTATCAGTGAAAAAGCTGTTGATACAGTTCTCTCAAGCATCAATATCTTGTGAGAATAATCAAGTCACAACGGAATGTATGTAAAAGTTATAGCTTATAGATACAATCTGTGAAACTTTTTGAATAATGCTAAAAAAAATTTAGAACTTTAGTTTCAAATATTTGACAACGATGATTTTATTTTATAGCATTCACGTTCACGTGTGTTATTTGAACGCATTCGTTTAGAAATTCAAATTCTCAACCAGAAAAATTCTCAAGTAAATTAAGTTGTAATTGTGAATCCATAGTCTAAATATTGCGTCTGAACGCTAACACTTCTGAACACATAGTCTAAATGCAGTGTTCAGATACCACTGAATGCAGAGTTTGAACGTTGTGTTCACATGTACTTAGAATTTTTTGTTCCCTCTGAATTTTTGAATGCATGCCTTCAGATAACACATGTGAACGTAAACACTAAAAAAAATAGTCACCGTTATCAAAAATTTGAAACCAGAGTTATAAATATTGTTCTTTTTTTAGCATCAGGCAAAAAGTTCCAATTGTCAAAAATCAATATCTTGTGAGAACAATTAAGTCACACAACGGAATGATTTGAACTTTTAATTCTTGTTAATTGTTATTGATAAGTTTAGTAAGTTATTCTATTTAACTAACGTTAGTGAATATTTTTAAGCAAAAATATTTGCAAATTTAATTCTTTCTTTGCTTCGAAGTTTGAGATCCTTAATCATGACTATTGAAGTAGGATTGGCCGTGACGATATTTTGGAACCTTTCACGTTTTCACAGCTTAAGAGCATAAAGTAAAAAAAGTTAATATCACTTACAAAAGTAATCAAAATCATAATCACTTTAAAGGATTAAAGAAAATACCAAAATACTTTTTCGGCTAAAAGGCCAACAGCCATGATTGAATTAAAAAAACAAAAGAATGTAGAAGATGATGACAACAACAAAAAAGCCAATGTTTTTTAAGCAGAAAAAAGTGCTAAATATATTAACCAGTCAAAAAATAAAAATCTAACCTTAAAGCTCACTTTTTTTTTTGGTAATTATGAAAATGGTAGTGATAAAGTAGTCAAGGGGTACATATTTTTTGATCAAATGGCTAGAACGGTAAAAAATCTATCGTGCGACAAATTGTTTTGGTGCCGCACGTTAGAAAATCTACCATGCTACATTTTTTTTAAATGCAAGTATGGAGATTTTGCTATTGTGTGGTAAATTTTTTGAAAATGTACTACAAGTTCGACCATATATAAAAATATTTACAATAATGACTATAAGTAGAAAAAGTTTCTGACCATTTAATTATAATTTTATATTTTTGTTTTCAGTCCACAACAATTATAGTATATTCATTTTTATTTATCGTATTATTAATTTGAATCGGTCTAATTTAAAAAAATTATAGTCAAAATCAGAATAACTGTTCAGAAACTTTTGCTACTTGTAGTCACTATCGTAAATATTTTTTATACATGATCGAACTTATAGTACATTTTCAAAATTTCTTCCACATGGCAGAAAAATCAACTTGCCAGCATTTTCAAAAAAAATTTCGCAGTGTAGAAAATCTACCGTGCGGCACAAAAAAATTTGTTGCACGATATATTTTCTATCACTCTGATCATTCGATAGAAATTCTTCCACCTTTGACTACTTTTATCAGTATCATTTTCGTTATTACCAAAAAATTCTGCTTAAAGCTCGTCTTTTGATAAAATAATCTGAAGATGATGTGACTCCAAAATTCATTAAACAAAAGCAAACTAAAAATAATTACTAGTATAGAAAACTAACTAGGAAATAAAATACACACACCATAAGTCCCTACTGGCTTGTTCGGCACGTGAAGAAGGATTAAAGTTTAAGGAGATTATTGTGTCCGGTAACAAAATTTCTAAGGAGGCATTATTATAAGTTGACGTAATTCTTGAGACATGGATAAAGGGCCGGGACTTAAACATTTGGAAACACTTAAAAATATGGGGAAAATGAGGACCAAGGATAGAAGTGTTAAGTTTTACTAAGGAACTCATGTCTGCAAGGATTAAGACTACTTAAGATTTTAAAGTTTTTTTTTTAGAAAAAGATGGGAGGTCAAGCCTCCCAAATTTTATATATGATCACATTTATGTGATGATTTGAATTACAGAGAAAAAAATGAGAAAAATACATGAAACAAGAAAAAATATGAACGAAAAATACGAAACAAAAAGGAACTAAGAAATAATTACATAGCACAACACAAGTAAAGCCTAGATTTTGATAAGATAGGAAGATTCTTCTCAATCACTGCTGGACTCCCAAGACTTACACCGCTCCTCGCGGTCTGCACCGTCCATTGCAGGCTATCGCCGTCGTTGGCGGCCTTCCATCATCATATGTCTTGGATACACCTCACTTACCTGTTGTTTGTGGGCGAATACCAGCACCTCACGGATCTCCGGCGCTAGTTGCCGAACAATCCTATTTTGTTGTGCTTGTAGGTGTTTGCACCTCCTAATGGCCCCACTTGATGTAAGGAGTCGCTGTCCATCCAGCTACAGCTCCACTGAGGGCTGCAGAGTGCGGATCTCCTTCGGTTAGGGCTAGGGTTTGGATTATCTCCTTACAACCGCCTCCTAGACTTGGAGCTCGGTATCGCCTCTGTTGAGGAGAACTCCATCAGGTGGTGCTGAGGGGAAGAGGGAAAGAAAGAAAAGAGGGGTGGAGTGTGAGACCGAGTCGGGAATAAGAGACAGCTACTGGGAGGAACCGACGGTTTGATTTCCCTCCTCTTATCCTCGGCGGTAGAGGGCTTTGAGCAAAAAAGAGGCTAGATCGGAGCGAGAAGGAGCCACTGGAAGAACTCGCTGAGCGGTTCCCTCTTCTCTTTCTTCTCCGGCGCTCAGAATTTTAAATTGGAAGGATGGGTTCGAAGGTTTGGTGAAAATATTAAAGTTACTTGTTCTCCAAATCTCTACGAAAGGAAGGAAGGAGACTCATAATTAAAATTTTTAATTCAATTCACGATTTTTTCCCTTCTAATTTCTAAATTAGATTGTAATTTTTTCTTACCTCATCTCCCTTTCTTTTCTTTTCATTACTTAGTCTTTTTTCCTTAGAGCAGAGCCTAAGATCAGTGACGGAGTTAGAGAATGCTGGGTGTGTGTGTTTAACATCCTTCAATATTTTTTATAAACGATTTAATAAGTATAATTACAAAAATATTTTAGTATGTCATTTACGGACTGACAATTTCTAATAAAATTTTAATGAAAATAGAAAATAATTTAAAATTTTGACAATCCTCAATCTAAAATTTTGACCACTCCTGCTTAAGAAGATTTAAGAAGTCTTAAAGATGTCTAATCTTTAGATGCCAAATATACCCTATGCAAGTTTAAATCTCTTTTACACATTACATAAAAAGCGCATAACTCAAAGCATATGTATTATAACAACTCCAAGAATACGAATTCAAATTATCAATAACAATAACAATGACAATACAAATGTCAAGATGATAACTAATATAGAACTAAAAGTTACAAATATAACTTTTACAACTCCCATGCTCACGTAAGAAGATCTTCATGCATCTTCTTCAACCATATCTGGATTAAGGAAGTAGGTGTCTCTTCTTCATCAATCTGTACTCTTTTTTATCTGAAAAAAATGTCTCATTTTGTTAGGTACATGTGTGCAGTGTAAAAATAAATTTATAATCATTTATTTATATAATGTTCTGTACTTTAATAATGGCAGAGCCACATAGTAGATTTGGGGTCACCAGACAATCAAGTGATTCGCGCTTCAACTCTGATAATAGACGTACCGTGCATTTAATTGAATGTTCAATTAAATAACAAAATGATTTATTAATTATAATCCACTATGATAAGCAAGTCTGAACCTACTGCTACATGCCTACATCACAAGACGCAACTTAATAACCTATCGTAGAGTGACAAAAATATATTTAAATAGTTTTGACTATCTTGAGACTTGAGTATTTTATTTTTTGAGTTTGTATTTTTTGAACCATGACATTGATAAAATCTTTTTATTATAGGAGTCGTGATTTGCAATATACTAACTGCCTCAATCAAGTAAATTCACTTGAATAAATTTTGAAAGTTGAAACATGTAAATGCACCGATGCATTTTATTTTGCATTCTTTTAATTATTATTTTGAAACTTGTAAAGTTCAAATTTAATTATTTTGAATTTTGTGTCAAATTAGATTGCTTATTTGTGATTTATTATTAGTATATTAAATTTTATGACAAAGAATTGTCATTAAAAATTATTATAGAATCCCACTGAGACAAAATTTTAACTACGTCACTGACTTTAATAATGTCATTATTAAAGATAATTTTGTTTCGTTCTTGTCAAAGTCCCCAAACGTAGGCTGCTAGAAGTGTATGCAACTCGTTTACAAAAAAAATAATATAGGGACATTTGGTTTTTGTAATATAAATTATATAATACGCAGCTGTTTACTATCGTAGATTTGTCGTAATCAAATGCCATGATTTGAAAAACAAGATGGCAAACAAAATGGGCTTTTTCATACCCTGTTAGCGGGCTCACAAATTGGATTGGGGAAAACGATCCAAATTCATTCCAAACCATGATACATTGATACCTCCTAAAATTTCTGTTCATCCATTTTGTAAAAAAGGTTCTGAAAACTTTTCTATATGTATCAGAAAATATAAAGTAATTGAGGGCTTGATTGAAAAATCGTTTAGATCATCGAACGACCAGTGCGATTGAGACATGCGTGCAACGATCACGGAATAACCAGAGCAGTATTGAATCTCCATTTTTCTTGCAAAGTACCTTTTCAAAATTACTTCTTATCCGACAACATTGAATTTCTCCTCCCACATTATCCTAATATTTTTTCCTCTTTTACTAAATCTTTTTTATTCTCACGGGGAATCGCTGATGCCGATCGATTCCCTCGACAGCGCCATTTCTCCCAATTTGACATTTGCAATCTTCTTTCTTCTCTTGATTTCTGATCATTTCCTTCCCCAGAAAGCATTCAATTCACCCAAATCGCTATCAAATCCCAAATAGTACGTTGATTCTAACGCTTAACTTTGCATTTTCACCAATTATTCGATCTTAAAGCAAAATTAGACATGAGTTCATGCAAAGACGGGCAACAACCGAACCTAGATGAAGAACAACTCGCCGAATTGCGAGAGATATTTAGATCATACGACCGGAACAATGACGGCAGCCTGACGCAACTCGAGCTGAGATCACTGCTTCGATCTCTTGGCCTGAAGCCGACTCAAGACCAGCTGGATGCCCTGATCCATCGAGCCGACATTAATTCAAATGGTCTTGTTGAGTTCTCTGAATTCGTGACGTTAGTATCACCAGAACTCCTCGCGAATAATTGCCCCTACTCTGAGGATCAATTGAAACAGCTCTTTGAGATGTTCGATCGAGATGGTATTGATGTTATATAACTTGAAAGACAAAAGAAAATTTTATCAATTTAGACTTTAAAAAAGGAAAATGAAATTTTGTATGTAACAGTTGCTGTTATTTTGATAATTTGATTAATATTTTACAACATGATCAGGTAATGGGTATATAACTGCTGCTGAGCTGGCACACTCAATGGCGAAATTGGGGCATGCGTTAACGGCTGAAGAGCTTACTGGTATGATAAAGGAGGCCGATATTGATGGCGACGGTCAGATTAGCTTTCAGGAATTTGCGAGTGCAATTACCGCTGCGGCTTTTGATAACTCTTGGCCGTGAACTGGTCGCCGGGTCGAAACTGGGTATATGTATTGTGTTTTTTCTATTTTTTGTTTTGATACCTTGTTTATTTATACTTTAGTTTGTTGGGGCTGCTTGAAATTGTAGTATACTGTGTATAGAGGAGAAGGAAGGTTATAGAGTTGTTTTTTCTACTTCTGTTCCTATTGGTAATTTTATTTAATGTTGGAACTACTTGTAATTTTATTAAGATGGTAGAACTTTTTGTGTAGAGGCATGTGAAGTTATTATTGGTAAATTTAATATTTTGTGAAATAATGAAATGTGGTCTTATACTGCTCTAGCAGATCCTTCAGTCAATACCAACTTGCACAGATGTACCAGACATTGACAAAACCAACTTGCAGTTAATAATGGTATGTGATTTTTTTACTTGTGTTCAATACCAACTTCAAATTAATCAAACCAACATTGACAAAATAGGTCGTCATTTTAGGACGTTATTTGTGATAAAACAAGCTAATAATATATCACATTAATAACTCAATAGTCAAATGCAGAGATGTACTGGACAATCAACACTGTTCGAAAATGTTCCAAATCAGAGACGTATAAATGATTAATATTCTACCACTTAGATCATACTATTACAAGTTACATATGTTCTGAGAAACATGCAGTGCACTTTGAAATTCGAGATGTGCAATCACAAGCACGATAGAGATTATACTTGCGTAAGCATCGTAATATCACTCTTAGTATTTTATTACCGAAAATAGTCAAATTGTACTGTATTGATTTTTTTTTATCACTCACTGATCTGGAAATGATCCTACCGCGTAGGATCTTTTTCTTGATGTACCAGTGCGTTTTGGCACATCATACGTATATTGGATTAGAGATCAATTGCATATTCCTTTTAAATAATTACTGAGATGAGAAGTAAATAAGAGCATGCACAAAAAAGGGTCTTTCTTTTGACTGAAAATTGATTTTCAATAATCATCACAGAACTACCATTTTCACATGAGAAATCTTTTGATTTGGTACCTTACTAAAATCCAACATACTTCGTATGGGTAAAAAAAACTTTATTTACTTCTTATGTGTCTTGTTTTTGTATGATTTTAAATTATTTGTCTCCTGTCATCAGCAATAACACTAAAGACAATCATCTCCCCCCCCGGATGTCGTAAGCATGTCTTTGTTGCCTTTTTTTTAACGGGAATAATCTACATGTCCCCTGAGAATAATTAAGAAAAATATAGAAACTTTCATCATGCTGACACCCTGCTTAGTGCAATTCACACAAACATAATAAAAAAAATGACAAGGATTTGCACCCTTAATAAAGACACCCATAGATGGCCACAGCAGTGGAGTGGACTGTGTATAAGTTGTGCTAACCATTTCCAAATATCCTGCGAAAGCTACCCCTTTGAATATTAAGACCGTGATCAAATAAAGAAATAAAGCATCTGATTAAAAGAGAAGTGAACATGGAATTATGTGATATCTCCACGTTTGATATCACTAGCAATTTTGAAATTTCCTGATATTTGTGGTCCAAATATTTTATTTATCAATTTGAAGCCTTTTACTCGAGTGAAACAGAAGAATCCTTTTCCCATTGGGTTTACTGTTGCTAATTGTCTTGTCTATTTTGATTAATAAAAAAAAGTTCATTAAAAAAAGTGCATTATAGAAGGAAAAAGTCACAAACCTGGGACCTATAGAAGAACCAAACTAAACTCGGACCCACCACATTAAATCGATGTCATGTGTAGCCATATCCACCACAGAATCAAAAGTCTTGTTCTGGTTCAAATATCCTTGAACTGACACTAATTCTAGTTGGGTTCCATCAACTTAGGTCATCCTGTTATCTGGTTAGCTTTATCTAAATTTTGTATATTATCAGTTTACCGGATGAAGCCAAGACTTCTGAAATTTGAATGATGCAGAATAGAAACTGAAGCACAGAACATTTCAACCAAAAACCAATACATAGGTAAGACAAATAAAAGTTGACCCAGTTTTTTTTGCTTGTGTTGATATCTCTTTCTTTCTTGATTGCTTGTTAGAGCTTCTTTTTACTAAGAGTGACACCTTCAAAGAGAGCAAATCTGGGTTTATCCATGTGTGTGGATTCTGTTTTTCCACGTATGTCTGCTTTCCTTGCAGCAATTAGAGATGTGGGCATGTGGCTGGCATTTTAAGAGCACAAGATATGTACAAATTTTCTTAGGCAGGTTTACTATCTTTAAGTTACTAATGATGTGTATTAATTCTCAAGTATCATTGGAAGGTTCCTTGAGCTTCTAATGATAAAATAATAACCATTTGCCTTCTTTGTCTCAACTCTCATCAAATGTATCTCAGGCATCAGGCATGTTTCCCTGATTTTCGAAGTAACTTCATTCTGCTTAAGAATTTTACCTTGCTTTTAGCTTCTGGATAGCCTCTTAGTTACGATAAGTGTGGATATGCGTGCATGTGTTCATGAGAGAACACAATAATTTGTTATCTTTTCTAATTTTCTATCGTATATGTAAGAGGGATTAAAATGTCGAGCATCAGAGCGATTCCTTCTACGTACACTACAAAATCTTTAGTCTAGAATTTCTTGCAGTAAATTTACAAATCAGAGATGGGAGAATTTATGATTGTGACGATGACATGACATTATGACAGTTTTATATTCCCCACGGTCATAATCATATATCACTAAAAATAGACACATCTCATTCGAGCAGTGATCGGAGACAAACTTGATAAATACTCTAGCTTGGCATCTTAGGTCACATCATGCGCATAATTAACTTTATGTCTAATTGCCACTTAAATTGACAAGGATTAATTAAGTATATAATGAAGTTCTCATGTAGTAAACAAACAAATAGCAGATAATATTAACTTGCACATCGCTATACCTATAACTTGGAGATTCAATTAACATAAAAAAGTTCGAAATAGTAATATGTTATCAAGTAGCTTTTTTATGCACCACAAAAAAATGTTAGCTGTAGCTGCAGAGTTTGCATGCCGTGTAATTTGAATGCCAATCTTTATTCTGTTCATTTCTATGAGAAAGAAAGTTGGCTGCCGACAAAGAGGGGTTGAAATTGGAATCAAGTACGTTTGGTTATATTTAAGCAAAATAACTAGACAATTTTAATCTCGTGTTTCCTTAAGAGAATAGAAAATAAATGGACCAAGGCTATGAAAAGTTTGAACTAAAACATAATTAGAATTCAAGATTATCGAGCTTCCTTAGCAGCAGAAATAGTCAGTCCTTGTTTTCTTTTCATTCATTTTATGAACATATGTTAGCTTATTGTTCTATTTGTTTGTTTATAAATGATGAAGCTTCAGAGTCTAACTATTTGCATGACTAGTTCTGTATGAACAGTACAAGCGTGGAGCTCAGTTCTCTCTTTGGCACCTCCTTATTAGACATTCAACAGTTAACTTAGTTTAAATAATCTACATTTGAAATTTCAGTAGAATAGATTGTGATATCCCATAAAAGAGGTTTATCTTTTTTTTTTTTTTTCTAAATGCATTTGTAATGCACTGCCTCCTGAGAGGCAAAAGAGGTTTATCTTTTATTGTAGGCTTTTTGGTTGGAAAGAAATAATCGTGTTTGAGCACACCTTTTTAGATCTTTGGCTGCATGAGTTATCACTAATTAATTTTCGGATTGGTGATCTAGGAGACAAAAGGAAGAACTGGTTATTCTAAAGTTCCTATGGGTTGCTGAGTGTACTGCACAGAGCATGTTGATGCTGGAGGAAGGAACATGCATTGTGATGCAAACTTATACCACTACTTTCTTTGCTAAAATTCAGTATAATCTCTAAGCATTTTTTTTATTTGTAATATTTGGATCAGAGGAAACCAGTGTTTTCTATTTTTTTTATTTAGTTTGTGATAAGCAGCAAGGTGTGTACGTGCTGTTACTTGGATTTGGGTATGACTTTTATGTGGCTGTTGTTAGTGACAATGTGTGTGTTGTGGGTGGGTGGGTGGGTGGGTGTGTGTGTGTGGGGGGGGGGGGGGGGGGGTTTAAACTGGGTTTCAAACAATGAAGTCAGGTATGATATTGTATGCTACTCTGCTTGTTGAGGCCCTTTTATAGAGTTTAACGATAGGTTCTTATAGAGTGCTTTCATTTTGGTTTTGTGTCCTGTGATTGTGTGGGTTTAGTTGCTTAGAGCCTGAAGATATTTGGGGTATAATTTAGTTTTAACTAATTGGAGACAGGTAAATCACCTGATGTCTTAAAAAAAAAAAAAATCAAAAGAGGAGAAGTGGACATGGACTCAGTAATTTGATTTTATATGTCCCTTTCTTTTGATAGTTTAATTTTGTTGTCATTTTTCTTGATAATGGCAGGTTTGCGAGTTTCTTTCTGTAATTATTGGTTTAGGAGCAGCTAATAACCAAAGAAGAACACGTAATAAGTCAAAATTTAGAGAATATACAAGGCGATCCCTGTTTCTTGCTTTTATACGACATATGCAAATATCAGAATAGCCTTAGGATATCAAGAAAAGTATTTGCACTGTGTAAAGAGCCATATGTCAACAATCTTGTGTTAAGTTGGAGTTGGTAAAGACAGATTCTAAAGTTATAGACCCAAAATCTTTGGCACATAAACATCACTTTCATAAAACTGCGTCCTTTTTTTCTAGTATATATATATATACAACACACACCACACACCACACATGAATAAAGTCACTAGCTCTTCTTTCAACAATTTCAAATTTGAACTCAAAGAGTGCTTAAAAATTGTACCGAGGGTTAGTCATGGGCAAGGGTCGAGCACCGTGTTGTGACAAGGTTGGATTAAACAAGGGTACATGGACACCTGAGGAGGACCTGAGGTTAATTGTTTACATTCAAAGGTACGGGCACGCAAATTGGCGTGCCTTGCCTAAGAAAGCTGGTACATCATTTTCACTATCTTCTCCTCTTAAATAGCTAACAGAAATGTCTTGTTCATTTCCCTGTTTAACGGTATTAAGCAATGCTAACAGAGTGATATAGGTATTATTAATGCACTATTCAAATTAAATAATTGTCTTCATGATTTTTAATTTCAATTGTAGTCTATACTTATCCTATGATGGCGAAATATCCACATAGGCAACCAAAAAGCAGACGTATTATGTCGTTCTCTTCTTTTGTTTATATTAGGTTTACTGAGGTGCGGAAAGAGCTGTCGACTGAGGTGGATTAATTATCTTCGTCCTGATATCAAGCGTGGAAACTTCACTGAAGAGGAAGAGGAGACTATCATAAAGCTACATGCCTTGCTGGGAAACAAGTAATGCTAATTTACTGAGATTGAACTCAAATGTACATGGTGGCCAGCTAAAATAATTAGGCCAATCCTTTATTAGAATTACGGTGTGTTTCTTTTAACTTCTTTTAAGTTTTTCTTTAGATGGTCAAAAATTGCTACACACCTGCCTGGTAGAACTGACAATGAGATCAAGAATGTCTGGAACACATACTTGAAGAAGAAATTAGCATCCAGAAAACAGGAGAAAGGAGAACACAAAACAGATGAACCAAACTCTTCCTCGATCGAATCTCACTCTAATTCTGATCAATTACAACTTAACAGGGAGGAAGATAAAGACCAAACTTTCGAGAAAACTGAAGTCCATATGGTTCCCAAAGATGATACAAGTGAATCAGAAGTGCCACCTCAATCAAATCCTTCTGCTTTGTCAAGGTGCTCTTCTTCACTTTCATTTGCAACAGATGAAAATCGTAGCAGGGAAGAGGATAAAGTAGAACTTTTTGAGATTCCTGAAATGATGATGGAGCCCGAAATTTGGAATATGATCGAAGGGGGCGATTGTGGAGAATCCTTAGTTGACAAGATAAATAGTACAACTGATGAAACAAAAGATTGGTTAGAAATTCTCGAGATTGAATTCGGGTTGTGCGTACCACCCGATAAGAACCATGAGACTGTAGGTAGGGATGATGCATGTCAAGATGGAAACGGTTTGTGTATAGATGCTTTTCAAATTGAGCCTGCTTCTCCCTTACTACTAGAATATTTGTATGATGTGAACATATAGTCTTCATATATTGATTAGAATATTTGTATGATGTGAACATAGTCTTCATATATTGACTAATGATGATGCAGAAAGGTATATGTAGTTCGGATGCTCTGTTTGTAATAAGTTTCAAAGATTGTTGAAAAGAGTCACAGGTAGGTACTTCTCATGCCTAGTAAGGTTGAAAAAAGGATGTAAAAAGAGACAAATTGTAGGTGACTTCGTTATTATATGTTTTTTTTAATAGAGAGTGAGAGAATATCCCGTCTGTTTCATTGAAACAAAATTTTCTATTATAGATTACTAATCTACCTATAGAACTAAGAGAATCAAAGTTAACAATGTCTGTTCCTAAGTACTTACTTACCTTGAATCACAAGAGAACTAACCTGCTTATTACATGCAACAGATATCACAAAAAGTTTTAACAGTATCACATCAATCTAGAATTACAGACCAAAATCACAGTTTTTCTCATCTTCCATCATTTAACAAAAAGTTAATCAAGATACGGGTCGTTTCCAGACAAACACTCTGCTGGAGCTTCCTCCAGTTGCATTTCCTGCTCCATCTCTTCCGTTTGGCTTCTTGTGCCTAGTATAATTCTTGGTAGTTCCTGAACATTCTGAGGGATAATTAAGTGAAGCTTAAGAAAAGATGAGTCATTGTTATTTTTGCACCAATAACTTAGGATATTTATAATTTGAATGGCTGCAGTTATAATAGATTTTGGAGATTTATCGGTGAAACAAAGTTTGTTTCTTTCTAACCAAACTGACCATATAACAGCACACATAACTAATTCTACTAAACATGCATCCTTAAGCGGTATTTAAGCATCAATATACCATAAGTCTTCTAATTTCTTATCCTGAAAATGAAAATTGTTGTGTTGACCAATCCATACCCAAATGGTTTTAATAAAAGGACAATCTACAAATAAATGATCAATGGACTCATCTTGATCACAAAACACACATTTCACATCACCCTGCCAACCTTTTTTCGAGAGAAACACTTTTGTTAGAATTTTTTTTCTTCTAACAAGTCACATAAAGACTTTAATCTTTAAAAATAATTTTGATCTTCAAATAATATCAAAGAACTTATTTTTATATCCTCCAAATTCTAACCAAGAATACATGAAATGAACAGAAAATATTTCATTAGTTGTCCAATCTCCATATAATTGAATCCCTAGTTGTATCCTTAATTCTTACATCTGCTACGTACTGTAGCTTTTAATTTGAACCATTCGCTATCAATCTGTCCTATTAATTGTCTATTAAAATGTAGAGATAAAGTATTATTTGCAAAAACTTTGCTAACAGTTATATTAGACTCAGTACAAGCCAAAAATAAGTTGGGAAATAACAAGGAGAAGGCTAACTCATTTTTTCAATCGTCACACCAAACGTTATTATATGTTTTATTTATGCTTTTCTGAAGATTTTACCGACTCTGCACCAATCATTTCTTGTTCGTATATTGGGGTGTCACGGTGTTGTCAGCACGGCATCACCTTATGATTTGTTGATATTTGGAGTGAAACAAACAATATCACAAGTTCCTCGTTTTTGTTTCTATGTTAGCAACATTTTAATCCTAGAATGTTTTGTGTGTTTATAGACACTCTTAATTCCTGAATTTCTTTTAGCAATAGGCATGCCAAGTCCCTTTTAAAACGAAATCCGAGCAAAGACGGAAAAAATAAATCATCTAATATTGGTAATTGAGGGGAGAAATGTTTTATATACTAGAATCGATCCTTAACAATTCTTATTGACAATGTTGCTAATAAAATTTCAAATAATGTTATAAAATCTTAAAAAAGAGGGTTTAAATGCCTTCATTTTTTTAGTATTCCATTGTGCCTCTAAATTTATACCACTTATTAAAAAATAATTAATAATCTGAATTGAATTGAAGGCATAAAATAGTGTTATTGATTAGTGGGGCGAATTTAGAAACAAAATTAAGACACCAAAAAATAAAGTCATTTTGAACCCCATCTTAAAAATAGAAGTAGATATACCTCTCCTTCTTATTAAGGAACTTAATCTCTAGATTCTGATTTAATGGTCTTTTGGGCGGATAGATTCTCAATCGTTGGATTAAACTCCTATCAAAGTCACGCATTGAACTATTTTCCAATTATGAGCTTCAACACACACGCATATACACAGGGGCGGATGCATGTATACCCAGGGGGGGAAAGCGCCCCCCCGAAATTTTTTTTTTGCAAAATAATCTAGTGTATTCGTGCGATTTGTCAATTTTTTTTGTGAAATAACTATGTATATCTGAAAATCTGTGTAATTTTTCCCCCACCCCCCGAAAAAAAATTATAAATCTTGCCCCTCCTGACGAAAATCCTGAATCCGCCCCTGCATATACAGCCGACGCCACAAAAGATCTCTTGAAGACTTTATTTGTTGCAAAAAGCATGACACTTGAAATTCCCCAATTATCTCTATCCACCTTCAACCACTACACTACAATATTCTTTGTGTTCATATCAATGTTTATCAATAATTATTTTTGTCTATCACTACTATCACTGCATTGAAAACAAAATATTTACCAATATAATTAAGAATATGTAGGACAATTTTTCATATATATTATTTTCTCTCATTATTGTACACGGATACAATTACTAATAGAAATATTATTGACCTTACATATTAGTTGTTTTTTCAACTTGATGTATTTTGATTGCATAAAACATGAGGACCTATGATAAAGGATGAATCACAACCAATCTATATATTCAAAAAACACATCTAAAAACCTTTTCTATTTTAAAATTTCACATCAAGACCGTCAAAATAAACATTGTCAAATTATTCCTCTTTATGAATCATGTAAGAACTCCCATTTATCTCTCTATGTAGAAAAAACAAAGCCCGTTGTCATTGGTGCTAGACCAACGGTTCGAAGATAAGTTATTTCCATGTTATAACAGCAATGAAATATAATGCAATAAGATTTGTTGAGCATAATGCCAAAGCTGCAACACCACCAATTTGTAATGCAGAAAAGAAAGAAAAATAATCATGTGGATTTCTATCTGTAGATTTGCCGGGCCAAAATTAATCTTTAAAGAACAGACTAAATATTGAACACACACACACACACACTCAATAAACACAAGCGAAATTATTTCTGACAAGAAACATTAATTAATTGCTATCAATTCCCAAACTTCATGTTCCACATGTATTCTTCGATGGTGAACAGCAAAATTTAACTTTTGCCCAAGCAGCATTAGAGCCTTTTCCGTAGCTCTTCAACATAATCTTCTCTAGGCACTGTGATTTGTTCATTCAACTCAATATTCTTCAACTGGATCACACCGCTAGCTAATTCTGATTCGCCAGCAATAATCATCCATGGGATGCCCTTTTGCTTTGCAAATGTTATATGATCCATCACCTTCTTTGAGAGTTTAATTTTAGCACTAATATTTGCATCCCATAAAGGTCCCACCAGCTTCGCGGCTGAGATCACGTCTTTACCCAAAATGGACACCAACACTTGTGTTTCTGTTGCACGTACAACCTATAATACAAAATAAAAAAGTTACCTTAGGATGAGTTCAACTAATATTATAATAACAAGACTTCAACTTGATTAAAACTATGTAACACCTTGCAGTATGGACTCTGTTAACATTCAACATTTATCAATACGGGGATAATTAAAATGAAACAGTACTGGTCCAGAAAGCAGCAAAGATCTGAAGAATGATAATGACTCCATATGTTTCAAACTTAGCTAATACTGAGATTATTCTTGTTCAGCAGGAGAAGTTTTCTTAAAGAGTTGTTTGACAGGCTATTCTTATAACAATATAACTATCAGGAAGATAATATGTTACCTGGTTTCTGTCCTTGGCCTGCTGCTCCTTAATAGCGAAAACTCTTTCAATTCCAAGGCTCACACCTACTGCTGGTACCTGCTTTCCACTGAACATGCCTACCAAATTATCATATCGCCCCCCAGCAGCAATTGAACCAACCTACATTCCAGGAAAGAAAAAGGATACAAATCAAAACAGAACATGACTCATCCGAACTGAAAAACTTGGAATATATCAAAAAGAAGTTTCACATGGACAATTTGGAAGGTACCATATTTTTCATGATTTGCAGGGAGTGATATAATTCTTGAAAACCCAATCTAGATTTTCACAATTTTAGAGGTCAGTACAGGAGCAAATAAATAAACAAATAAAATACCTGAGTGGTACCCTTGAAGACAGCCTCATATATAACCCCAGTATAGTAGTCGAGCCCTCTGGCAAGGCTCAGATCAAAAACCAGGTTGTCAAGGCAGTTAGCTTCTTTTAAAGCCCGGAATAAAATATCCAATTCACCTAGTGCTACTACTGACCCACTATTCTCCAAAAATTTACTCCCTTCTGCTTTTAGTTCGGATAGAATTTCAAATGGGGATCCACGCTTTTTAACAATTGCTCCTATTCTGTCAGCTGTCTCAACAGATAGCCCTTTCTCCTCCACCTAGGTTCCAGCATTGTTATCAAATGTTGAAATATTTGTATCTAGTACAAATTATATCAGGGCCAATACAACAGGGTATGTACCAAGTCTAGGTTGTTGCTGAACTAAACAATTGTGCATACCAGTTCCTTCTTTACTTGCTCAAAAGTTAGCTTGTCTAGCTTGTCAATGCTGGAGCACACAGTTCTGAATTTTTCAGCAGGCACACCACAGATATCCAACATACCATCGAGTAACTTCCTGTGGTTGAACTTTATCTGAAATTACAAGCAACAATAAGTGATAGCTAACCTTTGTTTTGGAAGTAAACAATTAAACTTGATGAATTTAGAGTGTTTTTCTGCACAGAAAGATACCGCCAGTTCACACTTGCTGAATTTCATGTCAGAAGTCACCATAAAAGGTCTCCTGTAACTGATACATAAACTGTTAAATTTGAATAATACAGAAAATATAACTAACCTCATAGGTCCCAATGTCAAGTTTATCGAGTAGTTGGGTTAGAACCACAATAACCTCAAAATCGGCCAACATAGGCTCATACTGTCCTGCTATATCAAAATCACATTGGTAGAACTCGCGATACCGACCCTTTGATGGGTTATCCCTTCGGTACACCTTAGCTATCTGATACCGTGTCATCGAACTTAGGTTGTTCATTGCAAGGTGTCGTGCAAATGGTACTGTCAAATCATATCGTAGAGAGCACAACTCACCACCCTGTAGATGGGTTTACCAGTCATTGACAACTAAAGATGTGAGAGAGCTTAAATAGTATATAATACCAGTTGTGCTCATTTTATTCCTTTTTTCATCTGGTGTATTTAGTTTTAAGAAGAAAAAAAGGGCTGGCAGATGATGTATTACCAGATGTAACAAAAAATAAAAAAAATTAAAATTAAGTAGGTATGTTCCATCATCTTTACCATGCCAGTAAGGTTTTGGTGGAAGGTACCAACCAGTGTAAAATCTTTTAGAATTGGTAAGCAACAACAGATGTGTAGTAAGATAATTATAGAAATGCACCAACCTGGTCAGCAAGGTCGTAAATCAATTTTGAATCTTCTCCATATTTACCCATTAGTGTTTCTTTCAATTCAAAAACTGGTGTATCCAGTGACTCTGCTCCATGCATTTTAAACACCGAGGCAATAGTAGCAAAAGCCTGTTCCCTGATCGCCATTTGTTCTCCAGCAAAATCACGGGTTCCCTACATCCAACAGGGATGAGATGGAACGGTACTCAATCTAGTTATCCAATAACATACAAAACTAAGAGAATATTTTGTAAAATTAATGGCTGTTTGATGTAATTTTAAGCTTAGTAATTATTATTTAAAACTATGATACAGAGATGCTAAAGACTGAGCTGCCAACATCTCACAAGCTATGGTAAGACATGGGAAATGCTACAAACAAGACTAGACCCGTTATTGTTATGGTCCATTGAAAATCCAGCAGTCCTGCAGGTTTTGTGAAAGCCACGAAAGAGATCTGGTTCTAAACAATCGCTTAATTTTGCTTTTGACATGCCACAAAATGCTTCAAGATACAGTCTGTAAAAACATGACTTAAATTGGTGTGAACAAATAATACAAACAGATAATTAAATATTTGTAAACAGTTTACTAAACAAATATTGAAGCTAGCATTTATGCATAATTAACTAAATAAAAAATGTCACAAGAACCCTTGCAGATTATTTATTTAACTGAGATTTACAGAACTTTCATAAAATTATTATTATTCATTCCTTCCAAGTAAGAAATATCTAACCTTAGGAATTTTGGGAAGTCTCCTAACTTCATTGCTCTCAACAATTTCTTTTACTTTGGCCACCAAAATCTCAAGCCGGCTATCAATCGGGTCAAAATATGCTGAGAGATCACATGCCCACTCAGCCAAACCTGCAACTTTGTCACCTGAAGCCTCCTTTCCATTGGCAACTAGGTCAGTGAGAAGTTGCCAAATAGTAGATGTGCCCTTCCCCAATGTCTTCTTCTTCTTTTTCTTCTCTGCCTTCTTATCCCCCTTGGCATTCTCTCCATTTGGCTGTGCATTTACCAAAGCATCACCTCGATTTTTCTCAATAGAATCATCAATTTCAATGGAGAAGAGAGCTAGGGCTGCCTCCCAAGCAAGTATCTCTCTAAACTTAACCAAAAGATCATATACTCCTTGCAAAAAGGCAACACTATCATTTCCCTTCATATAATTAACGAGTACAGAATCAAAACTCTCTTTGAACCCATCAAAACCAACGCACTGTTGGTTAAACAAGGATTCAACTTGTAAACAGATTTTTTCATCTATAATTGATTCAATATTCAATTTAGCTCTCTTGAAACTAGTCTCTGCCATGGTTTTTATAGGTTTTGCAAGAAACCAAACCAAATCAACCACAGATGCCTCCTTCCCACAATTCTCATTCTCTGTTTGTTTCCTTAATTTAACTGACGAATTCAATTCGATGCGTGTACAAGCATGAAGAGACCTAACAGCCTCTCTAAAAAGACCAAAAGAAGAAGGAATTTGCAAAAATAATGCCACATTCTTTCCAGTAAGTTTAGATCCAAAAAGAAGAATCTTAATGTCAGCCGCGACATCAGTCTCATCTTTTCTGGAGAAACCATCGCCCGACACTGGCAAATCAAATGCAGCCAGATCAACCCTGGCAGCCTCACATGACAGAGCTGCAACAGCATCAGAAACCCTAATGAGCGCAGTTGCACAGCAGTCCAGGATGGCAGCAATTGCAACTGGGGCTGATGATGAGGTCTCGAAAAATGCAATTTCTTCATAAGAAACTGGCACCGTATTAACGTCTGTGTTGCTTATACTGCATAGAGAATGAAGGAGCGCAGCTGGAGATGAGAAATCTATTTGATCAAAGCCAGAGGAGAGTGCAAGGGTTTTCTGGAGTAGTGTAGGGAGGGATCGACGGACTGACGATTCTGACGAGAGAAGCTTGTTCAAAAAGACAACAATGGCGGCACGAGCAAGGACCGGAGGAAGGAATCTAGGGTTGGTGTTTGCAGATGGTGTTAGAGAAGGGTGTAGAGCGGAGGAAGAAGAGGGTTTCAGTTTGTCGATTGCTGAAAGGTCGATCTCGACATGGGCAAGAGAGTTGGCGATGGAGTATGTTGTAGCGGAGGAGAGAGAGAACCCCTTGGCGCCAAGTTCAACGGTGGGTGCCGCCATGGATGATGGAGATTTTTGGGAGAAACTGAAAAACGACAGTAAACCCTAGAAGGATGAAAGGAAGAAACGGGCTGTAGTTTTGTATGGGCTGTAATTCCTTGAAACAAGGATCCGTTGAAGAAATCCCCGTTTGGTCTCAAGATGCAAGGTTGCCAACATTTGTTGCTTTACGAGAGTATTCACTAGTCTTTCTTAGTTTCTTCTATGTATAATGTATTACTAGTATAATGCCCGTGCGCTGCAACGGAGTATTATTATGTAAAAAATACTAAAATATTGAAAATTATGACATTGTTCTGAAAAAAAAAGACCAAAAATAGCAAAGATGATAAAGTTAATTTGCCAACAATATTCAATTAAAAAATTAAATTTAATTTGGATTCAATCTAAAAACAAAACAAAAAATAAAGATACATAATAATAAGTTCACTGAGAAATATAATTGCACCCTTCAATGTTTCTTTTTCTTGAACTTGCTATTGAAAAAAAAAATTAGTCAAAAGTTGCGTTAGAAAAAAAATTTAGACTATAAACCTCATGTTGTAATATTAGTACCTTATTCGTCGCGCAGGATCTCTCGATAGACTATATTCTTGGTATACACACTAGGGACATCAACTTCCACATTAGATTTTATCATAACCTTTGTAGTCTGTCGGGACACACCTCTCGACAATGCAACATATAATTGGCCATGAGAAAAAACCGGCTCGGGTAGATAAATACCAACATTGGGAATGGTTTGTCCTTGTGCTTTATTGATCGTCATGGCGAAACTCAGCCGGATAGGAAACTGCTTTCGCACCAACTTAAAAGGAAACATCGCATCATCAGAGGGACACATTGGAATTCTCGGTAGAAAAATTATTTTTCCTGTATGTTGTCCTACAGCAATTTCTGCATCTATTGCGTTGTTCTGAAAATTACAGCATATCAGTCTTGTGCCATTGCATAGGCCATTTGATGGATCAAGATTCCGTAATAATATAATCGGACAACCTAGCTTCAATTTGAGGAGGTGTGGGGGCAGACCACTTGGGGCCAAAGAGTTCAAAAATTCCATTGTGTAATGATTAGCTCTATCATCCTCCACTTTGTCAAAACTGTAATAAATCATCTCATCTCCTGGAAATGTATCAATCATTTATTGATTCAATTCATCAACGTACTCATTTCTTGTTGATAGTATGGCCCTAGAAATGATATACTCCGATGAACTCCCATTAAGATTGAGCGACGGAAAAATAGAGTCTATCAATTGCTGTTTAGAATCACCTTTTGAGTTGTATGGAATGATCAATTCCTCAGGAATGCGGATCAACTCTCCATCCAATGATTCTTCTGTTCCATCGCCAACTCTCAACAAATATTCAGAAAAAGATGGATCTGTCAAAGACCTCATGTTTTGGGTAAGATGTATTTTCTTGATTGATGGCCAAAGAAGAGACATCCTTAAACTTGAATCAACAATTTGTGCTCTAGTACCTTTCCTGACAACCGGGAGAACCTATAGTAATTATGATATATCATTAGATAGTCTACATCTTACCTTAATGAGTTTATTAAATAGTTGTAGGTAGTGCAATGTTTTAAATTTTTACTTTGAGATGTTACGTCTCATTTTTAAATGTACGTAGTTCTTAGCTAATGAATTACCTGTCTAAAATCACCACCAAAAATTATGATCTTGCCACCAAAGGGTTGGTTTTCTCCAATTATATCTCGCATTGTTCGATCAAGTGCTTCAATTGCTTGTCGCTTCGACATTGAGGCTTCATCCCATATGATCAGAGTAGCCAATCGAAGTAGTTGTGCAATTCCACTTTGCTTCTTGATATTGCAAAATGAGTTGTTCTCAATTTTCAAGGGTATTTTGAACCGAGAATGCGCGGTTCTTCCTCCTGGCATGTTATTTGCTGCACATCCTGATGAAGCAGTTGCCAATTCGATAAGATTCATGAACGCACTTTGGCTAATATTGCCTTGTACAGATATGTTTTTCCTATATAATTGAAGTATTTCCATCAATTAAGTCCACATATATGATAAAATATACTTCAAATATGCACAAATCAAACTACAAGATGGGAATTAAGTGAGATAGAGAATACATGTTCCTCCAGGCCCGTCAATAAAGAAAACTCCACTTGTCTTGTTTGCAACACATTGCATAATTTCATGAAATGCTTTTAATTGCTCTGGGTTTAGAGAGTCGCACAAGTTCAAATGTTCTTCATCAACACCTACAGCCATCTCGTCGGCCACCTCACGATATCCGCTGACATTAAAATTGTCTGATTCATCGAGCTCCGGTAAATCATACATTTTGACGTTCTTTCCCATTGATTGTAAGAAATCATCGATGCTCTTTAAGACCAGCTGCTGGACCAAATCTAGAGAATTGTACTCCCTTCGGTCATCCTCAGATAATTCGTCAAAATGTTCATTCCACAATGCTCGAACATTTCCTGGCTCGCAATATACCAATATGGTGGCAAACAATCTTCTGAGGGCACATGAAAATTGAAAATTAGCTGCTTCTGATAGAGAGATCGATAAACTGTTATCCATTTCAATAAGACCTCTACGTTCAACCGATTCGCGAAAACTATTATGTAGCACTCCATCAACCGTCAAAAGATCTTCCCATGATGTTGGACCTCTAACGTGGTTAAGGAGTATGCGTAAATAATAACGATCACCATGTGCCGGGTTCGCAGTGACAATTCGACCCACTTACATTCCTTTCTGTTTTAATTTGGAAGTCTATTTAGTAATATTACACAGATTTGATTTTTCAATTATGTATAGAAGAAATGTAATATTGCACCAGAACATTTGTCTGATATTATACATGCAGCATTCACACTTGTGAATACGTGTACCTAAGGGTCTACATCACCGTTTTAATCTTGGCATGAAAATCAAAATCTTCCTTTTACACATGTAAGGTGTATATTATGCAGCAACATTCACACCTGTGAGAATCTCTACCTGCTTATATTAATTTAAAATATTTCAGAGTGATGGAAGGCGTCATTTTGATATAAAGATATTGTCTTATTGTAAATAATAACTTCATAATAGTGGTGAAATTAATTTAGAATCTTTAATTATTTTGTTTTTCCTTTCGATTTGCATTCCCATTTATTTATATATTTTCCAATCAGCAACCTCGTATTGATAAAGAAAATTAACCCAACTTATTAGAGAAAAGAAATGGCTCAAATATTAAACACCAAATTCTAATATGCCATTGCTATTAGAATGTCTCAGTACAAACATGACACATGAAATAAGTTTGTGTTGTGCAAACGATAATATTTGTCACAAAAATAACCTTGTATTAACACATAATCTGGATAGGCTTTCAAATCCATTAGCAGACGAAATAAAGAAAAATAAGGGTATTATTATGTAAAAAAAGCAAAAGAAAAAAATGTGTTACGACATTTTTTGAAATGCATCAGACAAAATAAAAGGTATCTTCCTTCCAGCAAAGAAAATATGTTTCTTATGCGAATAGAAAATGACAAAAATATCTTCCTTCAATACCCACAGGCTTCCATTATAATTCATAAACAAAATGACATCCAGTTGATAATTTGGCATCCTCGAATCAAACAATAATATTAAGAATATAACATCACAAACAATAACTACCAATAAATAATGTTTCATAGTGTACCATCTCAGATCAAGCATAAATGAAATCAGACACCTAATTTAAACCAATATAACTATTTATTACACCAAGTAGATAATTTGCTTCCTTTGAAGGGTCAAGTGGGGTGCAATGAACCACATTGATATCATGTCGTGGTCGTGAGATATAATTCCTATCCTTGCTTCCAATTACAACAAATAGATTGTGTTTGATGTATGTAATTGACCGTAATCGCTCCAGTATAGCGAGATGAGAATTTTCCTAGATTGTATCATAAAAAATTCATAAAAAAATATAGGATTTAATCATGAAAAAGATGCCATTTGTATATTCTTGCAAATGAAAACAATGATTAAATTACTTTGATTAAGAGAAATGCATTTGATACATATGACACATAGCTGATAGTGAAAAGCACCTACTTTCGCATAAGACTCTGCAAGAAAATTTGCTTTGCATCCCAACAATATCTCACCAACATCATCAAAAATTGTGACATCATGACAACTTGTATGGTCCACAATCTCTATCTTGAATACATACCTAAATAAGAAATGCATTTAAACCCACAAATTAGAATATCATCCATTAATACTTTACTGGAATCTAAATAAATGTAACAACTACACAAAGTAACGTACATGTGACAACCTTCAACATATAATTTTTCACACTTGCGACACCAATATTGTTTGTTCGGTGCTGCCAGAAGACCTGTCTTGCACCATCCGCAACCCATATACCACAAACATATCTGTGTGTCGTAATAAACTCTGCTAATTGTAACTACGACCTCATAAAGACCACACTGCAAATGTTTTACTAAACCAGTTAGAATTTAAGAAGGCTGCAATTATTTACAATGTTTTTCTTTGAGTGATGATACCGTAATATTGTTGAAGTCAGAAAACTCTTTAAGATCTTGAATAGTGATTCTAGTGGCAGAACTCAAACAAACATGGACCATGTTGGTTCCACCAATATTGCAGGAAACTATATATTTACCCTGCAACTGCTCTAGAATACTTGAGGGCAAAGTAATGAAATGGTTAGCTCTAGAATACTCGAGGGCAAAGTAATGAAATGGTTAGCTCTAGAATACTCGAGGGCAAAGTAATGAAATGGTTAGCTTAGTATTTTTCGGGTGTAAAAGTAAGATAATAAAGTTTTATTATGATACCTCATTTTAATATCTTCAATATCCGTAATTGGAGGCTTGAAAAACACTCTACTGTTGTAGGAGCCATAGAGTACCAAAAAGTCTAACAAAACATAATTATTAATAATCTATCAATATTTTAATTATTTGGAACGTAAAAACATCACCACTGTAAAATAATATCTGAAACGCACCTTTAAAACAATGAACAAACAGAGCTGTTGTTACTATAACTGCCTCATTATCCAGGGCATATTTCCAATCAGATTGAAGCAGCGCAAGTTGATCAGAAACAACTAACTTCACATGTTTGAACCTAAAAAAATAAATAAAAACTTTCAAGGAGTGAAAAGCATTAAAACAGAAATATTCAACAGCAAGAACAAGCAAACTTTTAGGCAGACCAAATATACAATTCTCGTGCTAAGGACTTACGTTTTGTCAACAAGAAGAAATGTCTCTTTTAGAAATTTGCTTGTCACCAGTTTGCTTGTAATAGAGGGGACCCACCTCCGTGACCATGGCCACTACATCTATATAAAATAGAAATGATAACAATTAAGCATACTGTGAAATTAAACAAATGCTTTTAGGGAAGTTAAAAAAATCCAAGAACGCACCAATTAGCAAATCCTTTCTGCCTTGAAAAACATGAAGTCTGTCAAATTTAACAAATTTAAATGAGCACATAGGAATACTGTTGTCATCCTCTTGCTCCTCTATCTGGGTTTCCTTGGTGAAAAAGCATTCAACGTCAGACTTCACTAATTTGTATTGATACAAAGCATTCTTCACATCCACACCTGTGAAAGTATACACCTTCCCTTCCTCAATTAAATCTTCAAGTCGATCAATCTCATCATCGCACATGGATGCCTCTAACTTGGTACCCTGGGGCAACAAATGTTTTTAAATTAACGTTTAATTCAAATACAAAAAATATATAGAACAAAGACAATTACCACAGCATCAACAAGCATTAGCTTCATTCTTTTCTTAGACGTATACTGTTGAATGTTCAACTTTTGCTCCACTCGTGCACAGAGGTTCCACTTGCGATATCCATACGGATGAAGAAAATCAAACAGAGGAAACAAGTTTTTCCTTTTCAAGCTGTGCAAAGACCCACAAACATAGAAATTAATAATGGTCGATAGAATAACAAACACTTTAAACCAATCTTCAATATAGTAAGAATTACCATCCAGATGACTCTATTACTTTAGGCAGCACCCTCTTTTCTATGGCCATTTCAATTGTTTCATCTACCGTTGATTCTAGTCCTTCAATCGATAACTCGTTGTCTACTGTGACTTCCTTTTCCTCATCACCTTCAAGTTTCTGTCAGATTCATGAAATTGAGCCATTAGACTGACAACAAGAAAGAAAGTGTGTTGATAAATTAGAAGTTTGTACCTCTGTCTCCCGTACTGTCACTTCCTTTTCTTTATTCCCCTGAAGATCCTTTGTAGTAATCAAAACAATTTGATTTTTTGTCTGTTGGTTGTCAATATCACACATTTCAGTTGCCATAGTTTCTTTTTTTTTTCCTATATGAAATGGCAAGTGACTGTAATGAAATCAAGAATAGTGCATTTTATAAACCAACAGCTATATTATAAATTTGGAGATGTTTCTTGAAAGGGAAGTATCTAAGAAATATATTTAGTTTCACAGAGAATTGATATCACTTAATCAACAAACCTTCCTATTATCAATTTAGTAATATCTTCTATGAATCATTTTAGATAATTTCCTTAAATGATATTTAAATATAGAAATACAATAAGGACAAAAATAACACATTTAGTTGCCAAATCTACTATTGAATACAGCTTAAATCATTCAAATAAATGTTACAAATATTGCAATGCAATCAAATATTACAATCAGGACAAAAATGGAAAGATGCATCTATTCAGAAAATAGTTACCAAATTTGAATTCATTCAAAATGACAGATTTCATGGCAAATAATGAAGGAAATATTTTCTGAGAGAAATACCAAAAATCGAAATTTAAATTTCAAAAAAGCAACTTACTTGCACCATTCCAATAAACAACTTAAAACCATCTGGCCCCATCACTGAACCCGCTAAAGGGATGCTTAAAGATTAGTATCATTAATCAAACATGTAAATCTGACACTCCCTTCCAGAATGACCTCCAAACCTTTATGAAACATATATTCATCACTCTCATGAAACATTTCCTGGCTCGCAATATACCAATATGGTGGCAAACAATCTTCTGAGGGCACATGAAAATTGAAAATTAGCTGCTTCTGATAGAGAGATCGATAAACTGTTATCCATTTCAATAAGACCTCTACGTTCAACCGATTCGCGAAAACTATTATGTAGCACTCCATCAACCGTCAAAAGATCTTCCCATGATGTTGGACCTCTAACGTGGTTAAGGAGTATGCGTAAATAATAACGATCACCATGTGCCGGGTTCGCAGTGACAATTCGACCCACTTACATTCCTTTCTGTTTTAATTTGGAAGTCTATTTAGTAATATTACACAGATTTGATTTTTCAATTATGTATAGAAGAAATGTAATATTGCACCAGAACATTTGTCTGATATTATACATGCAGCATTCACACTTGTGAATACGTGTACCTAAGGGTCTACATCACCGTTTTAATCTTGGCATGAAAATCAAAATCTTCCTTTTACACATGTAAGGTGTATATTATGCAGCAACATTCACACCTGTGAGAATCTCTACCTGCTTATATTAATTTAAAATATTTCAGAGTGATGGAAGGCGTCATTTTGATATAAAGATATTGTCTTATTGTAAATAATAACTTCATAATAGTGGTGAAATTAATTTAGAATCTTTAATTATTTTGTTTTTCCTTTCGATTTGCATTCCCATTTATTTATATATTTTCCAATCAGCAACCTCGTATTGATAAAGAAAATTAACCCAACTTATTAGAGAAAAGAAATGGCTCAAATATTAAACACCAAATTCTAATATGCCATTGCTATTAGAATGTCTCAGTACAAACATGACACATGAAATAAGTTTGTGTTGTGCAAACGATAATATTTGTCACAAAAATAACCTTGTATTAACACATAATCTGGATAGGCTTTCAAATCCATTAGCAGACGAAATAAAGAAAAATAAGGGTATTATTATGTAAAAAAAGCAAAAGAAAAAAATGTGTTACGACATTTTTTGAAATGCATCAGACAAAATAAAAGGTATCTTCCTTCCAGCAAAGAAAATATGTTTCTTATGCGAATAGAAAATGACAAAAATATCTTCCTTCAATACCCACAGGCTTCCATTATAATTCATAAACAAAATGACATCCAGTTGATAATTTGGCATCCTCGAATCAAACAATAATATTAAGAATATAACATCACAAACAATAACTACCAATAAATAATGTTTCATAGTGTACCATCTCAGATCAAGCATAAATGAAATCAGACACCTAATTTAAACCAATATAACTATTTATTACACCAAGTAGATAATTTGCTTCCTTTGAAGGGTCAAGTGGGGTGCAATGAACCACATTGATATCATGTCGTGGTCGTGAGATATAATTCCTATCCTTGCTTCCAATTACAACAAATAGATTGTGTTTGATGTATGTAATTGACCGTAATCGCTCCAGTATAGCGAGATGAGAATTTTCCTAGATTGTATCATAAAAAATTCATAAAAAAATATAGGATTTAATCATGAAAAAGATGCCATTTGTATATTCTTGCAAATGAAAACAATGATTAAATTACTTTGATTAAGAGAAATGCATTTGATACATATGACACATAGCTGATAGTGAAAAGCACCTACTTTCGCATAAGACTCTGCAAGAAAATTTGCTTTGCATCCCAACAATATCTCACCAACATCATCAAAAATTGTGACATCATGACAACTTGTATGGTCCACAATCTCTATCTTGAATACATACCTAAATAAGAAATGCATTTAAACCCACAAATTAGAATATCATCCATTAATACTTTACTGGAATCTAAATAAATGTAACAACTACACAAAGTAACGTACATGTGACAACCTTCAACATATAATTTTTCACACTTGCGACACCAATATTGTTTGTTCGGTGCTGCCAGAAGACCTGTCTTGCACCATCCGCAACCCATATACCACAAACATATCTGTGTGTCGTAATAAACTCTGCTAATTGTAACTACGACCTCATAAAGACCACACTGCAAATGTTTTACTAAACCAGTTAGAATTTAAGAAGGCTGCAATTATTTACAATGTTTTTCTTTGAGTGATGATACCGTAATATTGTTGAAGTCAGAAAACTCTTTAAGATCTTGAATAGTGATTCTAGTGGCAGAACTCAAACAAACATGGACCATGTTGGTTCCACCAATATTGCAGGAAACTATATATTTACCCTGCAACTGCTCTAGAATACTTGAGGGCAAAGTAATGAAATGGTTAGCTCTAGAATACTCGAGGGCAAAGTAATGAAATGGTTAGCTCTAGAATACTCGAGGGCAAAGTAATGAAATGGTTAGCTTAGTATTTTTCGGGTGTAAAAGTAAGATAATAAAGTTTTATTATGATACCTCATTTTAATATCTTCAATATCCGTAATTGGAGGCTTGAAAAACACTCTACTGTTGTAGGAGCCATAGAGTACCAAAAAGTCTAACAAAACATAATTATTAATAATCTATCAATATTTTAATTATTTGGAACGTAAAAACATCACCACTGTAAAATAATATCTGAAACGCACCTTTAAAACAATGAACAAACAGAGCTGTTGTTACTATAACTGCCTCATTATCCAGGGCATATTTCCAATCAGATTGAAGCAGCGCAAGTTGATCAGAAACAACTAACTTCACATGTTTGAACCTAAAAAAATAAATAAAAACTTTCAAGGAGTGAAAAGCATTAAAACAGAAATATTCAACAGCAAGAACAAGCAAACTTTTAGGCAGACCAAATATACAATTCTCGTGCTAAGGACTTACGTTGTGTCAACAAGAAGAAATGTCTCTTTTAGAAATTTGCTTGTCACCAGTTTGCTTGTAATAGAGGGGACCCACCTCCGTGACCATGGCCACTACATCTATATAAAATAGAAATGATAACAATTAAGCATACTGTGAAATTAAACAAATGCTTTTAGGGAAGTTAAAAAAATCCAAGAACGCACCAATTAGCAAATCCTTTCTGCCTTGAAAAACATGAAGTCTGTCAAATTTAACAAATTTAAATGAGCACATAGGAATACTGTTGTCATCCTCTTGCTCCTCTATCTGGGTTTCCTTGGTGAAAAAGCATTCAACGTCAGACTTCACTAATTTGTATTGATACAAAGCATTCTTCACATCCACACCTGTGAAAGTATACACCTTCCCTTCCTCAATTAAATCTTCAAGTCGATCAATCTCATCATCGCACATGGATGCCTCTAACTTGGTACCCTGGGGCAACAAATGTTTTTAAATTAACGTTTAATTCAAATACAAAAAATATATAGAACAAAGACAATTACCACAGCATCAACAAGCATTAGCTTCATTCTTTTCTTAGACGTATACTGTTGAATGTTCAACTTTTGCTCCACTCGTGCACAGAGGTTCCACTTGCGATATCCATACGGATGAAGAAAATCAAACAGAGGAAACAAGTTTTTCCTTTTCAAGCTGTGCAAAGACCCACAAACATAGAAATTAATAATGGTCGATAGAATAACAAACACTTTAAACCAATCTTCAATATAGTAAGAATTACCATCCAGATGACTCTATTACTTTAGGCAGCACCCTCTTTTCTATGGCCATTTCAATTGTTTCATCTACCGTTGATTCTAGTCCTTCAATCGATAACTCGTTGTCTACTGTGACTTCCTTTTCCTCATCACCTTCAAGTTTCTGTCAGATTCATGAAATTGAGCCATTAGACTGACAACAAGAAAGAAAGTGTGTTGATAAATTAGAAGTTTGTACCTCTGTCTCCCGTACTGTCACTTCCTTTTCTTTATTCCCCTGAAGATCCTTTGTAGTAATCAAAACAATTTGATTTTTTGTCTGTTGGTTGTCAATATCACACATTTCAGTTGCCATAGTTTCTTTTTTTTTTCCTATATGAAATGGCAAGTGACTGTAATGAAATCAAGAATAGTGCATTTTATAAACCAACAGCTATATTATAAATTTGGAGATGTTTCTTGAAAGGGAAGTATCTAAGAAATATATTTAGTTTCACAGAGAATTGATATCACTTAATCAACAAACCTTCCTATTATCAATTTAGTAATATCTTCTATGAATCATTTTAGATAATTTCCTTAAATGATATTTAAATATAGAAATACAATAAGGACAAAAATAACACATTTAGTTGCCAAATCTACTATTGAATACAGCTTAAATCATTCAAATAAATGTTACAAATATTGCAATGCAATCAAATATTACAATCAGGACAAAAATGGAAAGATGCATCTATTCAGAAAATAGTTACCAAATTTGAATTCATTCAAAATGACAGATTTCATGGCAAATAATGAAGGAAATATTTTCTGAGAGAAATACCAAAAATCGAAATTTAAATTTCAAAAAAGCAACTTACTTGCACCATTCCAATAAACAACTTAAAACCATCTGGCCCCATCACTGAACCCGCTAAAGGGATGCTTAAAGATTAGTATCATTAATCAAACATGTAAATCTGACACTCCCTTCCAGAATGACCTCCAAACCTTTATGAAACATATATTCATCACTCTCATGAAACATACTCTGGCACAAAATACCACTAACCGTAATCAGCAGCATATAAAATGAGCACTTGGTTGCCCAAAACTGCCCCACCCCACCCCAAAAAACCAAAAAGAAGCTGTAAAAAAGGACTCCTTTTTCTCATTATGAACAGAAGCACCTCAAGGTGAAAAGTGGCATCTTTTGCAAAATAAAAAATTATGTATTGATGTTCATTTGTAATGGCATGTCATGCTATGTATGATGTATCATAAATCTTATACCTACCAGTATTCAGATTAAGGATTAAAGAATGGATGGGCTATATCAGCACGATCACATGACCTTTCTTAATGCCACTTGCATTTCACATGTCCAATTCATAATATTTCTGCAATATACAAAGCTGGAGCATATATTCTTCTGATATACTCTATAGTCTTAACCTCTCGTTTTTCCTCCAGCATTCATGATTATTGTGTGTTCAAAGTAGGGTTCAGGTATCTTCTACCAGAACTAAACCAACACTAATTATCAATCAAATCCCTGTTAGTTCGTTTTTCTTTATCGGCTTTTAGTATTTTCCTGTTGACCTGCAATCAAAATTTTGAAATACAATTCATTTCGGGAAAGTTTGGGAACTTAGATTTTGAATTATAATAACTTGATTACAGAAAAAGAAAATCCAGATTCATATAATCAGAGTGTATACTTTAAAAATGCAAGATTTTGGAGATGATTGTCTGGCTGTTGCCGGGCAATAATGGGTCAGTTTCTTGTGGCTTTTTGCTCAAGTTGCTGAAAGCTGCTTGCTTGTTGGATGCGGGAAAGAATTGCCAGGTTGAGATGGTGAAGTGGATTGGGCAGCAACTCGAAAATGCAAGATTTAACCAAACAGCGAGTAAAATGATGATCAAGCAAAATGATTTGAAACAACAAACACGAAGAAAAGAGAAAAGAGAAAAGAGAAAAGAGAAAGAGAGAGGGATCGTACTGATGATGACTTCACCATCGGGGGACTGGAGCATCTTGTCCATTCCCTTGGGGCCGAGAGAGGTTTTGAGGATGCGTGCCATCGCACGACCGGCGGCGATGTTCGCCTTTTGCGCATCCAATCCTCGAAGCCTAGTCTTCCTCTCTTGTTCCTTCAGTATTATAAACGGCCTCCCATACAGAGAGAGAGAGGGGAAAGGTGTTACCTGGAGACGCCTTCAACTTGAGGAAACAGAAACATGTTCTGACAATCTGCCTTCTTTTTCTCTTTCTCATCAATCGTCGCCTAAGATCTAGCTGTTAGGGTTTGCAGACGGAGGAGGGCTTTGATAGGCGATTTTGGGTCTCCTTTGTTTGCGGAGAGAGAGGGAGAGAGGGAGGAACATAACGGAGGCGGAGAGATCTTTGATCAGATCTAGGTTAGACAGGTGGTGTGGAAAGAGACGAAAGCGGTGGAAATTATTTTTGGTCGGACGGAGGTTTTGCGAAGAAGAGGGATCAACAGTAGCAGAGACTATGTTGTTACGTGTAACAAACGCGTAACAAAACGCGAAGCGGTGAAATTATAAGCTTCTACACCGAAGAGAGGAATGTAGTATCATAAATTTGTTGAGCAGATTGATCAGACGGTTCATTTTCATTCCGAAAATCTGAAAAGAAATCTCAACCGTTGCAGGATCAGACTTTTTAGCTGCTTAGTAATATAGCAGAGATATTGGGTTTAAATTTAAAAATTAAAAATCTCCGTTTCACTTACGGTCTTGCAATTTTTAGGTTAGACAAAAAATTAGGTACTCACCAACTCATCTGAACTATTAATTCATCGAAATTAGTGAAAAATAATTTCTCAAAAAACATAACAAAAATTAAAATAAATATCTTTTCACCAATCTTATGGGTGCCCAAATAAGTTAGAATATCCATTATATCCAATAACCAAGTTTTTGCCTTTTAGGTAACACCTACAATAATAAACATCAGAGATGCAAAATATACTTACTATTACATCATCATGTAAGTAATATTAACAGGGTGAAGTTATGGTGTTTGCACATTTGAATCCTCCAATATGTATCGAGATTCAACGCGCACGAATCTTTACGAATCTCGATGCACATCGGAAGGTTCAAATGAGCAAGCACCATAATTTTGCTCATATTAACATCTCTACAATTGCAAAAAAAAATTCTTTACTAAAAATTAATACAAGAGCAAATTAAAAATGATAAGAGTTTAAGACTTTCTAGAATTAATATGCACAGTTGATCAAATGTTATTGTAACAAATAAATTCAATTTCTGCAATTGCCAGAATGAAGATGCTCTAACTTATTACTTGATCTACTAATTGAATTCAAATATATTTCAGTCCAAATGGACTTTTGATATCAATTTTCAAGTTTAGATGGGGATATTTCCAATTTGCAAAGCTTATATGGGTACATAACAATTTCCCTAATTTTACCTATGTAAAAAAAAATTATAGTAGACTAACGCTCAATAAAAGAACGGGAAAAAGGAAAAAATACATATAGTAAACTACATTCTAGCGTTAATGTACAGTGCACACCTTTTCTGTTCACTCTTGCAGTGTCTTAAATACAAGTTCAACAGCATGCGGGTCCAAATCAAACCTGACACTCTCTCCACCATATTGCACATACAAATAATCTCTGGATGTCACTGGTGGAGGCAAAAGCTCATCAATGCCATGCAAATTTGGGTCTGGTTGCAAAGGCACATTCTTCCTATTCAAGCTATAGTACACATCGGCCACTAAAAGCCAAACAAGATCTGAATCGATATTTGAGAGACCTGCCAATGCTTTCAGAGCACTTTTTCTCAAACCAGTCATGGTACTGCAAGCAATGCTGACCACTAACCCAGCGACCCGCTTCAGCACTGAGCTTAAAGCAACAGCACTTCTCTTGTTAGATGATAAATCAGCGATCATGTCTAAAACTGCAACTTGGATCTTCTGACTGGATATCTCTGCAATTGGTTCTTCAGATATAGGGTGGGCACGGTACGGCAGGAGAATTAGGCTTTTGTCAGCATTTGATGAATTGGGTTTTCTATGAAATGGTGATAGCGTTAATAGTTTCCAGATCGTAGGCCCATCTGTGTGAAACCGGCGTACAAAGAAGTCTCCACCAGATATTTCAACTGACTTGCTTAGCACTTCTGTGCATTTCTTGACCACAGCCTACAGAAAAGCAAGAATTTCAAATTTGAAACTAAAACAAGATAAATATATGAAAAGGGATCAAACTGAAAACAATTTAGATCCTGCTGTTACCCCACCAACCCACAGTTTTTTCCCAACAACCTCCACTCTCCCTCTATCTAAGCTAGAGCACTGCCCAAATTCAGCACTTACAACTGAAATTTTATTTTTGAGGCAGATGATGAAGTAAGGCCAGAGCTTATTCATGGCCGGGAGCAATCTATTTTCATCAGATTCATCCTCCTCTCTATCCTCCAGTTCATTCAGTGATAAGAGATCAATTGCCTTCAGAATCCCTGCTTTTGTTTCCTTCTCATGTTTGAAAGCAGCCTCCACATTAGCAATAGATGCAACCACACTCTGCACACAAAACTCCACAATCAGCCAAGTAAAATATTTCTGAAATTTCTGAACATACAGGACTGCGAATACACTAGAGTTTTTGGAATTAAACTCTAAACACAAAAAACAAATACAAAGATCTAAATCTCCAGGCCAACTCCTTTGAAGTATCCAGACCCAACTAAAAGCAACAATAAGAACCCAAGATAGAGAGAAGTATGAATCCTCGAAGTAGAAGTAGATAATAACAACAATTAAAAGGAAAAAATGGGTAAATATACATGATTTTGTTACCTGAACAATATTCAAGGAAACAAGACATGCTGGTTCAGAGAGAGAAGATAGAAGTGGGACGGCAGCTAATAAGCAAGAGCCAGCTAAAGATCCAACAATTTGTCTGTATCTCCTTGTTTCATTCAAAGTGCACATTTTGTCTTCCCAATATTCCAAGGTAGTATGTTCCTTCTCGAAAACATCAGTCTTTTCTGATCCAAAATACAATCCAATACAATACAAAAGATAAGCTGTTTGATTTCCAATGGTCTACCATGGTAGGTTTTTACTGAAATACAAAAGATCAAGATATAGAGAAAGGTCTTGAAGAAGGATAATTACCAAACTTCATAGGATTTTCCATAGTCAAGTTCTGAATAGCACAAACATCCACACTCAAAGTCTTGAAAAAGGACTTTGCTTTCTTCGGCAATTCAAGGGCCTCAGATCTACAAGCCTTGGCAATCTCATTGACAGCCTAGAATAAAACTTACACTTTAGAATCAAAATTTTAAAAAAGGCAGCCCGGTGCACGTAGCTCCCGCTTGCACGGGATCCGGGGAAGGGTCGGACCATTTGGGGTCTTTGTACGCATCATTTCCCAGCATTTCTCTAAGAGGTTGTTTTCACGACTCGAACCTGTGACTTCCTGGTCACAAGGCGACAACTTTACCACCGCAACAACTTTAGAATCAAAATTAACATTTCAAAATCAAAATCACTTAGTTGACTTAGGATGGCAAAATTGGGTTTTCTATGAAATAAGCAAGGAATTTTCTTTTCCTTATGAAATGGGGAAGTTTCAAGTTCCACGTTCCACGTAGCTTATTTGAACTTTGACAAGGAGATGAATATTTTGAAACACGTGCAAGAGATTAATATTTGAACCTTGATCAAGCAATCTATACGGATGCTCATAAATAAAATAAAATAAAATAGAATGGAAATAACTGAGTTAGCGGTTACCTTCAGAAATGGGACAGTTAAGTGTGGATGCTTATTCCTACCAAGTACCTCCAGCTCTAGAGAAACAGTTCTCATCTGATTTTACAAAACAATTTAAGTAAATAATAAGAGAAAACAGTTACAAAAACTTATGGGATCAGGATTATAATACAAAATTCTTTTCAGATCACAATAACAAATTACTATAAAAAAAGGGTCAGCATCAAGCGACAATAAGTTCTAATGCAAATGGACTCATTCTAAGTTCAAAGGTCAAAGGAAGTTGAATGTATGGAAGTCCTCCACCCAGTACAATTGTCAGTAGAAGTGTAGAACTAAGCATTAATCTAAATAAATGCCCAGTGCCATTAAAACATAAATGAAAAAAATACACGAAGAAAAAGAAGGCATACTGGCTCTTCCAACAGGGGAAGAATATCGCGAGCAGCACCAATATAAGACAACATAGAAGAAAGAACATCAGGTACATGTGGGTTTACATCCAAGTGGCGCAACTCTCTACAGAGAGAATCCACAATGTAATCTGCATTGGAGATGACAAACTCCCCTACCTGCACCAACAATAACTTATCAGAAGCTCAGTATTATTTCATCCAAGGATAACCACATAAAAATTCAATAAGAACAGATGCAAGATCAGTCTTGTTGTTACCAGATGGATCCCAGTTTGATCTGGCAACAAGACATTTTTTTATTAATGCTCTTACTGCTATTAGCTTATCTACTTCTCCTTGAAGTTAATGGTCGGAATCATGCTTTAAAAAGGTCTAATATCCAGTTGTAAATATCCATCCAAAAAAATGAAAAATTTAGCAAGAGTATGAACAAAATCCCGCAGGATTTCGAAAAGCATCTTTCATCAGCAACTTCAATTGCATTGCAAAGCCCCAACCCAAATAAGAAACGAAACTGAAGTATTAACTCACAGATGTGTAGCCATTGGAGACAGAAAGACACCGCAAGACAACATCCGAAGTTATTCTAATCTCGCTGCTTGAAGAGATTAGCTTACGCAAAAGTAAATAGAGAGACGAGTGCACGAATCCACTGTGAGCAAAGTCTTTCCCTAGAATCATCCCAAGTATTCCTATGCCCTCCATTATAACCTGAAGAACACATGAGACAACCAGGATACAACAGTGTGCAATTTTGTTCATACACTATAAAGTATGAAGTAAAAAGATACTCATTCCCCTCTCCCCACCAACCCTGAAGCACGTCCTACCATGCACGCACTAAAGAAAAAAAACAAAAAAAGGAGGATTTCATTAAGGATCTCTTCCCTGATTTATTTAGGAAAGATGCTCATGCATCCCCGCTGTTTCTCTCTACATAATGAGAAAGAAAGAGGACTAAATAAGAACTTATTGAAATATATTAGGAGAAGGTAATAGCCGGTGATGAGATGTCCTTCTGTTGGATTATTGAAACTTTTTCCTCAAGAGGAAAGACACGACATTTCACAAAATTAGGAAAGAGAAAAGCTAGCAACAATATGGAAAAGCAAATGCCAAAGTTGGATATGAATTATGATAACAAGTTAACTATGCAAAAGGAAGTACAATGTGAATTAAATATATGACCTGCTGAAGTGCCTTAACATCACGGAATAAATACAAGGGAAGATCCAGTTCGCCTCCCTCACTAACAGGTAGGTCCCACACTTCTTGGGATATGTATTCATGGAGAACAGTCCCTATGCATTGTATGATCCGATCTCTACTATCCTTCCTTTCTTTGAAACTCCAGCCACTTCGTCCTTTTTCTTTAGCATTATGGAAGAATCCAGAAGATGCATCAAATGCCTGGTCTGATATACCGTACATCATTTCATTAAGCATGCAAACTGAAGCACTTGTATCACGTACTAGTTGACCTAAGCTACTTCTAAGAAACACCTCTTGGTTGAGATCTTCGGTACGAAGTTGGGAGACTAATCTTCTGAATCGATCGAGTAAGATATCCACAAGAATAAACAAGTTAACACTACTGCTTTGGCCTGAAAATGATTAAAACAAATGCAATACTTGATTATAGAAGAACTAGTTTAGTCAATAGATTACATGAAGTAAATTATATTTAATGAAAAATTAATACATACCAATATGGGACCACAATACATCTCAAGCAAGCTGCAAATCAGGAAATAACAGATATACAATTCCTCTCTCACTTAAGTATACATTTTCCATATTAGCCCCTCATAATCTATTTATTCAAAGGGATATTATGGATACGCTCCTGATACTAGCATATGGCAGACTTTCCATAGATTTTAGAGGCTATTTTGAGGCATGCCGCATACGCTCAACATTTGCAAGGTATGCAGGCAATTTGCTATATGTATATATGTGCATGCATGCATGTTTTTGTACGTGTGCATATGTTGTAGAGGACAAACCTGGAGTACAAAAATTAGTTGATAGACCAACTAGTCTAAGTATACCAGCAAGGGCATGATATAGCTTCTCACGGTTTGAACCGATAAACCAAGGTGGTACATGCGGAAGTTCACAAGCTGTACTGCTACTATCTCTAGAACTTTGCAAATAAGAATTTACTTCAGTTACTAGTCCGCTCTCAAATTCATGGCTGCTGTCTGCAACCTTGTTAAAGCGAGGCCCAGCTTTCAATTCTGCAACAGAGAGGAGATATCCAGCTGAGAGAGGCTTTTGAACCATAAGCCTATCAAATGAGCCCGAGAATTGTGAATTAGGGCTCATTGAGAGGCCTACACAATCAAAAAAACGAGTGCCATTGATCTGAAATTCCAAGTTCAAAATAAGTTAATATCATTTCAATCAAGGATTATCATAATAAAAAAATATATAAACTTACTGGAGAACTGATAAGGCGGTTTGCCAAAAAATCAGGACCTGCATAAAACAGCAAGGCAAGAAGTTTCCTTGCATGTAAAACACCAGCTGTTTCATCACTCCCAAGTACAACTTTTGGCAGCTTCTCCACAAGTCTGTATCCAACAAATTAAATGAACGATCATTTTACGATGCAACCTTTAGTTTTGAGAAGAACAATAAGGTGCACACACCTTGTAAAGATATCCGAAATCTCTTGTTCCCTTAAAAATCTCTCATCGCTGAACAAAGACACAAGTGACTCGCGTGCAGAGTCTGAGACAATAGTTGAATCATCGCATGCCAGCAAACATAAACACTCCTATAATTGCCACAGATAACCCAGAAAAAAACAATTATGAAGGTTCCCTGACCAAATAATCAGATCATTGAAAAGTGTACTTGTGCTGTAAAGCTCACCAAAAGCAAGAGCTTGCTACTGCCAAGGGTTATGCTACAGAAAGACAAAACCCCTCTAATACCATCCACAAGTGCTTTCCTAACCTTCTCCGATGGATGCGCGCACAACTGTCCATTAATAAAGCAACCAAGGAAATTACAGATGATGACGAAAAATAAATTGTTTCTTGGATTGGATAGTTTAAAGCATTTGTCTACTAAAGAACAAACAGAATTAGAATCTATCAGAAAAGGAAGAAAGGAATCAGGGAACAAAATATCTCAGAGTCTTCTCAAGACAATTCCCCACCCACACACACAAACACACAATCACCCCCACATAGAGGATTCGACAAACATAAGTAAACAACAAAACAGAAAAGCGTTCAACTAAGGATAATCCAATAACTCAAGGCAAACACTTTGACTAGCTTTTTTGAAATTCCCTATTACTCCACATACAATAAGAATCATGGTCCAACCTACTGCCTAACAAAAAAAATGCAAGATAATTAGACTTATCTCCAAACAAATGCCTTACATGAGGAAAAGTAGCTGATAGCATTTTATCGACATTAGCAGCAGTCTCCTGGATCCACGCCTTTGTTCTCTTAACAACAAAGGTTGCAGAACCTCTCAAGTCTTTCCTGATTGGCTGATGCACTAGAGCTGCACCTTCCTCTTTACTTTGGTTTTGCAGAGAAGTTGGCATATGCCGAAGCAGATGAAGAACAGACTCCGTTGATGTACCTAAATCAACATGTGATGGACCAAGTTCATGGAGGCAATCCTTGTCGGAGAGGACAATGATCAATGATTCGATCAAAACAAGTATAGCTTGTTCTAGAGCAATGGAGCTTCCGGAGGCACCACTTATCATGCTTTTAGAGACATATAAAGCTTTAGAAACACGGCTGACAATACCAGGAAGAAAAAATGCAAGAGCATCGGCTGATCCAACCTGGCAAAAACTTCAACTTAAAAAGGTCCAAGAATATCTTTCTCATTTTAATGAGCTGATATTTTTCTTCTAAATATCAAAATGTGAGGGTTGCCATAAATGACATGTCAATAGCATCACTTTCTTCTGTTAAGAAAACCAACAGTCACCATTCCACAGAAAGTGGACCATATCAACTTAACTACTTCACTGTGATTTTGTTACGACTTCCTGCAAGAATGAGGTAGGTTTCAGTAACTACCTTCGCAATAAGAATGCGCAGTGAAAGAAAAGCTTCTTTTCTGAGTTCCGAGCTGCCACGATGGCCTCTGGATGCCTCTATTTCTGCTGTCTAAAACAAGAATGTATTAAACAGTAGCTTCCAGCTAGTGAAATAGCCCCCAAGAAAAACGAACAGGAGACTCTAAACAAATAAAGAAAGAAACAAATTACCTGGAGAAGAAGGGAAAGCCAGTGACCAACAGCAGCGGAAGCATCAGGAGACTTAAGAAATGCAAGAAGACACTCCTGAGAGTCTTTGCTGCCATACAACTTGTCATTTCCATTGTTAAAACCCAAACGAGTAATTTCCTGAGCTGTTTGTGGTATAAGTGACTTTTTGCATAAACAGCAGCAATCAGAGCAGGGTTGCATCCTTAAAAGCACAGCCTTGAAAGATATTATGATGCCAATACGGAACTCCTCTGACGCATCAGTAGGTGACAGCATGGCCCCAGAGGTTAACTTCTTCAGTATCATAACCATCTATGTAAATTTTACGAATTGATGAATAAATTGTAAACATCTTTGGGAGCTTTCCAAGCAAAAAATGTGTTAAGTTAATTAGCACAAAAATGTATCGGCAAGAAGCTAACAGAGGTTGAAAGCAATTGCTACTACAACAGTTCTGTACCAGACTGGTTTTGTATGGGTTAGTACACTTAGCTGCCATGGTCATCCAATTATTGTGATCAATAAGTACTAGTACTAACAATCTTAATAGATTTTCACCATAAGCACCTGATTGACAGAACTTAGATGGCATTTCTTCAGAAGTGCTTCAATGCACATTAAGACCCCTTCAGCTATCGCATCACTTACTTCAAGGTCACCGGTGTTCTCCCCTGCATTTACCATTTTATCGCTTCTACACCTCACTGCCGCATCCAACAAGAGAAGTAATGGAAACAATGTGTAGCTGCAACATTTTAACCAGAAAAAGTTGATCAAATCCATACGAACAATTCCTCGTTAAATAACAAGGGTACAGTACATCTGTTTCCACCGGATACAAACTCGAGTTCAAATTGAAACGTTTATTTTGCAAATTAAGAGGCATTATTTCTACAAAGACTGGAACTTTACTCGAAAAAACGAGTAAAGCAGTCTATTCACTTGCCAGTCAAATAAAATTCGCATTTGTTGCATGAAAGCTGAGCTTTGCAAATGCACATACCGTGTTTTGGTCAAAATGGCAACAACAAAAAAAAAAAGAACAAAGCATGATATGAGGCATACTCGAAGCAGGGTTGCAAGGCAGGAGCAGGAGTACGTCGGAAAAATGAAGCCATCTCCAATAGGAAGGAGGCAGAGGCACTTCTTTGCCTCTTAGGGTTCTGTACCAGATCGAGGAGGTCGATGGAGAAGGGTTTAAGCCGAGCGAATACTCTCTCTAGGGTTTCTTCACTTGGTTGCTCTTGTTTTCGACCTTCCTCCTCCATGGTGAATTACTGAATTAAGGATTGCGAGCGCCGAGCAGCGGGGACTGTGATAGGATATCAAAAGACGATAATATAGGCGTAGGCATGGGGGCTTTTTGATCGATGGGAGCGGCGGAGGCGTATTACTTTGCACATAAACATAAAACTGTTTTTAATTTATTCAAGCGACACAATTAATATTAATAATGATAATAAAGGAGATGAATTAACGTGAAAACTTTTGCATTTTCCATTGAAACCGTTTGAATTATATTTTTATTTTAAAAGTTTGATTTAAGTTGCTCAGTATATTATTTATATTGAAATTTTATAGAAAATCAAATTTTGTAATTTTTAAAAAATTTCTAATTATTTATTGTGCTCTTGTTTCATTATTTTTTTCTTTGACCTTTGTGTTATTACTATTTGGTGTATTTTTTTATCATTGTTTAGTGTAGAAGAGCTAAATTCAACTCTTGTAATTGAAACAATTTGTGTTAGCGGATCAGTTCGATTTCGTTACCGCATCGATAATTTAGGAGTCTCTGAGATTAGATTTGTCACTAGCCGAGTTTAGTTAATACATCGACTGTGTTTTCTTTATTTACAATTTTTAAATCTGTCTCTTTGATTTAATTGCAATAGTTTAGTTGATTGAAAACTTGATTACTTGAAGGCATTTTTCTGAACTAACCCTTGATCTTGGCAGGAATTGTCTTTTTGGTTCTCCTTTTCCTTACACATAGGGGTGTCCGAAATTTTTTTAAACAATTAAAATAACAGCCGAAATTAAAAAAGTGAGATAATGACAGAGGAAATTATATGTTTGAGATGTACGCAGATGATGCCTGCGTAGCATCTTCTGGAACGCATATAGTGGCCGCGTTTCATCTCTTTCTCTCTCCAAATTTGGTACGCAAGCAGGAGCTGCGTTCCACAGCTGTTACGCACACAAGAGATGCGTACCGAAGCCAATTCGTATTATTTTTTGTTCGAATAATCCAAAAAACATTTACGCAACAAGAAACTGCGTATATTTCTATCTATCTTACTGTGCACACAGAAGTTTTTGTTTTTTTAATCAAACGGGCGGGATTTCAATTATTGATGCTGTGATACGTAGATAACAGCTGTGTTTCAGTGTCTGTATATACCTTTCCTCCCATATCAAAAATTCATTCTACAAACTCACATCATCTTCCTTTTGTTTATCGAAAATTCATTCTACAAACTCACGTCTTCTTCCTTTTGTTTATACGGTGACGTTTCTTCACAATAAGGTATGTAATATAAAATCGTATTTCAATTAGATTTGTTAGTAACATTTGTTAATTATTTTTAGTAAACTTCAACTTACTCAATTACATTTGTAGTGAAATGGCAAAATTTCCTATTGTGATATTTCATGGAGGTGAAATAATAAAATCTCAAATTGGAGCAGATTACACGATACCATCAAAATTACTATTGGAAGGTAACGAATCTACTACTTACGAAGGTCTTAAAAGCACCCTATGTGAGTGTTTAGGGTTCGTAGAATCTCAGTAATCGGTTGAAATTCATTGTCGTATAAACATTGGACAAGGAGGTTATTTTTATTTCAATTTGATGCCAATCCATAATAACAGTTCTTGGAAAGTAGCATCTGAAATGTGTGTGAGCAGAATGGGCGTTATTGAATTGTTTGTGAAAATGGTACCAATACCAGACACCTGTAATTTAACTGGTAGCCAACCCCGTAGCAGTAGTGCATCTCGTTTGAATTCCAGTGTCCCGAATACCAGTGACCAATCCCGTAGCACTGGTTTAGTTGATGGTGATAATGATCTAGATCTCGAGGATCTTGGTCTTGGTAATGATGATGAGGATGACGATGAGGACGAGAATTATATTGAAGAATGGGGTGACAGTGAGGGTTCCTCGTCAGAGGATATAGATGGAGTTTGGAATAATGATGATGAGGATGAAGAGATTGTAGATGTAGCAGTTAGACGCAGAGAGCATTACAATCCATTTATTGGTTTGGGAGAAGTACATCCAACAAGAAGCATGAATGACACCTCAGGCTTTCGTCCAGCAGACTACTCCTTATACGAGGCTCTTCCATGTGCTGATGGTCAGATAGCAGAGAAAATGAGCTTCACTTCAAAGGATCACCTTATTTTTGCTCTTCAGAAGTGGCACATCGAAAAGAATCGGGTGTTCGTGGTGGTGGATAGTAGTACCTCCAAATACAGATTAAAGTGTAAGGATCCAGACTGTGATTGGCGGTTGTATGCCAAAGCAATTGGCACTCCGTGGGCTATAGTAAAATGCCCGAACCTACATACATGTAGGGCAATATCGGCCAGGATTGACCATCCACAGCTAACTGCAAAGCTGATCGCGGATATTATTCGCGAAGACGTGGAGAAAGATAACGCAATGTCCATTAAACAAGTCAGGGCATTAATCAGAAAGATTTTTCCGGGTGTGCATCCAAAATATAACAAATTATGGCGTGGAAAAGAAATTGCTATTGGGTACGTTTATGGTAGCTGGTCAGGTTCTTACGCACTACTACCACGTCTTCTGAATGCTATTGTTTCATCAAACCCAGGAAGCAGAGCTAGAATTGCAACTGATCCAACAATTAGACCCGATGATCGTCTATTTAAGCGTGCAGCATGGGCATTTGCGCCGTGTATCCAGGCATTCGCTCATTTGAGACCAGTTATCAGCATAGATGCATCACACCTTCGGGGGAGGTACATGGGAAGATTTCTTGTTGTTGTTGGATATGATGCTGAGAATCAGCTAATGCCTCTTGCATTTGGAATTGTTGAGAAAGAAGATTTGGAGAATTGGGGATGGTTTATGAGATGGTTGAGATTTGAAGTGATTGGCGATATGAAAAAAATCTGTGTTGTATCTGATCGACACCTGGCAATTCGAGCTGTTTTTCGCAATCCCTTGTATGGTTGGAATGTGGCAAATGGTGAAGCAGTTCACCAATATTGTGCGCAACACATCGCAGAAAATATGTTGAAAAAATGTCATAATGTCATGGCTGCTTCAAAGTTCAAGAAATGTTGCAAGAAGAATGCAAAATGGAATTTCGATAAGTACTTGAAGCAGGTTGAGAACTGGGATAAGCCAAGTAGAGACTTCTTGGACACTGTTGGGAGGAATGACGAATCAGAGGAGTCCACTGAAACTGTAACGCATCCGGAAACATGGTCCCTCCATTATGATAAGGGAGACAGATGGGGCGTAATGACCAGTAATGGTTCTGAATCACTACACAATGTTTTCAGAGAGGCTCGACAGAGACCGATTTGTGCACTTGTGATTGCAACATACTACAAACTTCTAGATTGGTTCAACACCAGAAAGGTGTTGGCAAGAAATCTAGCAAACAGGAATCAAATGTTCTCTAATAGAGTCTCCAATATTCTTGAAAAAAGGGCAGAAAAGGCCCAGCGCCTTGAAGTGGTAGTAGTAGATATAGTGGCAGGCATATATCAGGTAATCGCAAAAGGTGAACGTGTCACCAGAACAGGGCGAACTGATAGAATTTATGGTGTTACAGTTAATCAGGGTGCACCGCCGACATGCAAGTGTCGCAAGCCACAAAATACACGTATTGCATGTTCACACGTGTTAGCAGTGTGTGTTTTTCGTAATTATGAACCGAATGAGTTTACTAATGACGTGTACGCTGTGGCTAGTATCATGGCTACGTGGGATGGTCGTTTTGAGATCTTTGGTGGAGAAGAAGATTGGCCACTTTACGAAGGTGACAGAGTAATACCAGACAAAAAACTTGTCAAAAAAGGAAGGAGAAAGACCAAGAGATTTAATAATATAATTGATTTATGTTATTTGTATGTTTATGTTTTATTGTGCTAGAATAATATTTATGTTTTCTTAGTTGTGCTAGAACAATGTCTATGTTTATTTATGATTTATTATCACCAATAAAAAGTACATAAATATCCAAATAACTAGTACATAAATATCCAAATAACTAGTACAGAAATATCCAAATAACTAGTACAAAAATAATAGAACACAAAGCTATTTCCGACCATTTCCTGTGTGGCTAGTGGATGTGCCAGATGTCATTTTTGTCAAATATTCTGCAACAAAACAAGTAATTTAAAGCAAACGAAACTGTAATATGTAATCGAAGGCAATGTTTGTCATCACCAAATGAAAGACACTAGAGCATATACCTTTAACTGGAATCAAATCATCATCCTGATAGTTAATCGGGGCAATGGTCTTCACAATCAATTCAACATTTTCCATTTTTTTCAAAGCCAAACGCACCACCACTTTCCAAGAGGTTTCATCACCAACTCCCATCAAATTGAAATAATCAATTTCCCCTTTACCGATGTTCACACGACACTGGATTTCAATCGAGTTGCCAGCTAAATTAGGATCAAGATACAGTAATGTAGTTATTTTCCCTTTAATTTCTGCGAAAGTAGTAGATTCGATATCCCGGAACTGCCACTTTGCAAAACTCGAGTACTCCACACCAATTTCCGGAGAGTATATTGTTTCACCTCCATGAAAGACCTTTATAAGAAATGTGGACATTTCACTACCAACAAAATGATGTTCCGAGAATGTGCATTTCACTACCTTTATATAGACATATACATACCACCAATAATTGTTTACAATGTGATACGCAGCAACAATCCGCGTTTCATACCACCAATAATTGTTTACCAATAATTGTTTCATACCACCAATAATTGCGTCCATTCAAAAATAACCATAAATTGTCCAAGTCCAAAAAAATCACCATAAAACATAAACAGTCTACAAGTACGAAAACATAACCATAGAACACAAAAATAGTCTATAAGTCCACAAAAATCACCATAAAACACAAAGAGTCTACAAGTCCATAAACACCACAACAAAAAACTACAAGTCCGGACTCATGTGGTGCTGCTTGATCCCGAGGAAGGTGATGACGCCGGCGAAGACGGCGTATAAGGCTTATTCTTCTTCTTCACCCTTTTTCCTCTCCCCCTAGATGACTGAGGTGCTGCTGCATGAGTCACATCTACCCTCCCACCACCTTCGTGCACAGTAGTAACACTCTACCAAAATGATACGAATGAGTTAATACATAAATTCGTTAAAAATAAGATTTTTCGTGAAATTATAATAGTACCTCAGTAGCATGCAGAGGTGTAAAAGGAATCTGTGCAGATACACTGGGTTGCACGGGTGTGCCAGTAAGTGCCTAATGAACCGTCAATAATCATATAGTAAACAATAACAAGCTGAAAAAATAGAACATGAGGAACATAAAAATACATCGAAAAAATGTACCGTCCAAAGTGAAGCTGTCTGTGTGGGATGTGTGGGCTGAGACAGACCCATTTGATAATCGGGATACCCACTCGTGGCAAACTGCCCAAATCCGCTATAGCCATAGCCACCCGCGGGCTGAGATGACCCTGCCGCCCCCGCAGCACCCGTGCCAAACTGCCCAAATCCGCCATAGCCACAATCACCCGCGGGCTGAGATGACCCATCCGCACCCGTACCGAACTGCCCAAATCCGCCAAAAACATAATCACACGCGGGCTGAGATGACCCCGTCGCCCCCGTGGCAAACTGCCTAAATCCGCCAAAACCATAATCACCCGCGGGCTGAGAAGGGCCCGTGTACTGCACAGATGGCTGGGATGGACCGAGCCCAAACTGTGTGAAAGAGGCCTGTGGACCATAAACATCGTACTCCTGCTCAACATAAACTTCAGTCAAGTATTGGACACATGCCATACTTAAATTTTTTAAATAAAGATAGGATTCACATACCGGCATAGACTGTCTAGGAGCATCAATCGACGTTCCTGCCTCTTCGTTGGTGTCAAGTTGCTCCACGTCCTCCGGAAGGCCGGCATCTATAAGCGCCCGTTGAAACTCATGGAGGGTGTCTGTATCCAATGCATCGTCACGATGGCTACGTAGGAGAGTTTTCGCGAGTCCCTTCGTCCCTCGCTTATAAAGTTCCTTTATCACTCATTTCACCCTCTGGATACCCCGCACCCCCTAGAAATCATTTATGCAAATTATGTATGTTACATTTCAACTTAAATATTCAATCAAATAAAAAACAGTCCAAAAAAGGAAAGAGACAGAAGCATACCACTCGAGAAAGTCTAAAGCCACCTGGAACATAGCCGAGCACCTCTACAGAATCTGTTGGAGGCGGCAGTGGTCTATCTAAGCCGGCCTCTATCTGACCCTGAATATAGACTGTATACATATCGTTCTGTTGAAACCAGCGACGATACTGAAGGTACTCCGCCTCGTTGTATGGTCTGTTCTCGACAAAAACTTCTGGCCTTACCCATAGTTGCACGTAGGCAGCATGCGGCACACTCCAATCACCACCTTTGTTGTTGGTATGTACGATTCTGTCGAGCTTCTTCAGCTCGTGCTTATAACTATGAGGAGACATGGGTGGAATGGTCTGATAGAGACCAAACTGGCGCATAACTCTCTCTGGATAGTGCCACGCAACAATCCAGAAGCAAATCATAGGCACTCGGGCCAACCAATAAGGCCGGTCACGATGAACCCGACCTAATAAATCACAACAGCAAAAGTTAGTCCAATTCTTTATTGTTAGAAGTAAGTGATATAAACAAGCCCAAATTTAACTATTATATACCTGGTAGTAATCCAAGAACAGTACGGTAGGGCTGCCAATTCACCTGATCATGCCTTAAAGCTTCAAACTTGGTCCGATAAAAGACCATACTTCCGCGGGCTGGATTGTTCTCTTGTGTCCTGTACTTGTACCACTTTACAACATACGGTGGCCTCTCCTCCTCGTCAGGTTCTCCAAGCGACTCACGAGTACCCTTAAGGGCGGGTCGAGCGATATTAAATCGAGACCAAGACCAATGTTGCAATAACAATAATGGTCCAGCAATTGTTTTCGTCGTACGAATGCTTGCATTTGTCAAATTTCTGTGTTGACACAAAGCACCAGTATTACCATTTCTCCTTACGAAACCGGAGGGCACTAATTGCACAAGAACAAGAAATAAAAAACTCAAAAAGGAACAAGAAAAATAACACAAACCTGTAAACACAAGCAAGCGCTGCCGCCCCCCAATTAGGAACCCGCTCAGGATGCAGATCCTCCAGAAACCTCAAGTACATGGCCGGGACACTATCTCCTGTACAATCCGGGAACAACACAGACCCAAACAAATCCATGATATATGCTCTTGTGTATCTTGCTACATCGTCATCTGTAGCAAGCACACCTAAAAGCTCTGTGTTCACCCTCAATAAGTGCAACATAATCCAAAATTCAACTTGTATGATTTCATCCCTCTTTCTTTTTGTGTAAATCACCTGATCAGCCTTACCCGGTCCAAGACATCTCTCAATCAAATCATATAAATCGGCGTCACTATCACCGATAACAACATCACCAGAAATGGGCAAACCCCACAGACAACTGACATCCTCAAGTGTCACAGTCGTCTCACCAACTGACAAATGGAATGTATGTGTCTCGGGTCGCCAACGCTCAACAAGAGCACTAATCAGTCTGGGGTCAGTATTGACATGTTCAATTCTGCCAAACTCGTACAAACCCAAATTTTTCAGGTAGGGGGCACACCGTGGGTCATATTTAATAACGGGCTTATGCACTCGAGTATCCAAATAATTCTCTGCCTGCATTATGCACAAACCAGTGCTTATAACAACCATAACCCTAACCCGTAAATTACTGTCAATGAAACATAGAGAAGTGTGTACTTACATTGTTCTCAAAGTCCCATGCTTTGTGTGCGGAACGCGGAATGCACAGAAGCGAAGAAATAGGTTCGCGTCCTAACTCATTGTACTCGTCACCTTGTGCCATTTTTGTCGTACCTACATTATTTTCCACAATAATATAAGAATTATTATTTTAATATATAGTACGAAAATGCATTTAAAAAATTATCTAAATGCAATAATATACATGCATTAATATTTGTAAATAAACTAATTTACTAATTTAAACATTAATTTACTAATGTATACATTAAAATACTAATTTCTTAAAGTTACAAGTTTTATATTTCAATTTCTACATTAAATTAAATTAAAATTTTAGGACACTACAAATTAAATTAAAACTTTAGGACACTACAAGTTGCATGCATATAAAATTAACAAACATACATGCACTACAAATATTTAAAATTAACAATACACTAATAATATATACAAAATTTAGAAGAAAAAACACTATAAACACTAGTAATTTGGCAATAAAATTAACAAACATAACTTCTGTTTTTAGAAAAATAAAATATTAATAAAAATACATAAATACTAGTAATATATACAATACAAAAATAAAAATACTATATCTATACACTATTTTTTTCTAAATTTAAAAGAATTGAAAATACCTGGAAGTCGGGAGTGGAACGCAGTGGAGAAGGAAGAAAGGGAAGAGAAGAAGAGAAATGGGGAAGAAAGGGACGGAAGGATATATGAAAGTAAAGTGCTACGCAGGGGAGAGACGCGTATCTCAGGCTGATACGCAGGCAGGAACTGCGTTCCACAGGATTTTTTTTTTTAAGAATTGTTGTGTTACGCAGATACCTTCTGCGTAACACTTAATTTTTTAATTCTAAAGAGACTGGAATATGAACGGAAACCAAGGAATCCGTTCAGGAATCTGGACGGATACCGATGTTGTGTATGGAACGCAGCTGCTGCCTGCGTATGGACATTTGTTTAATTTTTTAATCGACAGGGAATCCGAGGGTCTGTTACGCACCAAGTACTTGCGTATCAGAGCGAGGTACGCAGGTAGCATCTGCGTATTGGTTTCGAAGAGAGATAGTGGGATTGGGTCAGAAAAATGGTAATGATACGCACTCCTTAGATGCGTAGATCATGTATGTAGAATTTCGTCTGTCATTTTCTCACTTATTTAATTTCGTTTGTTTTTTTTATTGTTTAAAAAAATTACGGTAGGGGTGTAAAAGGATTGGAAACGGACGGATAACAGCTAACTGTATTCATATTCGTTGTTATTTCTCGGATACAGGTTCGGATAGTTTCATTTATGAATACAGATTGAATACGGATATTATCGAATACGAATGCGAATACAAATATTATTCGGATAATTAAACCAAAAAATATTATTATATCAAAAATAATTTTGATATATCATATTTTTACTTTAGTATTCGTATAGCAGTTGGTATTCATATTATCTGTATGTTGGTATTCATAGAGGAGTTGGGCGAGGTTCGATTTCCTGTTCTTGACACAATTTAGTAAAATAGGTAGTGAGAGTCGATAGAATTTGGCGGAAGAAAACAAGGTGACACGATTGAGTACACCTTGCTGTATATATTCACCTTGATAGGATTGGATTGGGTATGTGCCCTTAAACTGATAAAAACGAATACACAAGTCCTCGAGTTATTTGCATGTATATATTCACCATACTCTCAGTGCAGAATGGTTAAATTCTTTAGGTCCATCTTGATGTATGCAGTAGAGGTGGCAGAATTCGGTCCGATTCGAAAAACTCCTCCGATCCGTTTTGATCTAAATCTGATTCAAGTCGATATTTTAATAAAATCAAACTAACTCGACTCAGACACGACCCGACCCGAGATGACTCGTAACTAGAGCGCGACACATGAGCGACCCAATTCGACCCGAGACAACCCGTAATCTGAGATGGCGCGACACATGAGGACCCGAGCACGACCCGATTCAACCCGTAACTCGAGATGAAGCGACACATGAGGTCCGAGCTCGACCCGACCCGACCTGACTTGACCTGATACAACTTGTAAATCGATCTAATCCTATCTTGCCAACATCATAATCTATTTACTAACAAATTAACATCAGAAAAAGTCAAGATTTAATAACACAGTTCAATAACGCAGTCCGATCTTGTTCGGTTGAACTTAAAACTCAAAATAAAAGTCAAAGTTATCGGTGCAATCCAACCCAATCTCGTCCGGCCTGGCCCAAGACCTGGAAGTTGTTAATGCAGCCCGACCTGAAACCCGACTCGATCTCGCCCGATCCGACTCGTTACCCGAAATATACCGACGCGACCCAACCCAAAACGACCCGATCTCACCTGACACGTGATCCAAAAGTTGTCGACATGTCGACACGAAACTCGACCCGACCTCACTCGCCCTGACCTGCAACTCGGCTATTGTCGACAGTCAAACTAACCCGATCTGACCCGACCGAAACCAATTTGACTCGCCCGACTTGTCACCCCTAGTATATAGGCATGTCCTTTATTCAGGCCAATAATATTGACGTACATTGCAGATATCTGAAATTCCGAAAATTTCGAATCCGAATAATTATCTGAAATCATATTCAAAAGTTTACGTTCGAGAGAACTTTTTGTCGTTATGTGAAAGGTGCGTAAGGGAAACGGAAAAAGGAGACATTATCTTTAAACTTTTTTGGTTAATATAAGACTATAAAGTAACCATATTCGTCCTACCGTATTACGAGTACGATATGCATGATTTTTTTATTGCTGTAGCACAAAGTCCTTCGTTGTATACTTGTATTCAGTTGAGGGTCAATTAAGGCAATTAATTATGCAGTGAATCAAGTCTAAATTATACTTTATCAGACCGCTCTAGCCTCGATTGAACAATTTAAAATCAATGAACCTTGGTCCATGCATATGCATTCATTTTTCTTTTTTTTTCCTCTTTTGTCTTATTCATATTTTATCTTTTGTTAAATGTTTCTTTCTTTCTTCTCCAACTTCACATTTCTTCATTCTTTTTGTTTTTTTCTTTATTTTTCTTCTATATCTTTTTTCCGACGAGATATCTCTCAAAAACGACGAGAGATCTATCAAAAACAACGATCGTCAAAGACGAAGATAGTGTTTGAAGCGGTGTCAGATTCATGGACGACAATGAACTAGTCGTGTGTACTTCAATAGACCTTGAGATCTTCATGAAAGTACATGTTGTCAAACATGTGAAAAAAGCTAATAGAAATACTTGAAATTGCTAGTATAAATATCTGAAAAAAGCTAGTAGAAACACTTGAAATTGTTAGTGTAAACATCTGAAATGATAGTATAAACACTTGAAAAGACAATATAAGGTTAGGTTTAAAGAGCAAGGTGTATGCGACCTAATTAGGTGCGAAAGCGTATACAATATCAAGATTTACTTAGGACCTTAATCACCTAGCAATTTCACAAATTTTGGTGCAATTCAATTGGTTCACAAATCTAGTAAAGTAATGACAGTATGAGCAAGAGCAAAGAGCACACAATATAATGTGGTTCAGCCTACAAAACGAATTAGGCATACATCCACAAAACACCCGAACACCGAAATCGAACACTATAACTAAAAGTGTTTTACAAAAAGAGAGCATATCCAAAAGGATTCAAGACTCTTGCAATGGGCAACATCAAGCATGCAAGGTATAACAGAAAACACCTCGATTGAAAATACAACCTGAATCAAGGAATGATCTGCTTGACAACACAATGCATATCAAACAAGCAAGTAGAACAAACTAGCTCGAATAGACAATTAGATGATTAACAACGATTATCTAAACACTCAAGTTTGGATGCTTGTTGGAGAAGACTTTTGTGCTCTTTTTTGGTGCTCTTTCAGTGCCTGTAAATTTGGGGGATAACTTTCTTAGTCTACAAAAATGAAGAGGTCAAATTTATAAAGACATAACACTTCTTTGATCTTGAAATCTTGACTCAGAGCTCCTTGCGTTACAACAAATCTTCAATCCGTTACGGGACCCATTATAACTGGTTGGATATATTCCAGTTTTGCCATTAAACTCTTCTGCAATTGACTTATGGGTCATTCTCCTTCAGAAGCCCGTTATAATGGATGGAAAACTCGTTATAATGGTTTGGAACTTATTGTGACGGGTTTGGGATGCGTTACAGTAACACAAAGCTCAGACTTATATACTTCGTGACTTTCCTGCTCCAAATCTCCTGTCTTGTCGGTCCTCTTGTCAGGAAACCATTGTGATGCCTTGGCAACCTATTATGATGGGTTCCAACCCATTGTAATGGGTTCCAACCCATTGTAATGGGTTCTTCATGCGTTACAGTAACGCATGGCTCTGCCAAGCTTCGTTTTGCTTGCGCCTTGTTGCTCCTCTTCACTTGTACATCATATTTCTGACCTTTATCATGATCAAATGTACATGTTTTAACCTATACTTTAACAAAACTTAACTTATGCAAAGATTAATACCGAGTGTTTTGCCAATTGTCAAACCAAGATGAGTTCAAACTAACAAACTTTCCCTTTTGACAATTTGTAAAATCTTTTGAGTGCATATCGAAATTATGCACTACACTGTTACATATAACACCTGAAAACATAATATAATCAACATAAAAACTAATATAAACACATGAAAATGATAATATAAGCACTTGCAATAGTAATATAAACGCGAGAGAGAAGTTGTATAGGCAGCTGAAGCGATAATATATGCACCTGAAAATATAATATAAGCACATAAAAAGTTAATATAAGCACGTGTGGCAGTAATATAAACACCTTGAATGATAGTTGAAACACACAAAAATATAGGGTGAAAAAGACAAAATTAGATGGGAAGTGATCATTGTTATAGACTGAAAGTCCTACTCAAGATTAGGGCTTAAGGTAGACCTTACACTACTTAGTAATTTGCATAATTCTAACAATTTTATTACACAATAAAAGATGCAACAAGAATACTCAAGAATTACAAGAAAAAATAGAGAGAGCGAGAGAGAGAGCAAAAGCCAATTGACACTCGATGTAACGTGGTTAGACTATCCTTGCCTACATCCACGAGACCCTAATTTCACACCGGGCCGAAAATCAACACTACAACGATATTATTTTACAAAAAGTTTCTCCATGAAACAAAAGATCCAATCCTTGAATCAAACAAAAAATCTTGCAACTTTCAACAAAGCTTACAAGAAATCACTAAACAAATGATTAATAATGGCTATCATATTACAACTCTAGCTCTCACAATGGCTGATGTTAGAATGCTTGAACAACATAATCTTTGTGCTCTAAATTGCTTATAAACTTAGGGATGTTTTCTTTATCATACTTGAAGCATCAGATTTGTATATATAGACATTGGAATTCCATTGTTCCATCGACGTTATTTTTCAATCCATGCATTACAACGGGTTGTATCTTGTTATCACGCTTTCAACAGCTTTCAACAATATCCTCTAGCATCTCTACAGCTTATTTTTTGGCCTATGCGTTATAGTAATTCGTTATCAAGCTTTGGATCTCGTTATAATGCTTTTCAAGGTGTTATAACGTCTTTTAAGGCGTTATAACGCCTCCCCAATACATTACGATAACATATGTCTCAGTTTTCAGTCCTATACTTTCTCCAAACAATCAAAACTTTTGACTCGTAACTCTAGTTTCAGTGATTTTCAAAGTGTTGGAAAGAACTTGACAAGCTTTATATTTTTTTCTCAAAACAACACTTGCAAATTCTTATCAAGGAAATAATTAAATTTATGTTTGTTTTGCAAATCAACAAACCAAATGAATTTTTAGGTCAACAAGCATTGCATAATTGTTGTTGTCACCTTTTCATCTTTTAGTGCTTTGATTTGAAATTTGAAATGCATAAAAATTAATTATTACATTAATTGTTCGTTGCATGTATTTTATTTTGTTTTTTGTGTTTTGATTTTATCTCAAACTAATATAAATACTTGCAATAATTAATATATATATTTGATATAACTAATAGTCTAATATAAACACATAAAATAACTAATATAAACTCCTGAAAACATCGAAAGAACAAGTGCAACTTCTCATTTTTTGTACGTTGTTGACTCTTTGATTAGTTTTTTTAGAAAGTTAATTAGGAGAGAGTAGAGGACGGATTGTGAACAGGGGCGAAGCTACATGAGGCCAAAGAGGGATAGTCGCTCTATTCTGAAATTTTTTTTTGCAAAATAAGATTGTGTATTTGTACGATTTGTTAATTTTTTTTGCAAAATAATCATGTATATTTAAAAATGTGCATCATTTTATCCCTCCCTGAAAAAAAGTAATAGATCTTGTCCCTCTCTGACGGAAATTCTGATTCGCCCCTGATTGTGAAGTATTATTAGTCGGTCCCTAATACTTATTCGACGGTAATTTTGTCACGAGCGATGAGAATTTTTTTATTTTTTTAGTAAAAGACGAGAAAATTTTGTAAAACCTTAAATGTTTTATGTATCAATGTATGTCGCTTGGTCCATGCACTTGGAAGGAAATAAAGCTGAGCATGTGCTTTTATGAAGGTAAATTTGTCATTTGTCATTATGTAATTATTATATCACCGAATTTAATATTGGCTTTACTAACTTTTTATTCGACGGAGATATCAAAGAAAATAATATAATTATAAACAAATCCAATTTAGTTTTAACGAGTCGATGACAAAATGGAAAAAAATTGATGCATGCAAATTCAAACTAATAGAAAAAAACAAGCTGATAGGTTCTTACTTCTTAATATATAACGGCATGAAATTAATCATTGCGTTAAAAAATACTCTTTTTTTAGTTTTGTTTGCTCATTAAATTTCTGTTTACATCATATCGATAAAATAAAATCCAACAAGATTGGATGTGTTGCCAAAAAATAAGGCATAATGACAAAGTTAGCGAGGAGACCAAAGACGTATAGATTTTGTAGCAATGCTAGAGTCATTTAGCATTTAGCAATACAGTAACTATAAAACCGTTAATAAATCACAATGCAACTATTTTCTATAAATACATAACTTTTGAGCAAAATATCAAGCTAACATGAAAAATCAATGCATCATTAATTGCAGTTATAATCAAATTGTCATCTTTAATAACATGGTAAATCAGTAGATCATATATTTTAACAAAATTTCTTGTAAAACCGTAATATGGTCCTGCACATTTCCTCCATATTCTTCTTGATTTACGCCAAAAAAAAAAAGAAAAACAAAATAATTAGAGAATTACAAGCAAATTGGTAATCCTTGAAATGAGCAATGCATTGATGCACTAATGCAACATGACTAATGTACTAGTCTACTAAAGTCATGAGAAGTAATCCTACTATATCAAATTTATTATTGCTATTTATCATAACTATTAACTGTAGCGCTTTGGATATTTCTTGTTTTCATAGTAAAATTTTGCTATGTTCATTTTAGTATCGCTTTAGTGCCGCTATTAAAAATCTTGTTTTAGTCACAAATATATATATTTTTATATTTATTTTCCTGAATTATATAGTTTCATATGTAAAAGAAAGATCATGTAAATCATACTTGTGCAATTTGGATGCATATTCATGAATTATTTTTTTATAAGAAGGATTATATTAAATGTACATTTCTGATTTTTTTTTAGAGGGAGGAAGGCGATCTGCTACAACGTAGCTCCATCGGAGGGGGCAAAATAGATCCGGATTGAGTCGGTTTAAATCATCAACTAATTTGGCTTGTTTCAAGCAAGTTTCGATGCTATTTGATTTTTTTACAAGTTTAATAACTAATTCGATTCAAATGAAAAGTTAGGAGCTAGTATAGTTATTTGGATGAAATTTAAGGACCACTTCTATTCTTTTTTTAAAGATTTGAGGACTACATTGGTGCAAAGAAAAAGTTGAAGGACTAAGTTGATTTGTTTCTAAAAGCTTGAGAACTACAGGATACTATTTTTTATTTATTTTTTACCATTTCAACTATTTGAATTTATAAATGAGAAGATCTTCTAATTCCAACACTCTGCCTCCAGCTTCCGTCTCCACTCTTTTTTTTATTTTGTCTTGTTTTATTTGATTTTATTCATTTTTTTATACTCATTTCTTTATCTTCTAACTGCATCTTTATTCTTTCTTTTATCGTTCTTTTTTTCCTACATTTTTTTTGACGAGAGATTGTTAGACTTTCAAAGACGAAAATAATGTTTAAAGTGACGACATATCTGAGAATGATGAAGTGATGACAGATCTGAGAATGAAAACGAAAGGCATGAACGACCTATTGGCTCTGACTTTTTTCATATTCACTATGGTTGTTATCTTTTTCACAAAAGAAAGAAAGAAAAGGAGAAAAATGAAAATATAAATGTGCATCTAATATAAACACTTGTTTTCAGCAGCATGAACATCTTTTTCAACTAGTGTAAACAACTCTGATGTTAGTATGAACACCTTGTAGTTATATGAATACTATATAGTTAATATGAACAACTGAATAGTTAATATGACCACCAGAAGAGTTAGTATGTCCACATATATCTTTAGTATGAACAATTTAGCAGTTAGTATGACAACATTATTAGTTAATATGACCACATTCTTAGTATTAACACATTTTAACTGTTTTAATCATTTTAAATGTTATTTTTGACAACAACAAAAAACAAGCGCAAAATATCGCTATTCGAACGGACATAACTTTTGACTCGTAACTCCGATCCGCGAGTATGAGCACTTTTCGGAAATGGCAAGACAAGACCCAAAAAAAACGCTTCTAAAGCCTCCAAATCACATTTTAAGTTTTTCTGCACATTTTTTGCTCAATTTTTTCTCAAAAAATGCTTCAAATAGTGCAAAGACGTATTTGAAATAACTAGTATGAACATCTGTTATTTTTTTTGTATGGACACCTATTTTATTTAGTCTACAACTCATGCATTATGTGCAAAACATACTTGAAACAACTCGTATGAACACCTCTTTCAATTAGTCTGAAGGTCTGTTTTATTTAGCCTGAACACATGTTTTATTAATCTGCACCTCATGCATTCTGTGCAAACCAGATTTCAAACTATGCAAAAATAGACTTGAAACAACTAGTCTGAACACATGTTTTATTTAGTCTGCACTCCACGCATTCTGTGCAAATCAGACTTGAAACAGTGCAAAAAAAGATTTGGAACAGCTAGTCTGAATACATGTTTTATAGTCTGAACACCTATTTTATTTAATCTGCACACTATGCATTATGGGTAAAATATTCAGAATAGTGTGTAGGACGGAAACGTTCAGAAGAATATTGCGTGCGGTCCTACTTTTCATTTTTTCTGCGTTTGACTATTTGACTTTTCATTTTTATCTGCTTTTGTGTTTTGATTTTTGATTTTTCCTTTTTAACAAAATTAGTTATTGAGAAGAAAGTGTGAGACTGAAATTTGAAGACTGCTAGTTGGACCTTTATAAATATATATACCGAAATATGAGAAAGAAATGACTTTTTTAAGTGGATGAATGGACTATTCATATACTTTATTAATTAAAAATAATTATAAAACAGTAAAACTATACAAGGAAAAAACAAAGTTTTTTTAATATCTAATGAACTTTTACTGAAGTAAAATAATTCGATCGTTTTTTTAATATCTAATGAACTTTTACTAAAGTCAAATAATTCGATCGAAACCGTAAGCGTCCATTAAAAATATCTTTATTGAACTTTCAAAATTGCAGTATGAACTAAATTACTTTTTAACCGGACGCTTCCACAGTTCCACGTATATTGACATGCACAGTTGTTACTGTCAAAATAAATAATAACAATGCATACTGACAAATAAACTTTTTTCTTTTTTTTTTTCTGAATGATAGTTACAACCTCTCAAGAAATAAATAATCAATAATTTATTGCGTTCAAACTATGTACAACAATTATCACGGTATATATATAGACTAGTATATAGTATACACAAAAGTAAAAGAGTAAAAATAAATTGTAACTTCAATTTAATGTATCAACGCGCTTTGTATTCATGACAATTTGTAAAAATAACTTTATTTAAGAGCTTATGATGTCTAAAATGTGCCATTTTTTCCGAGAGAGACCACATACAATTTATTGGAGCATGTGCATGCGCACCTGTGGGGAGTCAATATTGCAGACTATTAAATAACGAGGGGTTTCTACTGTTCATGTACATCATCTGCATTAATTTTTTTTCCTGCTTTAGATTCGCTTTGGGCTTTTTGAATGTTTTTCTCCTAACAACTTGATATTGTCGTAGAGAGAAACTGGCAACTAGGCTGTCAATATCCTTTTGTTTCGGATGTTCCGTTTCGTTCCGTCCAAAACGGAACGGAAATGGAAGAGATTTTTGTTTCGTTTAACTCAGTGGAACATAAACAGAAGTGAAATTCGTTCCATTTCAGTGCAATTTTCGCGAAAATCGCTGTTCTGTGTGAAACGGAACGGAACGGAAGACTTTTTTTGTTCCGTCAACGAAACGGAAAGAAAACGGAACAACCTTGTTTCGCTGCCGTTTTGGACGTTTGACAGCCATACTGGCAACCATGTATAACATGTTACACTTGTTTTACAAGCATGGCCTAAATAATTCTTTTTGTTTTTTTAAAGAAAAATGTATTTAATTGAACTTTGTACGTTTTATGTACATATATATATATATGGTAAGTGACTGAGGCTGTTAATGACTGATCGTTTAATTATTTTTCGTTTCGTGACAAATGAACGATTACGATCAAAGAAATTTCTTTCGTTTCAATAATGAAACAGTTAATGGATGTACATTGTTTCATAATCGTTTGTTTCGTAGTTTTGTTTGTGACTGTGTATTATTTTAATTTAAGAAAAAGCGCTATGTTGAGAGAAGGTGATGAGAGACGAGATGAATTATTGCTCGAACGAGGAGATGAATGATTTGATTTCAACGTATGATTAGAATCGTTCATCACCGGTTCCTGATTTGCTTTAGTGTGATGAGAGAGGAGATATATGAAGAACGAATGAAACGGGTTGGATCATTTTGATTCGTTTTGATTGTTTTGATCGTTTTCTTTAACGAAACAATTAATAAAATAAAATTTCTTAATCGTTCATTAAACAAAACGGTCAACGAAATTACTCTCTTTTGTGATCGTTCTAGACGTTAGACAGATTTATTAGTGACACCGTCGACATATATCGCACAGACATGTCCAATCTCTGATATAAAAAGAACTTCGACAAAAAAATGTACTTGAATTTTCATCAAATTAACTTAGATATCAAACATCTCTTCTCTTATTGACAAAATTCTGGTTATGAAGCATATTATTTTTTTTGGGTGGTTTTTTTTATGAGTTGCCGGTCAACATTATCTCTTTAATTTTTTTGATTCATGCATCTCGTTGTTATGCAACGATTGATGAAAAGATTCATTTTTTTTTGTTTTGTTTTGGGAACTCGATATTTTTAGATTGGAAACATGAATATAATCAATTGTATGTACTAGCGGATAAGTTTTACGACCATCAGACAAATCTGTGCACAATTAGATGCTATCATCTTACAACTAGCAAATCTCAAATCTATTGAATCTGTATGTAAATTTCTCTTGAGGAGAGTGAATCTGTATGTAATAAACGATGGATGTAAACTAATTAAGGAAATAATCTTCAAAGCCAACTGCCAAAGGATTGTAATCAGAGATGAATTGTAAATTCTTTTCACGAATGAATTTAAAATGAGAGACATTGTGAAATAGTAGTATGAGAAAAAAAGGAATGAAAAACGAACGAACAAAAGAAGAAAAGAAATGTACAAAGAAAATACATGAATATTTTACTAAATTAACATGCACATGTAGGGGTGTTCAAAAGCTCTTGGCTCGCTCGAGATCGACTCGGGAATAGCTCCCATAAGTTCGTTTGTATTTGGCTCGTGATTCGATAGACTCGTTTGTATTCAGCTCGTATAGCTCGTATTACTCCTCAAACTTGAATCATCTCAGTTCATAATAACTCGACTCAGGATATAATATGATATAATGTAAATTAATAATGTAATATATTCATTTATTTGTCAATGACTATTGATTTGTTTTATACATTTTGATTTTAAACTCCTAAATTTTTTTGTTTCAGCAATAAAATATATTTAATATGTATTTTTGTCAAAATTTTAAGTTATTGAAATGATAAATATATTATTAAATTAAGCTAACAAAAACTCGTTTGAAATCTGTCTAAAAAAAGTTTCAAACTCGCACCTCGCTCGAAATCAACTTAAAAATGATTATTTTGTATTTACTTTAGAGTCATTTCAGCTCCTGAGCCAGTTCGGTTCGACTTGTATTTTCATGATTCGAACTCGGCTCGTTTGCAGCCCAATGCACATGCATCAACTGTTAGTCTGTTAAAGCATTTTGATATAAATAATCTACTATGTCTCATTTTTCCATGGCTTGGCACTGTAGAATCTACAGTGCCAAGGAACAGTGTTTTTATTGTTTAACATTTGTTTAGATTGTTTTGTAGAAATTTAAATTTTTTTATAGAAAAGGCATAGATAGTGACAGAGCTATTTTTTATATAGGAAAGACATTAATAATGACAGAGCCACGTGTTTTTTTTCTAGTTGTAATCAATCGTCACTCCCTATGAAAAAGACAACCTAATGTGGATAATGAATGCCTTAATTAATTAAGAAACACAATTATAGAAATTAACAACTACACAATTATAATGATAGACTTATTAGTTAATTGTTACATTGTCCAATATAATTTTGAGTCATCCTTTGATGCACTTTCAAGATGTAATAATAATTTGAAAATTAAATCATAAAATTTAGACATTTTTTTAAACTGATCATTATACGCTAGAAATCAAATCAAAATTAAAATAATTCTAGGCAACTCAAATTGTCAAGTGAATGGATTAATAATATTTCAAAACATTTTTGTGTCAGTTTTCCTACTTAATTTTTATAAGGAATTGACTAACTGTACTCCAACTCTTATACTTCGTAGTAATATCCCAACTAATTTTTAAAAAGAGAAACTCAAATAGTCAAACACTTTCTAAAAATGAAAAGTCAAATAGTCAAAGCAGATAAAAATGGAAAATTGAACTGCGCGCATTATTCTGAATGTTTCTGTCCTACACACTATTAAGAATGTTTTGCATATAATGCATTGGTGCAGACTAAATAAAATATGTGTTATGACTAAATAAAATAGGTGTTCAGACTAATTATATCAAGTCTGTTTTTGCACTTCTTCAAGTCAGTTATGCACACAAAAAAGAGACACAAACTAAATAAAACAAGTATTCAGACTAAATAAAAACGCGTTGAAACTAAATAAAATAGGTGTTCAGACTTGTTTCAAGTTTGTTTTGCACAAAATAAGGCACATACTAAATAAAACATGTATTCATATTAAATAAAATATGTGTTCAGACTAGTTGAAAGAGGTGTTCATACTAGCTGTTTCAAGTATTTTTTTTGCACTATTTCATGTTTGTTTGACACAGAAAGTATGGGGTGCAAACTAAATAAAATTAGTGTATAGACTAAATATAACATGTATTCATACTAGTTGTTTCAAATATGATTGGCACTGTTTCAAGCATTAGTTTTAGAAAAATTGAGCAAAAAAGATGAAGAAAAACTTAAAAATGTGATTTATAGGTTTTAGAAGCGTTTTTTGAGGTCAAAATAGCATAGTTACGGGAAGTAAATTGAGTCTATTATATTACTAATTTTCAATTATGCAGGTGTACTAAATAGAGTAAAATATTAGACCTAAATAACCAAAAAGTTAATGGAAAAAATTCTATTAAAATGGATACCTAGGGTCAAAGGGTGTACATGGATCACTTAATTTCTATTTTCTTAGATTGATTATTACATTTTTGTGTTATTTGTTGTGCGTTTAATTACTTAAAATAGAAATTATTCTCTCTCATGGTACAATATTCGTGCCTAAACAATACCAGTCTTGTATCGTCATGGTTTACTGTATTAAACCTAATTAAACAAAGAAAGCACTATATTAACTATTCTTGGCTAGAGTTATAGTTTGCCCTGAAAGCATTAAAAATTGACAATTGAAGATAAAAAAATACATAATTGAATTGAATAATACAGTGTTGATACATTTATATTTAAGAGTTTCTTTTATAAGAAGTAGTGTCTGAATCAGATTAAGTGAGCAAGTTTTTTTTGCACAAATTTAATATGTTGCTTCGAGTCATTGTATATTTAATTTAATTTAATTTAACCTGTTTAGTGAAAAATAAATTTTTAGTAAATCGGTTTGAAGTACTAAAACTTTGTTTAATGTACTTGTCTTGCATAAAAGCAAATTCACAAAATTATAAAAAGCACACTCGATTACTCGAGCTGTCGAGGAGGTTTATAAAAGAGATAAGGGTGAAGTTATGATGTTTGCGCATGCACGTGCTTGCGCAAGTATCACCGTTCGATGCGCATCAATCTCGATATGCATCGGACGGTGGTGCTTGCGCAAGCACGTACATGCTCAAACACCATAATTTTGCTCAAGAGATAAACTCGAATTTGTTGCAACTACAATTCTTGTTTGCCTACCGGCTTTATCCTCCAAAAACTACAATTCTTGTTCTGGTGACTGGTGGTAGAAGTGGCAGAACTCGACCCGACCCGAGAAATTCGTTCGACCCAACTTGATTCAAGTCCGACCTGATTCGATTTGTTAGAAAGTCAAACTAATCCGAACCCGACCCGACCCGACCCGACATGATCCGTAACACGATCTTACGCGACAAAGGTTGACTCATAACCCGATCCGATTCGACCTGAGATGACCCGTAACCCAATCTGAATCAACACATACAGACCCGAGACCCGACCCGACCCGACCTGACACGACCTGCAACCCGATCTGAAGCGACACCTATGGACCCGAGACTCGACCCGACCTGCTTCGACCCTTGACCCGATCCGAAGTGACACATGTGGACCCGAAACCCGACCCGACCCTATCTGAGATGACCCGTAACCCAATCTGAAGCGACACATGTGGACCCGAAAGTCCGAAACCTGACCCGATCCGATGTCAGATTATAAAACAAATATAAAAATGTGTTTATAGTTTATACTTTATTATAGCTTCAACCCGTGACCCGATCCGAAGTGACACATGTGGACTCGAAACCCGACCCGACCCGATCTGAGATGACCCGTAACCCAATCTGAAGCGACACATGTGGACCCGAAAGTCCGAAACCTGACCCGATCCGATGCCAGATTATAAAACAAATATAAAAATGTGTTTATAGTTTATACTTTATAATAAGAAATTGGATAATAAATTAAGAAATTTCAATTAATGATACTGATTCATCAGCTTATAAATTCATTTGGATGAAGAAAATAATAGAATAGATTAAATTAATATATGATGTCACTTTGGCTAAAATTAATGTATTAAAATTTATCGACCTGATGTCGCCCGATCCGACTCGTGACCTCAAGGGTGTCGGCACTCGTCGACCTGAGGCCCGAACCGATGTCGTCCGACCGGACTCGTGACTCGAAAATTGTTGGCACTTGTCAACCCGAGGCCCGATCCGACCTGAGACCTGAAAGTTTTCTGCACTCGTTGACTCGAGGCCCGACCCGATCTCGCCCGACCCGACCCGTGACTCGAAACTTGTCGGCACTCGTCGACCTGAGCCCCGGCCCGATCTCGCCCGACTCGACCCGTGACTCGAAAGTTGTCGGCACTCGTAGACCCGAGGCCCGACCCGATCATGCCCGACTCGACCTGTGACCCGAAAGTTGTCGGCACTCGTAGACCCGAGGCCCGACCCGATCATGCCCGACTCGACCTGTGACCCGAAAGTTGTCGGCACTCGTAGACCCGAGGCCCGACCCGATCATGCCCGACCCGTGGCCCGACCCGACTTGTGACCTGAAAATTATCGACTCTCGACGTCCCAAGACCCGACCCGTGACCCGACTTTCACCAAAAGTCAAACAACCCGACCTGACCCGGCCCGATCGAAATCCGCCCGACCCGCCCAATTGCCACCTCTAACTGGTGGTACATTCTGAATTCATATCTGTTATTATTTTGGGGAATATCAGGATTCTGTTCTGACCGTCTATTTTTTATCTAACGGTTAAAATATATAATACATCGGGACTCGTGCAGTCTATCTGTGCCGTACGTTTATCTGCATGAAAATCTGGCTGTCGGATCAGAGGATAACAGCAGATACGGACTCGTAGATTCTTAGCTTCATTTATCAATGCTCCTCGGTTGAATCTAGGGTTCAACAGACGGGTCGAGTACACGTGGATCCAACCCGAGCAGATCCACGGATCCGCGGGTATCAGGGGACGGGTAAGCACGGGTCCAGATTGGAAAGAGTCAAACCGTCCCGTGAAAAACCCGTACGGATCGGACACGGATCGGGACGAGTCGGGTCGGATCCCCGCCGAGTTTTTTTATTTTTGAATTGAAGATGAAAAAGAGCATGCAACACAATACTTTACACTTCTCAGTTTACGTGAAAAATTGACAAATAATTTTTCCTCAAAAAAAAAAGAAAATTGACAAATAATTATTTTCGTCAACTTTTTATTTATTCTGACAAAATTTTATGATAAAGAATTGTGTTTGTTCTTTTATCTAATATTTACAGATAAAATTCGTGTTTATTCTCCCACTCGACAAGTCGACATGCAAAATAAAATAAGAACAAAATAATAAGCTCTAATCTTTCTTGAAAAAAAAATGAAAGGTTCAATGCCGCACAAGCAGGGATACAGATTGGTGCGACAAATCCGCACCTAGGAAAATCTTTAGAAGACATGAACACTCCCAAGTCAAATCCACGTGATCCAGAGCTCCATAAAAATAAGCTCGACCAATATACCCACAAATTGACGGTACTGATACGAAAACCTGACATCCCAACCAATAGAATCCGTCCGATCGAACCTCTGGACAGTCTCCGTTAAAATCCGTAAATTTTGCTGTGAAGCGTAGACAAAGAGAGACCGGGCTTTGACTTGGTTCGTCTGACGTCCAGTGAACTCCTGTTCTCTCTGCTTAGAGAAGTACTTCCATGTGTGTAACGGGTCATTTTTTAACTTAAAATGACCCGATTTGTAAATATTTTTGTAATATAATGGATTTGATTTGAGAAGGAACCCCCGCGAGGTACATGGCGACGTACACGTGTCGGTCAGATTATGTGCGGATTTTTTTTTTTTGATTTAATATGTGCGGATTCGCTGGCAGTATATCGGTTTCTCATCCCGAGCGGGTATAAAGTTTCCTATCCACCTGGTGTTGTGAACTTTGTTAGTATGACATGCTGGACCCGGGATTTGGTGTATCATACACCAGGTTTGTTATGGTATTCGGAGCAGATTAAAGCCTCAGCCGATCCCCCCTCCTTCCTCACACGGTAAAAATAAAAAGACAGTAATTACGGCGTAATGGCAATAGTATGGAGAGAGAAACTAGCACTCTGAATGAAGTTATAGAAATTGAGAGGAAAGAAGACGGAAAGGTTTGCCTTGCTAGAGTGAGAAAAACATAGTGAGGTCTCTCTCTCTCTCTCTCTTTGTTATTCTCTTCAGAGTTCAGACGCAGACCACCGAAAAGGTATTAACTTTCATATTTATTATCTTTCTTTCTCTAGAGAGAGTTCCCTGCTCACCTTTTTCTTGATCTTTTGAGTTGTTTTTTGAACTAAGAAAAATCTTGACCATGGTTTCTTGTCGATAGGAAGAAGGACCGGGGAGTGATTAGAGGAGATAGATACAAGTTCAAGTGGAGGAAAGATGTACGGAGATTGTCAGGTGTTGCCTACAACGGAGATCACCCCTTCGGATGCTCTCTTCTCCAGCCAAATGCAGAGCTCCAGTTTGGGCTATTTGAACTCAATGCCTTTCCATGCATTCCCATCGTTGCTTCCCGTGAGTATTATTTTATGCTACGTTATTAAGTTGTTTTCTTTAGCTCTTTGCATATATTATTTTTTTGCTTTTTTGTTTGTTTTTAAAGTTGTTTTTTTTTCCACAAATGTGAGAGTAAGTTGATGAAAGCCAGATGCTCTAGCTAGTGTTTACATGTATTGTGGTTCTTCATGTCAAGTTCTTTTTTTTTTTTTGTTTCTACTTTCCATTACCTAGAAGTGTTAATTTTTTTTTTTGTGGCACATATTTTTCGTTTCTTTTTTGGACGAAAACGATCTTTCGCTTGGAGTGTCTTTTTAGACGAAAGTGTAAAATTGGGCCGGAAAAAAAGGGTTTTCGTTCTTTAATTCGTTGCCTTGATTTTTTCCTCTCCAAATTTTAAAATTTCCTTTCTTCAAAAGGAAATCGGAGAATTTTGATTTTATTAAAACCCCTACACACTCTCACAGAAAGTCACACCTTTATTCTGCTTTTGGTTGATTTTTAGGGTTTTGTTTGTGAAGACTAATTGATTATTTAGTCATGCACTAGCTAGTTATTGAAGTTTTCATGAAACAAAAAATAATGCAGAAGGACGAAACCCTACCATCAGCAATAGCTACAGAATCAGCAAAAGAAGATGTGATGGAAAGTGGCGGCTCTGGAAGTGCTAACGTTGATGGCTTCTGTAGCTTTGGAGAGGAAGAAGAGAAAGATCAACAACAGCAACTCCAATTGTCACAAGACGTGCAACCACAACGATCAGAGTCACCGCAACCTGGTGACAAGAGGAAGAAGCGTTACCACCGGCACACTGCTCACCAGATCCAAGAGATGGAATCGTAAAACCCTATATTATAATTTTCTTTAAAAATTGAAATCTTTAACTTGTTTTCTGTACTATATTTTCATAAAACGTTTATATGAGATTAAGGACATATTCTCATATTTACATACATACATAGTCTTAATTATCAAGGATATTTAGGGGGGATAGAAGTTGTTTTATATTCAATCTTTGTTACTTCAAAATTTTCTATTTTTTCCTCGCATGCAGTTTAGGATTCAATCTAATTAAGTTGATCTAGATTAAAAAGAGGAAGGACTACACTTCAAATATATTTTCTTTCTTTCCAACTTTTTTTATTACAGCTTCAAAAGAACTAATAATATATGACTGTAGGTTGTTTAAGGAATGCCCCCACCCAGATGACAAACAGCGGCTAAAGCTGAGCAGGGATCTTGGGCTCTCACCTCGTCAGGTCAAGTTCTGGTTCCAGAACCGGCGAACCCAGATGAAAGTAAGTTTCTCTTTCATTACAAGTAATCTGTATGCTCGTCATACGTATGCATGTAACCGAATCGCACGTGCACTTCTGACATGTTGATGAAGTAATTTTTAATTTCTTTGCTTTAATAATTGAAGGCACAACAAGACCGGACGGATAATCAAATGCTACGTGTCGAGAATGAGAACCTGAAAAATGAAAACTTCCGGCTTCAAGCTGCGTTAAGAAATGTGGCTTGCCCAAATTGTGGTGGTCCAGCTGTTCTTGGAGAGATTTCTTTCGAGGAGCAGCATTTACGCATAGAGAATGCCCGCCTTAAAGAAGAGGTTATTTTAAAAGAAGTTAATGCTACCTTATAAAGGAGATCAATTCTTTGTTGATTAGCAACTAATTATCATGCATGCAGCTTAATATTTTTATAATAAATGTGATGAGGACATACAATCAAGTGTTCATAATTATGTTAGCTATTATTGTTGACATACTTTATTCATAACAAGATTAGTCGATACTCGATAGTACAAGATGATAAATATAATTCATTTAGTTTCATGCTATGGAGGACTGGTTGTTTAAACTGTGTCGTAATGCAGCTTGAACGCTTAGCATGCACAACCTCTCGGTTTGCTGGCCGTCCAATGACACAGCCTCTCGGGCCCACCATGCCTCTTGGACTGCCTCAGCTCGACCTTGACATGAGCATATATCCTAGGCATTTTGACCAACAGGCCATGATGAATGGTTGCAACCCCGAAATGATCATGTCAGCCCCATCAATCCCTTTAGGCCACACCACATCCTTCATGGGTCCTATTGTATCTGATCAAGACAAGCCACTCGTGCTTGAGCTTGCAGGAGCAGCTGTCAATGAGTTAACCAGTATGTGCCATAATAACTGTCTGCTGTGGGTCCCTCAAGAAAGCGCTGAGTCGACACAGATATTTGACATCCAGGAGTATAAAAAGGCTTTTCCTTGGCCAATCGACGTGAAGCAACCTGATGTGGCTATGTACACAGAGGCAACCAGGGACAGTGCGGTTGTGATCATGAATAGCATCACCTTAGTTGATGCTTTTATGGATGCTGTAAGTTAACAGATTTCTATGCCTTTGGAACAATAATATGAAATAGCATTGTCATTGACTTTTTTAATTAACTCTTTCTTTTCTTTTTTTTGTAGAACAAATGGATGAATTTGTTTCCTTCAATTGTCTCTCAGGCCAAGATGTTGCAAGTAATTAGCCCTGGTCTATCTGGGCATGCAAGCGGATCAATTATTTTGGTAGTTACCTACAATTGCTTCATTTCCTTACTTCTTTTGTTATATTGTTGTTATTTTCATACTATTATATTAATATTAGTATTAGTTTCTTTTTTGTTAGTTATCATGCATTTGATGTCAGTAGTACTATATAAAGTTTTAATAATCTCATTATTTTTGTAAATTCTTCAGGCTATTGGATATCTCTATTTGTAAGCTAAATGTACGAATTCTAACTTCCTATTTAATTTTTCAATTATTTGTAGATGCATGCTGAGCTGCAGTTCCCATCTCCTCTTGTGCCAGCGCGGGAGTTTCTTTTTTTCCGATGTTGCCAACAGAACTTACAAGAAGGGACATGGACAATTGTTGACTTTCCAGCAGATGGGTTTGACAGTAACTATGCTATGACTGCCACCATGAAATGTCGGAGGAGCCCTTCTGGTTGCATTATTCAAGATATGCCTAATGGTTATGCCGGAGTACGTTTACCTTATTTTTTATATTTGTCAACTTAATGGAGATAAAAAGTTAATGAATGAATTAGCCTAACATGGACAGATTTCATTGCTGCATTTCCCTAAAACAGTATGTCAGTTTTCATGTTTGTTCATGTGTTTCGCAAAGAGAATATGCGATTTTTGTGAACAATGCAATTAGATTTTATGATCAGATGTGAGTAATTTATTTACCCTGGGCAACTAGTAGACATCAAAATTCTACGATTATACCATACTTACTACTACTGAAAATTTTGCTTCCATAGATCACATGGGTTGAGCACTGTGAGTTGGAGGATAAGCCGCTAAATCCAACATTTAGCAAATTTGTAAGAAATGGATCTGCTTTTGGGGCTATGCGTTGGGTTTCTCTTTTGCAAAGGCAATGTGAGCGCCTTGCAAGCCTGATGGCTAGAAATGTTTCTGAACTTGGAGGTAATACTGCATTTACATTAGTAAAAATTCTGCAAGTGCGGAACTTCATTCAAATTCATTCCTTCATTTTCTTATTTCCTTAGGGAAACTAAGGAACCTTTAGCATTGCTATATCTATCAACTGAGTTAACACTTAATAATGAGTTGTTATTTTATGGATCCATTAGTTATTATCTTTTCACAATTCAACATGGTAGCATATTAAAATAGTTCATGAAATGGAAAAAAATTTCGTTCCTTTCTTTTAATCAGTTTATGGCTGCTTCAGTTCAGAATGGAAGTCTAAAGATGCCTTTCTGAAATTGACAAACTTTAAATCAAATACATTATTTGATAATAATTCGTTAAAATAACTAATGGTTTAATCTTTGTAGTGATTTCATCACTTGAAGGAAGGAAGAACATGATGACACTCTCTCAAAGAATGATTAGAACTTTTTGTGCAAATGCTAGCTCCTCTCCCACCCAGTCATGGACTGCATTATCTGAATCTCCTGGGGATACAATTCGGGTCATGACGTGCAAATGCACCGAACCAGGCCAGCCTAGTGGTAACATTCTTACTGCTGTTTCCACCACCTGGCTTCCTGTGAATCATCTCCAAGTGTTTGAGCTCTTAACTGATGAAAACATGCGATCTCAGGTACAATTTTACTTGAAGTTACAGTTTATTGCACAATGCTTCCTAGGCACAACTACAAACTGTTGACCATCTACTATATCATTACATAAGAACTTCTTGTAGAGGCATTAGACTATGCTTATATATTGGGTACATTGATGTTTATGTCCATGGTCATTTTTGAGACATGCCATAATTTCTATTATGTAAATATCTGACGTAACTTGTTTGGATTAATCTGAAATGGAATTGATGTTGCTTGTAATTGTAGATCGATATTCTTTCTGGTGGAAATTCTCTTCAGGAAGTGGCTCATATTGCAAATGGATCTCATCCGCGAAATTGTGTCTCACTTTTGCGGATCAATGTGAGTACTGAGTACTGCTATTGTTTATCAACCACTACCTTTTACAATTTTTAAATACTCATTACTTGTTGGTGGTTAATTGCATATCTAGTTGGTCAAAGACTGTGAATCAGAAAGAACAGTACTGTCTAACTTGACAAAGTTGTTAACTGATTCATTCTGGCATACTTTCTGAGTTTTTGTGCTGATGAATGAAATGCCAGTAAAAATGCCCCAATGTCTTTTTTGGATAAAAAGAAAAAAAGTTCTTTCAATTCTATATATGTTGAATGCGGCTGGAAACTTCCTCCAAGATCAGTTTCGCTTATATAAGCTGTAAACAGGTATATACAAAAAAGCCAACAACATAGTATCAGAATCTGAAATTGAAGACAACTTTCTTTATTTCACAGTTCTGATACCAATCAATACAATTTATTTTTCACTAATTAAAAATGACACCCCGTTGCCAGCAGGCCGCAAGCAACTCCTCGCAGAATGTGGGGCTCCTGATACAAGAGAGCAGTACTCACCCCGTAGGTGGTAGCCTCGTTGTTTATGCTGCTGTTGAAGTAGATTCCGTAAAAGCAGTCATGAATGGCGAAGACACCTCCTTCATACCTCTCCTCCCGTCGGGCTTCATCATCTCTCCAGCTGTCAGTACAACTGTTGGTTTGACCTCTGGTCAGCAGGCCACACCATCTGTTGGTTGCCTCCTAACTGTCGGCACGCAGGTCCTAGTCAGTACTGATTTGTCATCCAAGACCAGCCTGACCAGTATCACTGCCATTAATAATCATATTTGTAATACTGTGCAGCAGATCAGTTCCTTGCTAGGTCTGATTCCTCATGCTGATGTGGGCCCTACAGGGCCTGCTCATAGCTGATGTGTATGTTTGCAATGGTAAGTCCAAGCCAATGCATTGAGCCTATAATTATAATAGAATGCCCTAAAAGATGATGTGTTGCATTAACATAGTTCTCAGGTTATAAAGGTTGCTTTTTAGTTTGTACTTGATGAGGTGGCAAGAGAGGATTTGACAGTGATAAATAATGACCAGTTTTCTAACATGCATGTTCTAGGAGAGATTATTCTTCTCTAGCTAGTTTCTATCACAAAATGACTGAAATTCCCTCAATGAAGGATTGGGGGCATTTTGGTCATTTCGGATACTTTTTCTCCCAGATGCTAGCTGTCAAGCTCTCACTTGCCTCCTCTATAGAAACCAAGGTTTAAGGGCATATATGTTGTGCAAGTGTGGTGTTGGCTTGGATAACCATTGCTAGTTTTCTTCCAGGCATTTAAATTCGTTATTAGTGTAATAATAATCAAGATATTAGAGTGTGTTAATGGAACTAGAGAGAGAAAGAGGTAACGGAGGGGAGTCAAGAGCGAACCAGATGTGACCCTAGTTCAAGGGGTGTTGGTTCGGGAATTGACTTCTTTCTCTGACAATGTCAGAACCTCTTTTGTTTGTTTGTGCCTTAGATTGGCTTGTTGTAGACTTTGTTTAAATGTTTCTGTCATGGATTCTGATGCTGTGCTCCATGAATTTAATGTTGGTTAGTTGGATGGAGTTAATGCTTTGGCGTTATTTTTGCATTCAATTTTATTTCTCTTTTGGGGCCTTTGCTGCACAATTGAACATGTCAACCGTACTCCCTAAACAATGTGGTGACGGCAGGCATGTATAGCATTTGTCAGTAGTCACTAAATAGGAAAATGTAGGTTTCTGTACCCATATAACCATTCTAATATAAAACATGATGGATGCTAATAATGATAGCTCATAAGATATAGAAATAGTTATCAAGCTTTGTTGCACGAAGCATATAGTATAATTTGAATTATATTATATTAATAATGTAATGCATATATTATAACAAGTACATTGACTCCAAAATAATATTGTATTTTTCATGTAACACATACTTTAATTTCTTAAAAAAACTTAATAGTGTACAGTTGTACACTAGTTCATACAAAAATAGTTCATACAAGGTTTTAATGGCTAACATGAAATCAAACACGGGACACTGTTATTGGTCCGACCAGAAAAGAAAAGATTGCTTATATATTCTTAGATATGGTGTACCACTTCTTATAACACTGTCACACTAGTTAACACTGTAACACTATTCTTAGTCAACTGGTAATTGCTATTTCTCCAAGTAACAGATCCCTGAGACCTGCAAACACCACAGAAGATCAAACTTGTAGCTCATGATTTCAATTAATAGCCCTGGTTCGTGCTTTTGGCAGACTGAGAATCTGAATTTGTGATCTCTAGTCCTAACATTTAATATTGTACAACTGTTAAGTAATGGTGATGTGAATCTCGATAGAGACTTTATCAACATGGTGATTGGTTAACTTGGGTGCAATTTTGTAATTTTTATCCCCTAATTTACAAGTTGCAAGACATTAGCAGAAAGATTTAATTATACTTATGCTCTGTCATACAATTACATTTTGTCATTAATTTTTAAGGTATTTCTCTGGGTTTAAGCAGATTCCCTGCAGCAGTATTTGGTTTCTTCGGATTTAAATTTTTTCTTCTTATGGAAGTAAGTGCAATGCCTAGTTAAACTTCTATTGAACAAAGAAAAAATGAGTTACGTGTGAGAGTAGAGGAAGTTGTTTTGTACAATGAGAAAGAATAAAAAAATTCTTTTTAAGTAGAGGACTAATCCACCCAATTTCCTCTACAACTGCAAATATCCTACATATGGATAATCTCCTTAGTTGAGCCGCCTTTTTGTACTATATGTTGTTATTCAATTGTGTACTAAAGAAAAAGCACGACATATAAACCCAAAAAACTGGAAAAACAAACAGGGTAGAAGAAGCTCGTAGAACTATTTAACTTTGTATAACATCTATCTTGCCTCAAACAAAAGCTCGTAGACCTATTTACATTTGTAAACATGGACTAAAAAGTAGGTCATTCACCTACTAATTCAAAAAACAATATATATAAAAGAATTTGGCAACTAAGCTAAATGTTTGTTCTCTTACAATTACAACAGTACAACAATATATGTTCTCCTATTTTGAAGGGGAAAAAGAACTATTTGTACAATTACAAGTAACAAGAAAATGGAAAGCTGTTACAATCTACAGCTATGATTGTACCCGTCAGTACAAGCACTACTTTATTCACGTTTATTCTCAGCTCAATAACCCAGGGTCGGATTTGTACAACAAACTATGAGATGGCAAAATGAAAATCTAAGTAGAAGCATCTGTGAAACAAAATGCAGAGTCTTCAAGCAAATTATGGAAGCAGAATTCAGTAGTGTTGGGTTTTTGTGGTGGTTGTTCTAATTCTTTCTCCTCTATTTGCCTTTGTTTTCCATCTATGAATTCTTCAAGTCTCTTATTGTCTGCCTCAAATGAAGTGTCGAAGTCTATGTCTGTCATCTCAAAATTAGCTGAATAGAATAAATATCAAAAATTAATTCTGCTATAGCTTATCCCTGAAATTTATTTTGCTATTAGTGGTGATTATATAGTTCTTATGAAGGAAGATTGGGGATTTTAAATTGGGTACCAGTACATAATTGTATCTACTGTCTACACCACGATAATTGTGGTACCAGTAAGTTATTAAGGTTGGTATCTAGGTGCCTGATGACCAGACACAAAAACACCTTACATCTACCGAGCCAGCAAATCTGGTATAATTGAGGTACTGTATTGTACCAAGATTTGTACTCTACAGTATTTGGAGGCACTGGTATGATTATACATTTATACTCACCAGTTTGACTCTAGCACTATGTTATCAGGACGGTTAGATAAAGATTTAATATGATTACCATATATCAGCTGTGCCAGTACCTCTAACATTACACAAACTGCAAGACTGTATCCAACTTTAGACTGTTATCCTTCATTCATTAGAAGTCGATAAAACTTCTTAGGTAGGATACAGAGAGGAAAAAGAAAACATACCATCAGCTCGCTCATGAGGCCATTGAAAGAGCATCCAATCCCACTTCTCAAAGTCATACCGTGGTATCTTGTATTTAACAAAGGGCTCACCCAATGCTGGCACAAAGAAGTTCGGAAGGGATCTGAATAAACAAATTAACACACTTCGTCAATCAAAGCCAGTGACAAAGACTGCAAATTGCTAATCAAGGAAAAACCCACAATACTGAGTGGAAATATTACAAAAACCCCAAATTAGTGATATGTTAAAGTACTCAAGATTTGCCTTTAATTACTCCCAGAAAAGTAGGCATACTGAGAAGGTAATAACTAAGACCCCAATATAATAAATTAATAATAATAGTTTACCAACACTAATTAACAGTGCTAATTGCATGAAAAAAGAAAACTCTCATTTATACAATAATTGAAAATGAAACTTAGATGATTCTATCATTACTCTGATGCGCACAACTTTTGTCATTCAAAAGATCATTACTTTATACATTTTAGCACACAGTAAGAGCAGTGAGATATATGCAACAACTGAAACTGGTAGAACTGAGACCCAACATTGGAGAAAAGAATCTACTTTGTGAAAATATAACCAGCGAATTTCTTCATGAAAGAAAAGAACTTTACTCACTTGTTCGAGTGGGAGCTGTCGATCAAGAAATCAGTCTTCGATCTCTTCCTAGTACTAGACCCCTCCATTTCTGACCCCAGTCTGAACCTTACTCTGCTCGCTCTCTTCTTCTCCATGTTCTTTCTTTCTTTCTTGAACTGATTCTCTATCTGATAGCGGTGTCTCTCTGTTCGATTTCTTGAGTGAGAGCTGTGAGAAGAAGGAGAGTCTTTTAGAAGCAGAGTCTCTGATCTTTCACTTTCAGGTGAGACGGTTAGCGCTGTAACTAATTGGTTTAGTAGCGGGTTTTATTGTTACTCATTTTGTGGAGTGAACTGTGTGGCGAATCGCTGTGTGAGGTCCACTGAAGCCTTTATTGTTGTGGACATAGCGCACAAGGCCCAGGTCTCAATCTATCTGTGATATCAAATCAAAAGGCCCAGAGATGTATAATTTTGGGTGAGATGGTGAGATGTTCTCGTTCTATAAATAATATAGGAATTATAAGAGCGATCTTTATTTCTGAAATTTTTGAAATTTTTAATTTGCAGTTTCTAATTGAGTTTCAGAAATATAGATGAGTTTTTTATTTAGCAATTTTACTTTAGAGTTTTTTATTTAGCAACTTTGCTTTAGAGTTTATAAACTATGATGTGGCTTACTGGCTTAATAGTTGACTAAATTTGGTCGTCTCACAACACTCTCTTCTAAAAAAATAAGTTCATGAAAATAATTTGCTAATGTGTCAATTAAGAAGCTCTAATTTTAGTTTCAGCGATGTAAAAGTTATAAACTAAAGAAAGATTAATTTTTTAAAACTGGCGTGGTAATTATTTAAAAACTTCAAAAATTTCAGAAATGAAGATGCTCTAAATTATAATAACTAACTAACGATAATATAAATTATGGTTAGAAAAATAAATAAAAAACATTGTAAGAAGAATTACGAGAGAAAAATAATAGCAAAATTTGTAATTTTTTGGTATATATCAGATGTACGGAGTTCAATATACACGACTCAAGAATTATATCATATGCGTTTTACAATGGGATCTTGCTTGAGGTAGCTATTTTAAACAAAAAAGTTTTACAATGGGATCAATAGTGAAATATTATTCAAAATTGACCCGGATCACATACAGAAATTTCTATAAAAAAAACTATCTAACATGAAACTTCATAGATGAATAAGAATTAAATCATGTTAGCAAAAAAAAAAAAAAAATGGACATTGACCTCGTCTGTATCGTTTAGATCCCCTTGGTATAGTTATTGATTAAAAAATTGTGAGCTGAAATACATGTTTCGCAGTTGTAGCATACTTTATTATTCAAGGTACGGCATCGGAGCCGCACCCGTATCCGATACGCACTCGATACCGATTCTTCTGGATATTGGAAGAACCGGGGTAACATAGGGGGCGCGTAATGGAAGCACGAAGACGAAAGATATTATAATTACCTAAAAAGAATTACAAAAAGAGTTCAATAATAAAACTATTCACTTGAATAAAAATTCATTTAATCTAAATAATAAGTCAACTGCGGCATCTCTTTAGAATTTCCTAAAAAAATAAAAGTTCGGATACATAGGAGCATGCTACGAACTTCATTTTCAAAGTCAAAGACTGAATTGTAGTCATAAGATATGTATATAAATTCGAAATGTATTTACAACATATTATCGTGTGGTGATAGGAGATTTGATAAACTTATATATAGCTCAATTGCCTAATACAAATGAAGTTAGATCTCGCCTCTCCATTAAACATATTTAAAAAGAAATATGTTTATACCACAATTGATACCGACTATCGATACGCATGTTATTATGTACATTATTTGAATTATCATGCATATTGTTTGAGTTATTATGCATATTATTTGAGCAAGCCTAAAATAATATGCATAGTACACCATCTTTCATACTATGCATATGTATATAACTCAATAAATTGAGATTTAAGTTGCTCAATAAATTATTCATATCAAAATATTACAGGAAATCAAATTTCGTGATTTTTAAAGCTTTCTTGCTATTTTTAAATATTTTTTAAGAAGAATCCAGATTTAATACTACAAAAGTGCAATTTCTGAGATGTTTTATAAAATATTTTAAAAATAGCAAAAAAACTCTAAAAATCACGAAATTTGATATGAAAAAATTATTGAGCAACTTAAATCTCAATTTATTGGACAAATTAAACATGCATAGCCGCATAGTACTAAAGATGGTGTATTATGCATATTATTTTAGCCTTGGTCATATTATTTTTGTATTGAAAAAGTTATTACGCAGATTAACAAAATAACATGCATAATAACTCAAATAACATTCATAACTATTTCAGTACAAAAAATAACATGCGTAACTATTTCAGTACAAAAATAACATGCATACTAATTCAAATAATATGCATAATAACTCAAACAAAATCCATAATAACATGCGTATCGATAGTCGATATCAATTATAATATCTACGTATCAGCTCCCATTTAAAAAATAATAAACACTAAAGTTAGGGGAGCTATTATATCCAAAAGGAGGATAAAATAACTCATAGCTCAAAAATTTTATGCAATTTATAAATTTTTGCGCAGATATGCTAGAAGTGCTCTATCTGTTTAAGATTTAAATCATAATAATCATTCAGGCATACTTCCTTTTTTTCAAAATTTGTTTGGAATTAAATAATGCATGATGTCTCTCAATTGGAATTTTTTTCTTAGGGTTGAGCATCGAATTCCGACATTTTGATTAAATTGAAAAACAAAAAATTACAACGTTTCGAGTTAAAACACACCAATAAATAAAGAAAACACACATGTATCGAACTAATTTAACCGACTTCAACAACTTTCTATTCATCTCTGGAAACAAATTTATTTGTGCTCAACTTCTTAATAATTCGTTTGTGCTCAACACAAAGTAAAATTAATACTGAAAGAAAAAGAGAATGCTTTTGATTGCTCAGTTAAAATGACTCATTGCTTGTTCATTATTGAAAATGTGCCATATATGCACAAACAAACAAACAAACAAAAAAATGCATCAATACAGTAGATGGTAAAATATCAACACTATACAATTTCGTTCCGAAAAGTTTTGAAGTGTTAACCTTACAACATAAAAAATTGCCAATTCTTTAAATGAAAACTATTGCCGCACTTCGTTTGAAAAGAATTGAAAAATATTAATGTTCAACGCAAAAATGTCATGACTGACAAAATTTTGACAATTTCTCCTTTTTCTAATAAAGAAAATGCTTATTCGATCAAAGTGATCAAGGACAATATAAATCTCTCCTCTACGCCAATTCTTGCCGTATTTGATATTAAAATTTAATTTTATGGCTGTAGGTCTTCTGCCGACTAATTGAAAAATTCTGTTATGAACCCCTGGAATTACATTTTTGCTATTTTCATATTAACCCGAATAAATGGATTTATGAGAATTACCAGCTGTTTTAATGAGTGAAAAAACAAAGTAGCAACAACCTTTCTCTTTTACTTCATCAATAACTATCTTGTCTTTTCATTTTTTTTCCCAAAACAAATACAGACAAGCTCAAGCAAATACACTCATTCAATTTATTAAGGTTGATGAAAATTAATTTATTTTGTTGTGTTTTTTAGAAAATTATTTTTCATCAATTTTGATAAATTGAACATAACATTCAATTTTCATCAATTTCGAAAAGTTTTTGCCAATCTAAGATATATGAAAAAACAAAACGTTCCGAGGGTATATCTAAGATATATGCAAATCTCAAGCTCTGATTGGACCAGAATGAAAAATGAAAAATAAAAAACTAAAACCCAGAGAAAAAAATAAACAAAAACAAAGAGGAAGAAGAAGAACACCAGAGAGAAGTCTTTTCTCGATCACCGGACACAGACTAGACGAACGCCGGAGCTCACGGCGACGACCAATTTACCAATTCACCAATCTTCCCCCGAAAATTTCCCGAATCTCGAATCCATCCTCGCAATTGTACAATTCCAGCACTGGATACCGATCGGGCGCACTGGGTGCCACTCAGTCCCGTGGGCCCCACCCCTTTCCGTCTCCCTCTCCCTTCCCTTGGCCCTACCGTCGCCGCCGCGCGCTTCTAGAATCTCTCGACTCTCCTCAGATGGATTTCGTTAGCCGCCACGCGGCGGCTGCTCCGCCGTCCGATCCTTCTCCTGCCTCACCTCGCGCATCAGCATCCGCCACGGCAGCATCCGCCACGGCAGCATCCTCTATCTTGTCTGAAGAACCTGAGTACCTTTCTCGCTACATGGTGGTCAAACACTCTTGGCGTGGTCGCTACAAGCGTATTCTCTGCCTCACTGGAACTAGCATCATAACCCTGGATCCATCTACTCTCTCTGTCACCAACTCGTACGATGTAGTAGCTGGAGACTTTGAGGCAGCGGCACCTGTCAGGGGGGATGACACAGCGGGATCCGCACCGTTGGAATTCTCAATTAGTGTCAGAACAGATGGGAAAGGGAAGTTTAGAGCCATGAGATTTTCGTCACCTTTGAGGGTTGGTATTCTTACTGATTTGCACAGGATTAAATGGGGCCGACAGAGAATTGGCGGCCCTGCAATGGAGTTCTCTGTGCTGCATCTGCGCCGTAGAACTGCCGAGTGGGCTCCATATGTAAGTGTATCTTTTTAATCCTTCTGGTGATCCATAGATGTGTACTTTTTGGTTGTTTGGTGTGTCAAGGTATAGCATTGCTATGTTGTACATAGCTTTGGGTTTCTTTGTGCTTAAAGTTCAAGCTTTGCTGATGGCGGTTTAAAAGGTACCTGTTTGCTTACTAGGGTTTTAGTGGAATGCTTGTTCTTCCTCATGTCATCATAAATTGACAAAAAAGTAGGAACCTTACATTTAGTTTTGGTGCTATTTCAAATGGAGTTCCAACTTTACGAGTTTGATCCAGATTTTACTAATATTTTCCATGGCTCCATTTTATGTAGATAGTCAATTGTTATCTATAGTACGATGATTAATTTACGTCAATGATGTATCCACAGAAATTGAGGGTTACATCAGTTGGTGTTGAGTTACTTGACGGGATATCTGGTGAAATGAGGTGGTGTTTGGATTTTAGAGACATGGATTCACCTGCTGTAATAGTATTGGCCGATACCTTTGGTAGGAGAAGTCAGGAAGGTGGCGGCTTTGTTCTCTGCCCCATGTACGGCCGAAAATGGAAAGCATTTATGGCAGCATCAGGCGCCACAAATTCAGGAATTATTTCTCATCTGGTATGTTCGTACTATTCTCATATGGCTCTATCTAACTGTGCATCATTAACTTCACATGAGTATTGCATGTGCAACCAAAGAAAAATAATAAAAAATGGGATAACTGTAGATGCTGGTCATTTTACCAGTGCAGTTATTTTACTGGACCCAGCCGCTCACCCCCCCACACACTGACACACACTCTCCATTCGTTTTCTCTTGTTGTTGCTTACGTGATAGGATCAGCAGTTCTGGTGGTGCTATAATGCTATTAGTTAAATTAGTATTGACATGCTTAACTTTTTTTGCAGACAAACACAGCAAAATCAATGGTAGGTTCAACTCTTCATGTTGATAGATCACAATCAATGACATCATCTGATTTTATTGCCAAAAGAGGTATATTTGTTTTTCAATTACTAGTCAACATGTTTAGAAAATTAGAAGACCTGTCTCTGTTCCTAGTTTCCAGTTCAGAACCTCCCATTTCCTGAATTTCATAACCTCCAATGTCATTTCAGCAAAGGAGGCAGTTGGAGCTAATGAGGCACCATATGGAGAATGGTCAGTGATAAGACTCCGAACTGCTGCACATGGTATTGCTTACACTGAAAGTTTGAGCCTAGCTGTGGGGCCCAAGGGAGGTCTGGGAGAGCATGGCGACTCAGTTTCACGACAACTTGTTTTAACAAAATTCTCTATTGTCGAAAGGCGTCCTGATAATTATGAGGTAAAAGTACTCATCCTACTTTATTTCGGGTTTTGTTTGGCAATTCTAAACCAAATATGCTATTAGTTGGATCTAATGCCTAAAATGCTGCATTTGCATCTCACTCCTTTTTTTGTTTCTATCTTGTTCCCACATTTTCAACCTTGTTGACTGACGTAATAGTTGGCCATAACTTCTTTTAAGGTTTGCTTAGAAATAAAAAGACGTAAGCACCCTGTTTCCCAGTTCCTGCATAGCTAATTTGCCAAAACCCATTAAATTCATCGGTCCGATTGAAAGATGACAAATGTTTGGATGTTACAAAACGAGTTACAGTTTGTGCTTATATTTTAATATCATTTTTAGGCTGTTGTTGTTCGGCCTCTTTCCACTGTAAATGCGCTTGTTCGATTTGCTGAAGAGCCCCAGATGTTTGCCATCGAGTTCAATGATGGTTCTCCAGTTTACGTAAGTTTCAACTCAAATCAACAACAGTCTGCCTATATAAAAGTCTGTTCCTTCAAACCTCAAATCTTGAGATTAAGAAAAGGATCTCAAAGCTTTTCCACGCTTTCTTAAAAAACAAATCCAGGTATATGCTAGCACATCACGTGACAGTCTGCTTGCTACAGTATGCGATGCATTGCAAACTGAGCTCCAATGTCCTATCCCAGTCCTTCCAAGGCTGACAATGCCAGGTCACCGCATGGACCCTCCATGTGGCCGAGCTCACATCCAGATGCCAAACCGTGGAGTGACTGACAGTGAGACTGCTACAATGCATCTCAAACATCTGGGTGCAGCTGCAAAAGACACAGTTGCAGAGGGAGGCTCTGTCCCTGGCTCACGTGCCCGACTCTGGCGCAGAATCCGGGAATTCAATGCATGTATCTCTTACAGCGGCGTTCCTCCCACAATTGAGGTACCAGAAGCAGTACTTATGGCTATAATAACAATGCTTCCTGCCAATGCAGCTAACTTCCCCCCAGATGCCCCGCCACTGCCGCCTCCATCTCCCAAGGCGGCAGCTACGATTATCGGTTTCATCTCATGCCTGAGAAGGCTGCTTGCTTCAAGAAATGCAGCCTCTCACGTGATGTCATTCCCTGCAGCAGTTACCCGCATAATGAGCCTACTTAGAAATGGCTCTGAAGGGGTCGCAGCTGAGGCGGCTGGGCTTGTTGCGATGCTTATTGGAGGTGGTCCTGGTGAGAATACTATGCTGACTGATTCAAAAGGAGAGTGGCATGCTACATACATGCATACAAAGTCGATGCTTTTTTCAGAATTAAGCTATGCAACTATTCTGGTTAACAGATTAAGACCATCTTCTGTTTCTCCGTTGCTGTCCATGGCGGTCGTTGATGTGCTTGAGGCCATGCTATGTGAACCATATGGTGAAACAACTCAGTATGCAACTTTTGTGGAATTGTTGCGCCAAGTGGCTGGTCTTCGTCGCCGGCTATTTGCACTTTTCGGACACCCAGCTGAGAGTGTCCGTGAAACTGTGGCAGTCATTATGCGAACTATTGCCGAGGAGGATGCGATTGCAGCTGAGTCTATGAGAGATGCTGCTTTAAGAGATGGCGCTTTGCTGAGGCATTTATTGCATGCATTTTTTCTACCAGATGGTGAGAGAAGGAATGTCAGCCGCCAGCTTGTGGCACTCTGGGCTGACTCGTACCAGCCAGCCCTTGATTTACTGTCACGGATTCTTCCTCCTGGACTAGTTGCATATTTGCACACACGGTCAGATGCCACGGAGGATCCTGAGAGTCAGTATGACGAGGCACCATTGAGTAGAAGGCAAAGGAGGATGCTTAAACAGAAAAAACGGATACGAGTCAGTAAAGGTGTAGCTGCACCCAATGCACAAGAGCGCATCTTTTCTCCGCAGGGTAATAATAACAATAATAATTACATTAGTGCAGATAATATCACGAGTGTCAAAGAAGCTACAATTCCTGTTGATTACATGGGCCCTCCTGTACAGGACCCTAATTTTGCACGTGCCGAGCAGTATGGGTTCTTCCCTAATACTTATCCTGGTACGATTCCGAATACTGGCCCACAACACCCAGAACAATATGCTATTTACTCTGCAGATAACACGATGCAGCTGATTGGCACAGAAGTTGACAATAATTCCAACCTTGGTGGGTCAATCAGCTCTGATGCTCCAGTCCCAGCTCAGGTTGTGGTTGAGAACACCCCAGTGGGGTCTGGCCGGCTACTTTGCAACTGGCACGAATTTTGGAAGGCATTTGGTTTGGACCACAACCGAGCTGATCTGATTTGGAATGAACGTACCAGGCAGGAGCTGCGAGAAGCGCTGCAAGCTGAGGTACACAATCTAGATGTGGAGAAGGAAAGAACAGATGACATTGTTACTGGTAGCACGGTTAACGAGGACAACAACAATGCACCTCGTATTTCATGGAACTATTCTGAGTTCTACGTTAATTATCACAGCCTTTCCAAAGAGGTCTGTGTTGGGCAATACTACCTACGCCTTTTTTTGGAGAGCGGTAGTAGTTACCTTCGGGATCCTTTTGCATTTTTTAGGGCTCTGTATCACCGGTTTTTGTGTGAGGCTGATATTGGGCTAACGTTTGATGGTGCCATTCCTGCTGAGTTGGGTTCATCAGATGATTGGTGTGACATTGGAAGACTAGATGGATTTGGTGGAGGTGGTGGGTCCCAGGTTAGAGAGCTGTGCGCTCGAGCTATGGCAATTGTGTATGAGCAGCATCATGAGATCATTGGGCCTTTTGAGGGTACTGCTCATATAACTGTACTTCTTGATAGAACAAATGATAGGGCACTAAGGCACCGACTGCTACTTCTTTTAAAGGTAAAATAATAAGCTTATCTATATGTGATTTATTCATCTTATTAAACACATGATGAATACTAGTGGGAAAATGAATACTTTTGCTTAAAGTACTATTGATGAATTTATAAGGACTGGAATCATTTGATAATTATTCAAAACAACAAGGATGGGAGTTTAGTGTAAGCAAGCCTCTAAACCAAAATGTTGGTCTCCTAGCCAACCTGTTCTCTTTTCCCCACCCCCACCCAGATCCCCCACTATGATTCCCTTGATTATTCAGTTGTTATATCCATCACTTACCCAGTGCTATAAAAAAAGTTGAAATGGATGTTTCTTGCCAAGTACAAAATTCCTGCTCTATAGAGTTAATGATGTTGCCTTAAAAAATTGTTTACTGATTCATCTATTTTTCCACTTTTTTCAGGCCTTAATGAAAAATCTGAAAAACGTGGAAGATTGTGTGAAGGTACGAGGGGTCACATTGGCAGTAGATCTCTTAACTGCAGCTCACGAGGCTTCAGAGAGAACCTCTATCCCTCTACAGTCGAACTTGATAGCTGCTACTGCATTCATGGAGCCTCAGAAGGAATGGATGATCATTGACCATGATGGCAACCGAGTGGGCCCTCTTGAGAAAGATGCGGTGAGGCGGTTATGGTCCAAAAAGTCCATCGACTGGACTACAAAATGTTGGGCCAATGGTATGGTTGATTGGAAGCAGTTGAGAGATATACGTGAGCTGCGGTGGGCCCTCGCCTCCAAAGTTCCTGTTCTAAACACAACTCAGGTAATTTCATGTTTGTCAGGTTCTCTGTGATGACTTAAGAGAGCGAGCTGTTAGGTTTGTCACTGAGTACAAATTGATATGATGACAACTTATAAAGCCTTCTCTTTTCATTACATAATTTATAAGGTGGGAAGTATGATGTATGATTTCTAAAAATGTTCCAAGCCTCCAACAAGAGGGAAAAAGCAAAAAACTGAAAAGAAAAAAAGAGAGTAGGACACTTTTGAGATCCAGTTTCATTCTCAAGTGTACTACTATGTTTATTTCAGAATTAGGTACTGTCATTGTGTTTGTTTTTTCAATATGTGCCCTTATGGCTTACATTTTTATAATTGGATCGCCTTCTTATTGTAATCCAGGTAGGTGAAGCTGCATTGTCCATATTGCACAGCATGGCTTCTGCACATTCAGATCTGGATGATGCAGGAGAGATTGTAACCCCGACTCCAGCTGTAAAATTTGCCTTGTCTAGCCCTAGGTGTCTTCCTCATGTTGCACAGGTATTTCATATATAGATGCTATACTTGTAATTCTGGTGAAATACTTGGTTCCATTATCTTATTTGACGTCTGGTAGGATTGTTGTTAACAAGAGTTCCCATTTTGGCTTCTTGAAACTGTCAAGTATGTTCATGTTTTCATTTGCAACATCTTATTGACTCAACTTATTCACAAAAGAACAAAAAGAAGAAAGAAAATAGTTGGGTCTGAAAATTGTCTGGTACATTTCTTGGTAGGTCTGGGCCGGCAATTTATTTGAATAACAACAACAACAACAACAAAGCCTTTATTCCCAAATAAATTGGGGTAGGCTAGAAATGAAACCCAATCTGAAATGAAAATCAATATAATTATTTGAATAACAACAACAAAAGAATATTGGTGTTTTTTAAAACATTCGAAGTCAGACAGACACCGAGGGTACGGATCCGTTCAGTAAGGGAAAATGGCATTTGAAAAGAAGCCTAGATTAACACCATATGACAAATTTCATATTTGCAGGCTATTTTGACAAATGAACCGACCATTGTAGAATCAGCTGCATCTCTTCTTAAGTCGATTGTCACCAGAAACCCAAAGGCAATGATACGCCTCTACAGCACTGGTGTCTTCTACTTTGCCTTAGCATACCCTGGCTCAAACCTTCTTTCCATCTCTCAGCTATTCGCTGCAACACATGTCCATCAGGCATTTCATGGAGGAGAGGAGGCTGCAGTGTCTACTACTCTACCTCTCGCTAAAAGGAGCGTGCTTGGTGGATTGCTCCCTGAGTCTTTGTTATACGTGCTGGAGAGAAGTGGACCTGCTGCCTTTGCTGCTGCCATGGTGTCGGATTCTGATTCTCCAGAGATTATCTGGACTCACAAGATGCGAGCTGAGAATCTTATTTGTCAGGTACTTCTGGCTGGATATTTGGTTCTATTACTTATGCTAATCAATATGTAGTGGCTGTAGTTAGGGTATTGGATTGAGATAGTCTGGATAATGCTCTTTCATCTGAATATATTCCTAGATGCATTGTGGAATTCCATTAGTCTGTTTAATCATATGTTCTAAAAAGTGTACGTAATCTAATAAGAAAGAGAAGAAAAATCTATTGCAGTTTTTTGCTTTTAAGAGTCAGTTTAGTTTACAAGTATTATGTCAGTGTAATGTATGCCCCGGATGAATGGTCTGGTGGTTTTTTGAGACAGAATTAGGTTCACTGGTTGAATCTTCAAGTCTTCATTGTGTTACACCTTATTTGTTCTTGGAATATGATTAGATTTTGTACTATTGTTTTACATCAGGTTTTGCAACACCTAGGTGATTTTCCTCATAAGCTATCCCAGCACTGCCACTCGCTATATGACTATGCTCCTATACCTCCTGTAACCTACCCTAATCTAAAAGATGAGATGTGGTGCCATCGCTATTACCTCCGCAATCTTTGTGATGAACTTCGGTTTCCCAACTGGGCAATTGTAGAGCATGTAGAGTTCCTTCAGTCACTTCTTGCCATGTGGCGTGAGGAGCTGACACGACGACCAATGGACTTGTCTGAAGAGGAGGCATGCAAGATACTGGAGATATCTCTGGATGAAATCGTAATTAACGAGAATGGCAGTGATGTGAGTAGTTCGTTGGATAGGAGGATTGAGAATATTGATGAAGAGAAATTAAAGAGGCAGTATCGCAAGCTGGCAATAAGGTACCATCCTGATAAAAATCCTGAGGGCAGGGAAAAGTTTGTTGTGGTACAGAAGGCTTACGAACGGTTACAGGTCTCTCTCTCTCTCTCCCTTTTGAAACTCTTGCAAGAAGCTGCCAAGCTTTAAAACATCACTAACATCAAATTATTACATACAATACATCATATAACTAATTCACCTAACTATCAGTGTATTCTCTTGCCAATTATCAAGACCGCTACACTAAACAACTAAATAAACTGGCCATTACATTCAGCAGTATTTTAACCATAGCTGCACATCTACCAGCACTCGTCTTACCTGCTGATCAGGAGTCAGTGCTGCATCATTTCCTTCAAATACTCCAGCATTTCTTTGTTTCCATATTGCGTGCGTTACCCACCTCCCACTGTTTAGTCTTATTTGAATCCCCAGAGAGTTGACTCCTTGCCTCCCGCCAATGATGTCCATGGTAGGTTGTACAAACGAGATTCCAGTATGCCTTTGCATCATGAACCAGATTGTAACCGCATATGGGCACATGAGCAAGAGATGTGAAGCAGATTCTGTAAGGCAGTTGCAGCAGAGTAAACATTGTCGTGAGCAGCGCATCCCTCTTCTTTCCATCACGTCGTGAGTCAGCGCATCCCTCTCTCTTTCTCTCTCTCTCTCTCTCTCTCTCTTGATTGCTTGGCAGTAGTTGCCAAGAGTTGTATTAGTAGAAAAAAAGTCAATTACATCCAGTCATTATCCTAACCAACAGAGCATATACAGCATTTGTCTACCCAGCAACTTTGCACTAACAACCTAGACCCCAAGAACAAAAATAACTGCTGACAGCAATAAAACAAAAGCATGTAATCCTCATCCTATCCATTGTAAGCTTAACAGTATGTGAGCCATAGTGTCGTATCCTGAGCAACTTGTTCTGCCAGAATCTTTGGAGACATGCATTGAGGTAACCTTTCAAAAATGTTTTTATTCCGATGCTTCCATATTCCCCACAGCATTGCCAGGAAAGCTGACTGGCACATACCTTCCATTGTGTCGTGTCGGCTCCACTCCTGCCTTGATAGATGAACTATGCTCTGGATATCACTTTGCCATTTGATTATGGGGTGTGAAGATTTTGTTGTAAATGAAACCAAGCAGCCGTTGCATACGGGCAGAGGAAAAATAGATGGATTGCAGATTCAATTGGACAGTTTTTGCACATCACACATTGGAGGGTGCATTGCATGTTTCGCCTTTGCATGATGTCATGCGTTAGGATTTTGTTTTGCATCAGCAAGCATGCAAAAAACTTCACTGTCGGGGGTGCTTTGGCCTTCCAAATCCAGCTCCAGTAAGGTGTTATCATTGATGTACCTGCTAATGTGTTGTAGAGAGATTTTGCTGAATAGGATCCACTTTCTGTCCATTTCCATGTTAATTCATCACTCGTCTCTGTGAACTGAAGTGCTTGCAGCTTATTGACCACCTCTGTCTCTCTGTAATTTCGCGGCTGAGGCAGCAGAGTTTCAATGAACGGAGTCGTCTCTCTAATTGTTATATTTGGAAACCTTGCTTGTCCTGCTACCATTGAATGGGGTAGTGGTCGTCGTCCCGCCCAAGCATCCTGCCAAAAATAAATTGACACTCCATTTCCTATTATCCATCTTGTGCTGAAATGAAACAAATGTAAGAGTGATTGCAGTGCTCTCCAAAAGGACCTGACTTTCTTCCTGAAAGATGGTCCTTCCTCATATTTGCCTATCCAATAGTCTTATGACAATCTGTGCCCATAGACCATCAGGCCTTGTGTATGCCTTCCACCACCACCTAAGAAGAAGTGCTTTGTTATGCAGTTGTAGGTTCTTCACCCCCATCCCTCCCCATTGCTTCGGTCTGCATATCATTTCCCAGTTTAGCAAGTGCATTGCATTTCTATCGGTATTGCTGCCCCAAAGGAAATCTCGACGGATTTTTCTATTCTAGCAATCACCCATTGCGGCAAATGGAAGCAGCACATGAAGTATACCGGTATTGAGGATAGGACTGAGTTGACAAGCTAGAGACGTCCTCCACGGGAGATAAGTTTACCCTTTCAACCTTGTAGTCTTCGTTCTAGTTTCTCGATCAAAACACAATAATCTTGTCTCGTTGGACTTTTGATGCTCAGTGGTAAGGCAAGATATGTACATGGTAACGAGCCCCTTTTGCATGCTATCATGCCCTCTGTACGTGTTATGTGATCCTCATCCATGTTGATGGGCACAAAAACAGCTCTTGTTGAGATTGATGTTGAGGCCCGATACTCGTGCAAATAGTCTTAGTATGGTCTTGACCATGAGTAGCGTATGGTCATCTGCCACAGCCACCACTGCAGTATTGCCTGCATATTGAAGCGCCATAATTGATTGTGTGAGTTTGGCAGTCATTTGGTTGGGTAACATGGCATCTGTCACCTGCATCATCCGTTGTAACACGTCCACCCCCAAGAAAAATAACATTGGAGAGAGCACATCCCCCTGTCTCAAGCCCATCTGATGTTGAAAGAAACACCTGTTTGCTCCATTGACAACCACTCTAGAAGATAAGGATTGCGTTCTCTATCCATTGGATCCAGTACTTGGGGTAACCTCGAACTGTCATGATATTGTAATTTGTAAATAAAATTCCAGTCAATAGAATCGAAAGCTTTGGTGAAATCCACCTTAAGAAAGATCCCTTTATTTCCACTGAGTGCTACCTCAGTTAGTATTTCCCTTGGAGCCATAAAATTATCGGCAATGTGTCTTCCTTGGACAAAGTCAGTCTGGTTTGGGTGTATCAAGAATGGCAGTTTGGTGCGAGGCCTATTTGATAAAATTTTAGAGATCAATTTAGGTAATAGACTCAGCACACTAATAGGCCTATATTCTGTCACATCCTGTGGGTTATCTCCTTTTGGAATCATGACGATATTGGCCGTATTAATCTTACTGAGATCCAAGTTTACATCATAGAAGGGGTGTAGTATCTCTAATACATGTTGCTTAAATAGCTCCCAGTACCTTTGCAGATATTCGACAGGTATCCCATCTGGGCCAGACGCCTTGTTCTTGGCAAGTTGGCTGACACTTTTCTCGACTTCTTGAAGGGTAAAGGGTATAGCAAGTTCAGGCATCAGCACATTGCACGGGTACAAAGTGCTAAGGTCTCCAGTGGTATGCAGTTCTTTGTCCCAACATGGATTTCATATGCATAGTGAAAGCTTGAATTATTTGTTGTTCGTCTGTGACCTCTGTCCCTTTGATTGTTAATTTTCTGACCGCATTTTTCTGCGTTCTTGATGAAGCAAAAGCGTGGAAATAACAGGTGTTTCTGTCCCCTTCTGTTAACCATCTGCAGCGTGCTCTCTGCATCCACCTCGTTTCTTGATCCTGAGATATGTGGTATGCCATTTTCCTGAGCTTGATGCGTAGAACAAATTCCATCCTAGTCAGTGTTCTTCTTTCTTCAATTGTATCAAAAAACATGATAGCCTGCTGACACACCTCAAGCTGGGAATTCATCATCAGAAAACATTTTTTTGTGCCAGTTTTTGAGGATCCTATGAGTGTCATTTACCCTCAGTAGGAAGAGTTTTCCGGCTGGTCATGGGTGTTGCGCATCATCTCTCTCTCTCTCTTTTGAAAAAGGCTTGGCAGTAGTTGCCAAGAATGTTATTGAAAGAAGTAAATGTTTTACATCATACATCATACATCCTACATCATCTCTCTCTCCTCCCCCCCCCCCCTCCTCCGCGCTGGCTACCACAACCACACAACTATGCACTGATGCACAGAGAGAAACTTATGCACAGATCTTTTTGCTCTTATGAAAAAAGCAGCAGCCGCTAGAAAGTGTACCTCTGTATTTCATCAAGAAACAACACTGTGTTTGCACAATTTGAACCATTTTTCCTCTCCGTTTGATACTTAATACTTATATCCAAGAAACGCAAAAGCAATCTCTTCTATTTTGAATCTTTTACTCTACTACTATTTCGCTTATCCTTTCATCTTGACTGCAAATTTCTACGACGAGTTTCGTACTGGTATCATGGCTTCTTCTTGGGTTGCTGTTGCGGAAGCAGCAAATGATATCAATTTACTAGATGTCTAGTATTACTTATTTTTGTAGTTTCTTCAATTTTGATCCACAGCTAGTCTTGGTTGATGGTTGACAAAACTTTACAACAATAGACTATGATTGCTGCCAGTGATACAATTTTCGGCTGTATGTGTTGGAACCGGGGCCTTAATTTAAACAATTCTAGAAATATAGGGGCCAATTAGTAATTTTACAATTGCAATCAATTCAAGCAATTTTAAGCAAGCAAATTTTAAACTAAATTAATAATGAAAATAAAGAGAAGAGTACAAAATGCAAACAAAGTAATCCAAGTTGATACAAGGATTTTAACGAAGTTCGGATATTGACGATCCTACTCTTCGAGAGACTCGACCCTCCGACACGTTAACAAGGTCGAGTCAATTCACTACAACAAGTGAGCTTACAACTTCGGAATTGACCTCACTTATACACACCGGTGGAGTACCAACCCTACTCATACAATGTCGAATTTGGTCTCACTTACACACACCGATGGAGCACCAAACCAACGAAAAACACAAAAGTAACAATTGAACGCAATAAATAATTTGATAATCACTCAACACAACCTCTCTAAGAGTTTAGAATAATTTAGATTAATGAGATTGAGATTTTGAGCAAGATTTGGCAATATGTTTCAAGCTCGACAATGGTAGAATAAAGGATTTTGCTATATATGATTGTTATAGGAGAAAGGTTGAATAGATGCTCTTTTATAAAAAGCTTGAAACACTTGCATTTTTGTTTGAATTTCTTAATTCGTTATATAACGCTGTAAAACGTTACACAACGTTTTAGCCCAGATTTTGACCGTCGGAGTTGTCAGAAATCCGATCGTTAAATTGAAATTGATTTTGTACAACGTTACATAACGTTATACATAGTTATACAATGTTCTGATTGTTTTTTTAATTTCGATCGTTGTTTTAAAACGATTTTATCAAATTGTTTATAACGAAACACAAAGTTATATAATGTTGTAAGACAGTTCTGGACAAATCCCTAGATTTTTCAATATGTTCTATAACTGAATTTTTGGTTTGGATTTTCACAGATATATAACGTTTCTCAACGTCGTATAACGTTGTATAAGATTTTTATGTTTCTTGCTGGTTTAGACTCAATTTCATTGATCTAAAGTATTGGCTCAAGTAGAAATAACCTAGCATTTAAATGTTTTGAGATCTTCATGCTTGATTGTTTTGAGCTTCAATTAGTCATAACTTCTGACTCGTAACTTCGATTTTGACGTTCTTCATGGCATTGGAAAGCTCACAACGAAATCTACAGCCGGTACTGGGCTAGCTCGTAGAGGAGCATTTTCAGGCCTATCAGAGATCATTAAAAGCCTAAAAAATTCACCTAATGATTTACTACAAAAGTTCTCAAAAAACAAAACATTGTAAAATTCAAGATCGTTTTGAAAATTGACAAATACAAATAAATTGTTTGAGCCAACCGTATGAAGTTACTAGTGTTTGGAAACATTAAAATTCTGATTTGACTTTTACAAAATGCAGGCAACAATGCAAGGGTTACAAGGGCCACAACATTGGAGACTATTGCTCTTGTTAAAATCTCAATGTATTTTGTATAGGAGGTATGGAAATATATTGGAGCCCTTCAAATATGCTGGCTACCCCATGTTGCTGAGTTCTGTCACAGTTGAGAAAGATGACAGCAATTTCCTTTCATCTGACCGAGCCCCGCTCCTCATTGCTGCTTCTGAGCTGATCTGGCTCACGTAAGTATTTGTTGTTGTTGTTGTTTCTGCTACTGCTGCTTAAGTTCCCACCCACCCATCGCACCCCCGGCACAAGCATCATGTCGTTTCTGCTTATTAAGCAGCTCATAACCTTGTGAATCAATAAGCCCTTAGACTGGGTTTTGTACATTGTATATAATGCCTGTATGATCAATCAGTCCAGGTGAACTGTGTTTCACATATTTTGTTCATTCTAGGTTCTACTTTGGTTAGTCTCTCTTGTGGGATAGTTTGGACTTGAAAATTTGAACATGATGGATCAATTCACTGAGCTCTCTCTCTTATTTTTTATAAAATCACTGAGCCTCTCTCTCTCTCTCACACACACACAGGTGTGCAGCGTCTAAACTTAATGGTGAAGAATTAATCAGAGATGGTGGAATCCCTCTCTTAGCAACACTCTTATCCCGCTGCATGCTTGTTGTTCACCCTACAACCCCAGCAACTGAGCCGGCTGCTGTTATTGTCACAAATGTGATGCATACCCTCTCAGTTTTGAGTCAGTTTGAATCAGGACGCGAAGAAATTATGAGATTTGGCGGCCTCGTCGAGGATATTGTGCATTCCACCGAGTTGGAACTCGTGCCTTCAGCTGTGGATGCAGCTCTCCAGACAACAGGTCATCTATCTGTTTCAGCTGAGTTGCAAAGTGCTTTACTTGGTGCTGGTTTTCTATGGTAAGTTTTTAAATTGAATTACTTGTGGAACAGTGTTGGGTGTCAGTGTTATGGTTCGAAAACTTGTCTTTAGTAACCATCACTCTCATAAATGTAACTTAAAAAAGCTTATGGTACAAGACAAACACAAATGACAGTAGGCTCATGGAAAGCTGAAATTATGTTACAGAAAATGCTATTCTTCAACTGAAAGCACGTTCTATGTGTTTCCTTTATAATCATAGCTAATGGGATTTGGCCTTATGATCAAAATGTTTGAATTATATATTCTTTTACCTCCTTGCTTCTCTGGGATGTGTATCTGATAGTTTTGTTTCTTATTTTTAAAGGTATGTATTACCTCTACTGCTACAATATGATTCAACAGCAGAAGAGAGTGAAGCAAATGCACATGGTGTTGGTGCCAGTGTACAAATTGCAAAAAATACCCATGCAATACTGGCAACACAGGCTCTGTCACAGCTTTGTGGTCCCTCTGATGAAGAGGATTTAACCCCGCATAATCAGGCAGCAAATGATGCACTCAAAGCATTGCTTACTCCTAAGCTTGCTGCAATGCTCAAAAGGCAAACATGCAAAGACCTACTTGCGAATCTCAATGCCAATTTGGAATCACCCGAGGTAAATAATTCCGTACTATAGTTTTGCGATGTAAGAAGTGTCAATATAAATAACTAAATAACAAATACAACACAGACAAGTAGCTGTGTTAGATATGTATTGTACACTAATATAAATCATAACATTCACAAGGTACTGTGATACTGCATTGGAACTAAATATACATACTACATTAATTTTCCAGCACCTCAGGAAATACCAATCCAAGATTTATCTTCTGAATAATCTACTGATATAATTTAACTTTTTAGATAATATGGAACTCTTCCACAAGAGGTGAACTGGTCAAGTTTGTTGATGAGCAGCGTGCAAATCAACGCCCTGACGGCTCATATGACCTGACAGAGTCATACTCCTTTGTTTATCAATCCCTTTCTAAAGAGCTCCTTGTTGGTAATGTTTACTTGCGGGTGTACAACAACCAACCTGACTATGACATAAGCGAGCCTGAGGCCTTCTGCGCAGCACTTGTCATGTTTGTTTCAGAGCTCGTGGTTTCATGGAGGAAATTGAATGCAGAAGTAGCGGATGATTTAGACCAAAATGAGGCATTAAATGATGCATCTGAGATTGAGACTAGTACGTCAAGTACTCATGGTCTGGCGAAGGAAACAGAAGTCATTGCTAACCTTCGGATGGGGTTGACATCACTTCAGGTATATACATTTATTGTTATACTAATTGGGAACAGTTGGTATAAAGTGGGAGTATATGTTCGTCATGATTGATGTGTTTGTGCTTTTCAATTGTAGGCACCTATTCCTATTACTATTATTGGTTTTAGTTGTATATCCATTATCAAATTATTGTTATTGTCATTCTTGATACGACTAGTTTTCTGGTTTTGTTTAAATTTACTATCTTTGCTTTTATTACAGAATTTACTGACGAGCAACCCCAGTGTGGCAGCTGTTTTCTCTACCAAAGATCAACTTGTTCCACTTTTTGATTGCCTTGCCCTACCTGTACCAGCTGAGAGCAAGATCCTTCAAATATGTTTGACTGTTTTCTCGCTTTTAACAAAGCATGCAGCGTGTGTAGAAGCCATGGTGGGAGAGAGATCAAGCCTAATCCTTCTATTTCAACTCCTCCATTGCAACCCTACATGTCGAGATGGGGCCCTTGCAGTGCTTTATTCCCTGGCTAGCTCACCAGAGCTTTCATGGGCTGCTGCCAAACACGGTGGCGTTGTTTATATTCTTGAGCTTATATTACCAGTACAAGGTAAACTTTTGATATATGATTGCTTCATTTTGAAGGGGAGCCTTGGCGCAGTGGTAAAACTGTCTCCTTGTGACTAGGAGGTCACGGGTTCGAGTCGTGGAAACCTCTTGTAGAAATGCAGAAAAAGGTTGTGTACAATTGACCCCAAAGTGGTTTGACACTTCCCTGGACCCCGCGCAAGCGGGAGCTACGTGCACCGGGCTGCCCTTTTTTTATGATTGCTTCATTTTGATGGTGCCATGGAATTTTAGATATTTTGGTCCATTGGCATGGAAAACTGAAGCTACTATAATATATTTTCTTCAGAAGGCGTTCCACTACAACAGCGGGCAGCTGCTGCATCCCTGTTAGGCAAGCTTATGAGCCAACCGATGCATGGACCCAGAGTGGCAATTACCCTGGCTAGGTTCCTCCCTGATGGATTGGTATCAGCTGTCAGAGATGGGCCTGGTGAGGCACTCGTGGCGGCTCTTGAGCAGACAACTGAAACCCCTGAGCTTGTATGGACCCCAGCCATGTCTTCTTCCTTATCTGCACAGCTATCGACCATAGCAGCGGATCTCTATCAGGAACAGATGAAGGGGCATGTTGTAGATTGGGATGTACCTGAACAAGCATCTGGTCAACATGTTATGAAAGACGAGCCACAGGTATAATCTGATTGATAATTTTGTCCATTATTTGTTCCATGCTACTATTTTATTGTTAAGCTTCTATTAAGTCTGGTGTGCAGCTCGTGTTTCTTTTTCTATCCATATATGTCAAATATGGTAATCAAATTTAGATCTTATGATTCATTCTGGTAAAGTTTGTATAGATTAGTTTTCTTTCATTCTGAACATTGAAATGCAGAATTCTGGTCGAAATTCTGAATTCCTGCAATTGATATGTAAAACTGTCCATATCTCATATTTGTTCTGAAGTATTTCGTGTTCTGAAAAAGATGTTTCATCTCTTGAAGGTAGGAGGAATCTATGTAAGACTCTTCTTGAAGGACCCTAAATTCCCATTGAGAAATCCAAAGAGATTCCTTGAAGGTCTACTAGATCAATACCTCACCTCCATCGCTGCAACACACTATGAATCATCACAAGCAGTTGATCCTGAGCTGCCTTTGCTCTTCTCGGCTGCACTTGTCTCTCTACTCCGGGTCCACCCAGCCTTGGCAGACCATGTAGGCTACCTTGGCTATGTACCAAAGCTAGTGACAGCCATGGCTGATGAAGGGAAGAGAGAGGTGATGGCATCAGAAGAGTCTAAGAATGAGAGTCCAGCTCAATTGAATGGTCAGGATGGAACCGAAGCAGATACAGCAGAGCCTGCAGGGCCCACTCCGCAGGAAAGGGCCCGGCTTAGTATCTTGCGGGTCTTGCACCAGCTTGCATCCAGCACAATTTGTGCCGAGGCTATGGCCACCACTAGCTCAGGAATTCCTCAGGTTTGAATTTGTGTCATACAGTTTAGTATTATTACATTGATTATTTGCAAAGAAACTTCTCTGTAGTTGTTGCATATACCTATATTTATAATCTATAGATTGTACTGCAGTATTCCGCCTTCCCCTATTTGACTTGTTGTGCAGAGAGCTACAACCTCAAGATTTTGTTCCTTGTCGGCTGTACCATCTTCAAATTTTTTCATATTAATAACATAATTTTGAAAACGTTTTCTGTGAAACTGGTTGAAAGCTTTTCATTCATATTTCAGGAGGATATTTTTCATTTGAGTTATTTCTAGGCATATTCTGAAGTAACTTGGTGTGGCTTTTTTGTTGTTTATGTAATGCTTAGGTGGTACCATTGCTAATGAAAGCTATTGGCTGGCAAGGAGGGAGCATACTAGCTTTGGAGACGCTAAAACGTGTAGTAGCTGCTGGTAACAGAGCTAGAGATGGTCTTGTTGCACAAGGTTTAAAGTAAGTCTATCAAACTTTCCTATATATTGTCTTGAGCCAACAAAAAAATAATATTTATGAAATAATGAAATTAGGGCTGGCTTAGTGGAGATTTTACTGGGAATATTAGACTGGAGAGCTGGAGGAAGGCAAGGCCTCTGCGCCCAAATGAAATGGAATGAATCTGAGGCTTCCATTGGTCGTGTTCTTGCCGTTGAGGTATATACGCTCTTTTCTTGATAATTTGTTGATATAAAAAGCATTCTGGGAGAATTTGGAATAGAATATGATACTATCTTCAACTACCTTGTCATTAGGTATTACATGCTTTTGCTACTGAAGGGGCCCATTGCACGAAAGTTCGTGAGATATTGAATTCATCAGCTGTAAGTTTATAATTGTCTTGTTTGTTAATGTAAATTGTTTTAATTATTTGGTAACAATTTTATTAGATAATCAATGTCTTTGATTCTTGAATCTGCTTTTGAAAAGGTATGGAGTGCCTATAAAGACCAAAAGCATGACTTGTTCCTTCCATCAAACGCACAAACATCTGCTGCTGGAGTGGCTGGGTTAATTGAAAGTGCTCCATCTCGGCTGACATATGCTTTGCCGGCTCCACCTGCCCAACCAGCACTTGCGAGGTTGCCAGCTTCAGCCACATCAACTTCTAATGGAAAGCAATTATAGCACTTCTAATGTATATTATTTGATGTGTTTTTTCTCCAGCTTATAGTTTTGTACAGTTTCTTTTCTCTGTTTTATCTAAACAGAGGTGAGTTTTTTTGGCTCTGTTTCTGGTTGCGATTTGATTAAAAAATTGTAAAGTGTGAGATGTATATCTTCTGTATTATAATAGAAGGGCTCTTTGTTGTGCATGATGGTGTTTAAAAATTGTCGTTTCGGCATGCCCATAATCATTTTGACTGTCTGGACACTGTTTTTGACACCAGCTCCAGAAAAATTGAGCTGGATGGTTTTTGTGGAATATTGTTGTTCTGGCTTGTGTTTTCTTGCAAATTTCTTTTTTTTTTTTTGAGATACCTCTCAAGCTACTCAAATTTAAATGATCTTAAATCTTCACATTCGAGTTTCGAATTCAAAACCTTCCACACAGATTCTTGCAAATAATTCTTAAACTGGAAAAAAAACTAAAGACAAAAAGGCAGTTTCAACTGTAGTCTTTTTTAATAGGCAGTTTCAATTGTAGTCTTTTTAATAAAGTCAAGCTGCCATATAAAAAACAATAATATTTATCCAGCTGTCACATTAAAAACAATTCTTTGATGATTAACCCAAACAATCCAGAGTAAAAACCAGACATAAACAAGAATCCGAACTCAACTATAACAATTTTGATAATAAACCACCCCCATAGCTGTGTCAGGGATTGACACCACTAAAATGCACTCGCTGAATCAGATGAAATTCAATCTTGGAACCTGAGATGCTTTCCTTCTGGCACTGGTAATCCCTTGAACACCACAACACCTGGTGAAAATGCACCACAATTTTCAGTGCGCTCTTCCCCTTCCATATCTCCATCACTGTTATAAACAAACCTTGTGTGTTTCCCTACAAACTTTCTGCCTTCCACTGTCATATCTCTAATCCCCTTGCACAACTCTCCGACATCAAACTCAGATTCTGTTTCCTCCCCTTTGTCGGTGCTGGCGTTTCCCTGGATGGACCAAATGGAAGAGTTTCTCTCAGAGGAGATGGTGAAGCTATCATTGGAGGAGACACTCTCTTGGCATGCCAGGGAGGTGACAGAGGAGCCGGCACTGCTACTAGACGACTCACTTTTGTCTGGCGAGTCAAAGAAGAGTGCCCGGTTTAGCACACACAAGCCCAACGGCTCACTATTTTTCACAACTGGAGATACAATCTGAAAGCAATATATGAAATGTCAAGCTCCATAGAATTGATGCCTCTGTGGTTGGGCAAGGTTAGAGGTCCTTAAAGTTTTTGCAGTGAAATATGCAGGCATAAAGCTCAAGCTCAAAGAAAAGAAAAGAAAAGTTAAAAAAAAATCATTCAGTGATTAGACCAAAACCTAGCAGAAGTTCAATGAGACGAAGAAAACTCCTACAAACCTGTGGTGGTGGCAGGAGAAAACCCTGATTCTCAACAACCTCTGGGAGTTGAGGTGTATTGTTTGGAGTCGGAGCAAGGATTTGCACTGGTAAGGGTTCAAACCCAAGAAATGGGGGAGGTAGATGGCACGAGAAAGAGGGGATCTTGGGTGTCAATTCTCTCTCCTCCTCTATTTTCTGAAGGAGGGTCTTCACCTGGCTACGCAGGATTGCCTCGCCAGATCCGGGTGTCATATCAATCTTAACGGGGCTCTTCACAAAGGAATTTGAACCATTAGCAAGCCCCACGATGGGAGAGTCGTTTGTGATGTCTATCAAAGCCAAGCGGTCGGTTTTGTTGCCTTCTTGCTTGGTCTTGTCTGCAAGATAAGAGAAAGATAGTTACAGATTGAAAACCAAGATAGAGGCACATAGTGCTGGAATTGGGTGGACTCAACTTTGATATATTGGGATGAATTTCGGAAAAGAGATGCTTCTTTGTTCTATTTTCCAGAGTAGATAGGATGTTTTTATCATGGAATTAAGATTTGGGGATTTGTTTTGACGTCTTTTGTAAAGGAAAGAAGAGAGTAGAAACTGATTGATCTGGGTTATTTCCCGTTGTTTTGAAGATTAAAAGAAGAAAAGCAAGGTGGAAAAAGGAGAGCATTCAGACCAGTTTGGTGAGAATACAAGAAACGGTAATCCTAGCCACTTTGTGAATTCCTGGAGTTAAGGGGGGAAAACAAGAAAAAAGAAGGTTATTTTTACTTACAGGAGGCGATAGAGCCCTGAGATGCCTTTCTCACAGAGGATGGTGTCTCCATTGAAAACAATTCGACTACAATTGCACTTCGGGAAGAGAGAGAGAATAACGAGAAGAAACAGAGAATGAGGAAAGAACGATCGGTGGGTTTATAAGAAAATGAGTTGGGGTACAAGTACAACGGTAAGATTTGAATATAGCCGTTTTCGGGGGACAGAACTAGCCGTTGAGACTTGAGAGGGGCAAATATGGGATAGTGAAAATACAGCTGGCTGGCATCGACTGGCTCCCTTCTTGCCAAAGTAGCGGCGCCGCAGGATTTTAACGGGCCTTTCTTGGGCTAGAAATTCGACCCGTTTATACTTTTAATTACTAACTCAAACAGTCTTCTAGCCCAATTTGAGGGGAGGGAGATGGATAAATCACGAATGAATGTCGTGATTTAAGTTATTGAATTAATGAATTACATTTTCTCTTTATAAATTACATGAAGAGAAAGAAAATAAATAATTAAATTGTAAAAAAATAGAATTATTTATTGATCCAACAATTTAAATCACAAGTGCATAATTAAATGGTATCTCCGACTCCAATTGCAGCGTCAATTTACACTTAAGAATTAATTCTTCTTTGAATATTTTACTTGACGTGACAAAGTGAAACAAAAGAATATTGTACAAAAAATAAATTAAGAAAATTCGCCATAATTAAATTGGTCCAAGAACATGCACTTTGTCAAACATTTAATTTTACTAGAAAACATATGCTGAGACAAAAATAATGGTAGTAGATAATTTATATGCGCGTGCTTTGGCAGACCAAAACACCCTGAATTCATATGCCCGAGCTTTGCCAGTATATCTGTGTTTAATTCAGTATCTTGGAGGGAAGCCTTCTATGACTGATTGCTATTTTAATAAATTCGTCTAATAAATTTTTTTTTTTGAATGAAACTGGAATTTATTATCACAAAACAGCTCTGAGTCTGTTAGTTTACATTGTTATAATCGTTAAAAAAGATACATTGCAAATCATTTTCAGAATTCTCAAACATCTTTAGTTTCGGTATGTGACTGAGTGCCTCCTTTGCTAAAAAATCAGCACATTTGTTTGCTTCCCTAGATATGGCTCGGTACTGAACTTCAAGCAGACCTGTCTGCATTCTAATTATCTCTTCCAGCATTGCATTCCCATCTTCTCTGTAGCTCTCTGCATTTGCCTCTTCAATCGCCTGAATTACTTCACGTGCATCACTCTCAACTATAATTCTCCTGATTCCCATTTCCTTTGCTATTTGGAGTCCTTGCAGCACTCCCCAAAGTTCTGCAGATGTGTAGTTACAATTGCCTAAAAATTTTGAGAAACCTTTCATCCACCTCCCTTTGTCGTCTCTGAACACTCCCCCTATTGCAGCTTTGTTCGTGTTTCTATTAACTGCCCCATCAACATTTAATTTGACCCAATTCTCGGGGGGGGGGGCTTTGCCATCTATGGTTCCCACCTTGACTGCTTTTTTTCACTTAACCTCATTTGCTTTTAATAGATTTCTAATAGCTCTAACTGGGTCTTCATGCACAGCTTCTTCGTGTTGGAACACCCTTTGATTTCTTATCTTCTAGATATACCACATTGTATAGGCAAATGTGGCCTACCATTGCTGTGTTCCTTCTTCTATTGCATTCCCTTACCATAAATGGTTCAGCCAGTCTTGTAGTTCTTTCTTAAAAAAAATTTCAATGTTTCTTGGTTCAATCATACCTTGCCATATCCCTGCAGACATAGGGCAGTCTCTTAGCACATGAATTACCTCTTCTTCTTCTACTTCACACAACGGGCATATACCTCTATCTGTTAGTCCCATTCTTGCTCTTTTCTTATTGGTTATGAGTCCTTCGTGTTGTACCAACCAAACAAAGGAGCGTACTCTCTGTGGTACTGGCAATTGCCAAATTCTACTCCATGTTTGACTTCCATGTCCCTCATGTCCATACAAAAGCTGGTATGCAGATGCCATCGAGAATTTTCCATTTGTTTTGCCTTGCCAGATAATTGTATCTCTCTCTGGGTTGTCGATATCTGGTGGCAGGGTGCACCTTATCCTGTGTTGTGCTTCGTGTGGTAGCTGTTGCATAAGTTCTTGCCTCCAACTTCTTTGATTCTCCACTGCTTCAGCTACTGTAATGTTTCCTATACTGTTTATTGTACCTAAGGGAACAAGATTGGCTAGAATTTCGCCTGACTCTACCCATTTGTCATGCCAAAATGAGGTATCACTACCATTTCTGATTTTTATCTTTATCCCTTGCATAACTTTCTCTTTGACCGAAATTAGCCCTCTCCACTGTGCTGATGTGCCACTTGACAGCCCTTGTTGACTGCTCTCCCTCTTTTGTTTGTATTTTGCTTGCAAAGTTCTAACCCACAGTGAGTTCTCTTCAATTATGAATCTCCAGTATAGTTTCATTAAGAACAATTCGTTTTGAACTCGAGCTGTTCTAATTCCCAGTCCTCCTTATTTTGGCCTACAAATCTTTGCCCATGATACGAGGTGTATTTTCCTTCCTTCATCATTTCCTCCCCATATGAACCTTCTAATGATAGCATCAATTTTTTCACAGATCTTTGCATGTAATTTAGTGGTTTGCATTACAAAGCTGGGAATAGCAGCTAGCACTGCTTTTGCCAAAGTAATCCTCCCTATCAGTGCCAACTTTCTTGCTTTCCATGAGCTCAACCTATCGTTCTTCTTTCTTGTGTTAGTTTCATTCCTAGGTATTTACCTAAATTGTCTGTTTGGCTAAAACTCATTATCCTTGTTAGCCTTTTTTTGTTGCTGTGAGAGTATTAGCTGAGAAGAGTATCCTTGTCTTTGATGCACTCACCTTTTGGCCTGATATTCCACATAATTCATTCAAAGTCTGAGAAATAATCTTTGCTTGTTCTTCTGTTGCTTTTGCCAATATTAACATGTCATCTGCAAACGTTAGATGGGACAGTTCAGGGCCCTTTCTACTTAACTTCACTGGCTTCCATGTTTTTTCTCTGACTAACTTGTAAATTTTTTGTGCTAATCTCTCCACACACAGCACAAATATATAAGGGGAGAGGGGGTCTCCTTGTCGTATGCCTCTACCAGGTGAGAATGCTTCTGTTCTTTCTCCATTGATAATTATGCTCATTTGTGCTGTGGTTATGCATCTCATCATGATTTCAGTCATCTCCTTGGGCAATCTTGTCTCTTTGAGTGTTTCTTGGATGAATTTCCATTCCAATCGATCATATGCCTTTTCTAAATCGATTTTGATTTCCATAAGTTCTTTTCCTCTTCTTTTCTTGTGAAAACTGTGTACTATCTCTTGGGCTATGATTATGTTATCTACTATTTGTCTCCCTGGTACAAAGCTTGTTTGTTCCTCTCCTATTATGTTGGGCAATACTATTTTTAACCTTTGTACAATGGTCTTTGTGATGAACTTGTAAATTGAGTTACAAAGGCCAATTGGTCTAAAATCCCTCATAGTCTGGGGTGGGTTTACCTTGGGGATAAGGCACATAAGAGTCTCATTCACTTCCTTTATGTTTGCCTCATTAGTGAAAATATCCTTCATTCATCTGATGAGACTTGATTTGATTTCTTCCCATTGTTTCTGATAGAATAGTGCTGGTACTCCATTTGGACCTGGAGCTTTGAGTGCCCCACTATTAAACACAGCTCTCTTAATTTCTTTTTCATCCAAATTCTGAATGAGCCCAGGTACCAACTGAGCAGGTATCTCATGGAATGCCCCTTTCATGTAGTTCTGGGATGTATTCTGTTGCTCCTCCTTAGTGTATAGTTCTTTGAAGTATTTTAGTGCCAGCTCTTTTAGGTCAGTTTGTGTTGTGACCACTTCTCCTGATTTTGTGGTTAGTGAAGTGATACCTTGTGATTTTCTTCTGATTTTGACCACAGCATGATAATAACCAGTATTTCTATCACCCTCTTGTATCCATTTGCACCTAGCCTTTTGTTTCCATATAATTACTTCTTGCTCCATTACAGCACTGAGCTCTTTCTGCAATTGTTGTTCAAGAGAGTTTAGAAAGGGGGAGTGTTTTCTTGCTAATGCTTCTTGTATGCCTTTAATTCTCCCCAGCAATCGCTTCTTCCTCCATGTGATATGGCCAAACACCTCAGTATTCCAGCTTTGAACTTTCAGCATCATATTTTGAACTGCTCTAGGTGTAGGTTCTTCTTTTTGCCAATTCTCCCCAGCAATCGCTTCTTCCTCCATGTGATATGGCCAAACACCTCAGTATTCCAGCTTTGAACTTTCAGCATCATATTTTGAACTGCTCTAGGTGTAGGTTCTTCTTTTTGCCAATTCTTCTTCATAAAATTTGCAAAATTTGCATGTATCAACCAAGCAGCTTCAAACTTGGAACTTCGACCTTGCTTTTCCCTCATTCTGTGTTTATTGTTTAGGGTGATTAGCAATGGGGTGTGGTCAGATTGAACTTTGGCCAGGTGTTGTACCATTGCTTCCTGATGCGCCTGGATCCATTGGTAATTTGCCATAACTCTATCAATTCTTTCATAAACTCTGTCCCTACACCATGTGAACTTTTGCCCTTTGAATCCTAGGTCTTCCACTTTACAGCTACTGGCCCAGTTTTGAAATTCAATGCATTTCCTTTCTGATGCTCTTGCTCCCCCTCCCTTTTCTGTTGTGTGCATATAAGTGTTCCAATCACCAGCTAGACACCATGGCTTGACCATTTGTCTTGCTATTTGCTTGGTTTCTTCCCACAACTCTTTTCTTTCATTTTCTCTAGGACTTGAATAAATTGAAGTGAAGAGGAATTCATCTCCATCTTTGAAACTCACTTCCATGTGTATGTATTGATGGTGAGGTTTGATAATTTGTATGCTCACTTCCTCATGCTGCCATAACACCCATATGCCCCTGAGAAACCTCTAGTCTCTACTTTGTATGATCTTGTGAAACCTAGTTGATGAATGACATTTGTAGCCCTATTGTCACTAATCCATGGTTCAACCAAAACACACAAACTTGGATGAAACTTCAGTCTCATTTCACTAAGACTTCTTTGAGTTCTTTTGTTTCATATTCCTCTTACATTCCACACAAGTAAACATTTTCGTTTTGTCATTTTAACTTGATGCTTCTTTGCTTCATTTCACTTAACAACTGGTCTCCACTCTGCCTTGATCACCTCCAAGGTTTACTTCTGTTTCTTCCTGCATTAATTCTCCTTCCATGCTTGGATTGGGTTCAGGTGGTATGTGTTTTTTGTCTTCTCTCACTATTTTATTGATTGATTTCATTCTTATTATTTGATCTTCTTTTCTGCTAAAGTCTCCAGATTCATGAGTATCAGGTTTTCTTTTTCCCAATCTTATTTTCAGCAATTTGTCAATTGTTTTCACCTTTATTCCTTGTTTGTTGCTGGTAGCTGAGAATTGGAATTTTTGGTCCTGTGTTGTACCCTTCAAACTCCTCTCCTTTATTCCTTCATTCTCCTTGTTGTCATGCTTATGAGTCTGTTGAGTCGCTTTATTCCCTTTATACCCCTTTGCTTGCTGGTGGGTTCTGTTACCATTGTGTTCTAGTATTCCCACCACATGTACTATATTCATGTCTTCGCTTGATCTTGTGCTTTCATTGTTTGCCTTATGATTTCTCATGTACTGTTTTTGGAAACCTTTTACCACCCCTTTCATACCTCCTTGTTTCTGCGTTTCCTTATTTTTCCAGTTTTTATTGAAGCCAAACACATCCTTCACACTGATACCTTCCATGTCAACAGACTCCATTTTCCTTGGTGGCTCTTCATTCTGAATCTCCTCTTTTAATTCTCTGAGTTGTGAGAATCTTAACCCCTGCTTAGTTTATATTTCTTCTCCCTAGCCCCACCTTGTATTGTTTTTTTGGTTTTGTATTCTTGGATTGTTTGTTAAAACCCTCCTCTTTGGTTGAACTTGTACCCATTCTCCTATCTGCCTGTCACTCATTTCTTTTGGCCTTGTTGTTTCTACTGGTGCTTCTCCTTTTTCTAGTTCTTCAGTATGGTTTTGGTTGTGGGCATCTTTCTTGCTCCTTTCACAGGCTATTTGCACATGTCCTACCATTCCACAATTCATGCACAACAGGTTTATACCTTCATACTGCACCTGCTGCCATACTTCAATTGTTTGAGTTCCACTTGGTATTTTGAGTTTGAAACGGTCTACTAGAGGCTTTTGAAGGTTTATTTTAACTGCTACTCTTGCAAATTTACCCCTTTGCACCTCTCCTGTATTGACATCCACTTTTATAAATTCTCCAATTCTACTTGCTAATATCTCCAACATCTGCCTGTCGTAACAATAGATGGGGAGGTTCGAAAATCTTATCCATACTGTTAATTCTGATATTTCTTTTTCAAATTCACAATTCAGTATAGTTTGACAATTACTGATCTCTTCCATGGGGCAGCAAGGTGGTTTACTACACTTTCTGGGATTGTAATCGTTTCAAACCCTTCTTCTTGTTGTATACTTACTTCTTTTGTGTCCCATCTCTTTCTGTTGCTTTGATTGTTTTCTTTTCCTACTTCCTGTAAGGGGTTAGGATCATTTGCTTGACTTGATGCCCATGTGCACATTTCTCCTGTTACCCTCTGTGCATATGATGCCCCAGCTTGCTTTTCACCTCTTATTTGCTTTGCTTCCTCTGCTTTTCCTCGTGTCGAAATCGTGTCGTTTTCACATTCCATGAGTATAGGGGTGCTCTGGGTCGTTTCATCATGGGGGGTTAGCGACAGGTTGGCCACCCTGATGTTGTTGGCCGTCACTTGGTGTTGTGGCGGCTGCCCTTCCGACGCCGCCATGGTCTGCGAAGGAGAATCGCCCAAAACGGGACAGAAATCGCCTAGGAATCGCCTGCCCTTCCTAATAATTTACTATCAATAAAAAACAATAAAAAAAACAGCAAAAAACTAAGAAGCGAGACAGAGAGAAAAGCGAAGAGAGGCGATTCTGAGAAACCTAGACGAAGGAGGTCGCCTCCGACCTCCCCTGTCTCCACCTTGTCCATCCCTCTCTCCCCTCTTCTACTCATTCTCTTCTCCCTCCCCTCTCCTCTAGTTTCGGGTCATGGATCTTGACAAGCTGAGAGATGAGATGCGAGATGCGTTTGATGATCAAATCTGATGAGATGAGCTCACCAATGATTGAAAACGAGACGCTTACTATGATTATACTAGATGAGATGGTGATTCGAGCATATTGAAAAGGGATGCTGACTCGAACATATCGATGCTGAGATATCCGAAGAGATGAGATCGTTGATGCTAGACTGATGCTGATGAGATGAGAATCGATGATGCTGAGACACTCAGTGATCCGATCAGATAGATGCTGATGCCAAGAAATTGCTGATACTGAGAATTGCCGGTGCTGACAAAAAATATCTGATAAGTGCATATCGATGCTGACGAGTCCTGCAATGACGAGTGCATACCAGATCGATTAGTGGCGGATCTAGGATTTCAACTAGGGGTAGGCACAGTCATGTATAAAATAGTAAAATAGAATATACCTTTGTCGGTTGGGCTGTCGGTGCGTCCCTGTCGGGCTATGGGCTGTCAATGCGTCCATGCCGGGCTGTCGGACAGCGCCTCAGCGGAACGGTCTGTCCCAGTGGCCTAGTATGCCAGTCAGCGTCGTCGGCGAGTGAACCACACGGGTCCACGGAGGCACGTGCAGTGGCGGCGAGTGGACCATCGAGGCACCGATCAGGCGACCATAGTCCACAGAGGAACGAGCAGTGGCGCTGTGGCGGTGAGTAGATCACGGACTCAGGGTCAGAGCCTCGGAGGCACAAGTTGCGACACAACGGCGAGCGATAGCGACTCGACCACGGACGGAGGTACGAGGACGAGGTGCGACAACACAGCTGGGTCAGCGGCGGCGATCGCACGAGGCATGACGAGGACGGCAGGAGGCTGAGCCGCTCATGTTGTGTCACTGTCGACTACTGTCGTCTGTCGAGTACTCGAGTTGTGGCAGACAGGCAATTCTGCTAGGTTTCGTTCTGTTTTTTTACTGTTCACGCGCACAAAGGGCTTTTGGATTTTTATTTTTTTCTGAGTTCAGTTGAATACTCGAATTGGCTGGGCCTTTTGGGTTTTTATTTTTTTTAAGAGTTCAGTTGGATGAGCTGAGTAAAAATCATTGGTGGGCCTTTTTTATTTCCAGGGATAGACACATTATTAATTATACGCTAGGCCTTTGTTGAACTCTAAATTTCAGGGGTAGGCACTTGCCTACCCCTGGGCCACAGTAGATCCGCCCCTAAGATCGATGCTGGTGCTGATGAGTGAAAATTGATGCTGACGAGTTCTGCAATGACGAGTGCAGATCAGATTATCGTTGATGCTGACGAGTGCAAATTAGATCGATGTTGGTGCTGTGAGTTCTGATGAGAGACGAATTTAGAGAAGGAAGCTGAGATCGATGCTGATACGGGTTCAAAGAAGGTATAACGTTGATGCCATGCTGATATGAAAGTTGAGCTCGATGTTGTGAGATCCTTTAGACGGGTGCTGTGAAAAATAATGCAGAGTTTTGAGATCAGAAACTGAGATCAGATATCGAGACGAGATCAGATGCTGAGTTAAGCTGTACAGAGGATTATGATTGATTGTGAGCTGTGAGAGAGGTGACATGGATGTTCATGATAGACTGTGTTTGCTGGGAGGAATGAGTGTGTCTGGCGATTTGTTCGTGGTCGTGAGTGTACCGCGGTCGAGCTCTGAGAAAGCATGATCCGAGGATTGTGAGACAAAGATATAATCCGAACGATCTTGGGACGAGTTTCGCTTTAGTTCGAATGTGACGGTTGGATAAGCACCGACAACGATGGTTGGTAGAGGTACAAGATGCCTTGCTGGCAAGTATTTTTTATGTTACCCATATGCCATTTATATAGATTGGATTAGAAGAATGGATTGAAAAATGATAGAATATTATTCTATGGAACTAGGGGTAGTACATAGAGTCAGGGACGGATTCAGAGACTCAGTTATGTCCAGGCGCAATAAAGCTCGGGCGTTGAGGTTGATATCAAGTCCGAACACAAACCCATTAAAATCCACTAAAATATCATTAAAACCTCATTTTTCACTACAAAGATAACTAAAAATACACTAATTATGTTTTTTGAAAATCAAGCGCGGACACTTGACCGGGCTTGCCCATGAATAAATATGTCCCTGCATAGAGTGTGTATGTGTTGATTGTTGAAGTGTTGTTTGTAATATGTTGGGTATAACTTCGTTTTGTTATAAAATGAAGTAGTGTACGCTCTCATTTATTTCAAAAAAAATTACTAATAATCATGATTAATGATTGGAGAGTTCTAAAAAGTTTGGCATGGATAATCTTCTTCGAGTAAGATTAAATTCCGTCTTTTATGGCAACCACTTTGTTCCTGATTTGCAATCAGTTTGGTCCTGATAATCATTGGTCTGTATCTCAACAAGCATTAATCAAGTGAAATGAATATCATAATCCATTTTAAGTACTAATTTTTTTGCAATGCTGGAACAGTAAGCAAATATTTTGGATTCTTATTTCAATGTTTAATTTGTTGGCTACATTCAGCACAGTAGAATAAACCTTAAGAGACCATTTAATTAATAACTAGAGTAATTATAACATTTCCTCTTCAACATCCTCTTCAACATCCTAGATAAGTATTACTATAGAAATTATATTTTCCTACGACAATTATATAAGTTAAAGAATATTTGTCGCAGGAGACTAGAATTGCTATGGTGTCACACCCCAGAAATATTAAATAGCTTAGGGGTGTTAATCCCGCCACGTGTACTTGTTTACAAGTACACGAAAGGCTTGATTCATTATTATAGAAGCAAGATCTAAAAAAAAATTTATATAGATAGAGGAACAGCACACACAGTGAACACAATACATGAACATCCAACAACAAAATATATTTATATATAGCGGTGTCCTTTACGAAGTTTACAGCGGAAAATACGGAAAAAAACAAAATACACACGAAGAGGTCGGTCTCATCAAAGGGGCGTGGGACCGAATCCTCACTATCCTACTACAAACTACTCCTAACCAACCGAAATATAAGAAAAACGAACCAAAAGGAATGCCCACAAACGGAAGACACCGAGACTCCATCCTAGCGCTCTCATCTTGGGCTCCAAAATAATTCATGCTCCTTACCTGGACCCCACAACCAACCGTGGAACGTGAGATATAAAATCTCAGTGTGGATTAAGGTCCAGCCTTTGGGTTTATATCCGATTGAGTTGGACCAAATCACATTTAAAGAACTTATCTTACAATTTAAGTTGCTAAACCTAATGTTATTAGTGAACCATAGTTCCATTTAATTATTCTAACCAAAACTAAGAGGCGATGCGAGTAATGAAACCCAAAAATTATATGAGGAATAGTATTCATAAATAATAATAAGGAATATGATCAATCTCCCAAACAAAGGAATGAATCGTCAAATTTAAACCCCGGGTGTAGGACATCAGGATTCGCCCCCTTAGACGGGTCTCGTATTCGAGCCGCCAAGTCTAAGAGTATTGTTAGACGGGTCTCGTATTCGAGCCACCAAGTCTAACTAAATTCTGAGTTCCAGAACAAAACGCCCTGGTAAAGCAGAGCGACTACAAGGAGCACACACTCGTGGTTAAAAAGCGAACCGAGAAGCCTACCCTCACCAAAATATAAACATAAGGAAATTAAAATACTCGGTCTCAGCCGTCATACGGAAATAAGGAACCGACTACCCGTTTGAAAAGAATATAATAAAGGGAACTCCCTGTACCAACCAGGGGCCAAAGGGGAGACCCAAACTTCCTCTGTACCAACCAGGGGCCAAAGGAGGAAGTCCTTCGAATATTAGGAGATCCCGAAATATCGGCTAATAGAGAATATATATATAAAGAACGGAATAGCTCCAATACCTCACATATGACTCGCATACTCTAAACTGAGAAACCGAACCTTAATCACTCAATTGGGAAGATATTATTTATTGATAAGGATGTTGAAAAGAGAAACTCTCAAACTGGCACTACGAGCCATCAAGTGATGGTTATCGTTGGTGAGGAATAGTCGAATGTCCTTAAGGACATCCCGTTGAGAGTATCCCATGGGCTATGTCAGACACCATGACACATACTCACTCCACGATGCCCTCAGACTACATCCAATCTAGAACTCACCGGCCCGACACTCATCACTCCCGACGAAATACATATAGTATACAATACGCATTCTACATATAAGTATTCTAATAACCTATACAATCCGTATATCGGATCTTACATGCATTTATGCTGTGCAGATGACATGCAATGCAGGTTGGTCTTCATTTATGGTACAGTTACCGGTATGCAAACATGACAGTTCAAGTTCTACGGGCCTGATTAACATTTGTGGGTGATTTGGTAACCGCAGTTCAGTTTAGGTAGGTCTGGTAGGTCCTAGTTATAAAAGAAAGGGATATAAACCCCAGGAACCACACCTGAGATAGCTGGAGCGGTACGCAAGGTCGACTCTACTCCGGGGGTAGCTCTGAAGCGTCCGCGCCTGTGTCAGCGTCGGCAGCGTCAGTAACGGCCTCGTCTCCCGCGAGTGGATACGAGTCGGCTAAATCTCCTAATTTAGCGATCGAGTTGTATTTAGTTAGATTCGAACAATTGAGTTTAAGAATCTAGGCGTTTGAGACGTCCTTGATGCTCCTAACTTAATTTACTTGTTATTTCTACTTAGTCAATTTCCGTACAGTGTCCTTGCTGCACAGTGAGTGTGAGAGTTATAGGTTCTTATTAATTTATTTAATTCTTGTGTTAATCTAGGTGTAATACTAATCCCATTAATTATTTGACGTCATGTCGATATTCTACATAACATCAATAAAGAACAACACGATGAAAGCATGTTATAAATCCAACCACTTTTAACTTGGACTTTTTAGTTAAACTAAGCAAAGAAGAAAATAAAATATTCTAATATTTATAGGTGCATATTAGTATTGTGTTTATCGAGGAACTGGTAAATACATAGTGCCTTATTCAATTTATTACTAAGTCATATTTAGATGTAACTAGATGTGTCTCGTATTTGATATGGTATAGAGAAATTGATCAATATATACTAATATGTATATAATATTACTTGGTCCAAATTTTGTTGGTGGTGGGTGATAACTTTTTAATATACACGTACATGTATCATATATAACATTTATTTATACGTATAGTTACTTAATTAGTAAATCATGTTATTATACTTATGTATGTATGTATATATATATATACTTAATTGTAATAATACACATTAAATCGTTACGCATATTCTAAATCTTTAAGTTATTTGCTACTAACGCCATCGTATCTAGCCCAACTATCCTATCTATATATCTATATCGTATAATATCTGCTTTGGTATTGTGATACATATAGTATAGAAAAATATACAAAATATACAAAATACAAAGAAACACAAGTTGATCCATTTTTAGTTTACATTTTATTTTGTGTTAATCTTGAGGGATCAGAAGTCCGTACTCGTGCGTCATAGCCGTAGCTCGTGCTGCACGGACTTTTAGTCGTCATTTCCCAATTTATACCTTTCTCGATCTTCTTATTACTTCGGGTCTAGTTAATAAGTATTATGGGTAGGGCCACCAACCGTGTAATATCTGTTTTTATACCCGACTCGGCCTAGTTAGGGCCCAAGCCCATAATTACTTATAACTTTATTTATTTATTCATTTATGTCCTTGTGGTATCTGTTGGGACTATTAAGGGTCCATCTAAATGTCTTATTCATTTTATTTTCTTTAAGTTATAGAACCCGATAGTGGCTCACATGGCCCAGTGATAAAATCTGGGCCTAATACTCACGAGTAACAGCAAGACCCAGCTCAAGCCTAACTGCACTGGCGCTGGCAAACCAGTGCAGCAGCAACCAGAGGGTAAGCAACCAGTGTGTTACAAGTACAGTTGGCGGCCAGAGATACAAGTCTGGTAGAGACTCAGGACACAGCTGGTGCCTAAGCCAGTAAAAACAAAGCCAACCTAGGTACAAGGGTACCAGATCACAACAAAGCTGGTACAAGGGCTACAACATTCACAGTTAATTCATCCGTATATGCTAGCATAATGGCTTAAGCAGTTCAACTCCCGAAACCATAACCTTAATCAATTAGATCGCATAGATCAAGTACAGGGGTGTCAAACCCTCCATTAATCCCATTCGTAGTTCACAGTTCGATTAGGCACCCTTATACCCAAAATCATAGCCGTCTAGAATCACAGGGAAGCAATCATCACAGACACTTAGAACACACAGAACCAACAACTCACAACGCACCCAAACAGGGCAGCAAAAACCAGAACCCAATCAGCACAAATAATAACAGTAAGGGTCATGACACACGGCATCACAAAGCACAAAAGAACAAAAGACAACAGCAAGAAGATTTAACGCCAAAAGGGAAAATGAAGCACTATATGGTTACCAGAAATTCTGAGGTGCAAGCACGTTGAGAGCCGTTCAATGTGATGCACACCTAGCCGTCTCCCTCCTCTTGCTTCCACACACACCCTTTTTCTTAATCCCTTTTGTGTTTCCTTTCACTCTATTAATTTCTGTTGTTTACAAATCTCAACGCATGAGAAAACAGGTAAGCAACAGGTGCGACAGAGGAAGAGGTGTGCAATATATAGGGGAGGCGGAGTGTTCGAGGTGTGCATCCTCCAATACGAGACGAGTTAGGTCAGAGGAAACCGAGTCAGGACGAAATCGTCAACAAGGACGGCTCGGTGACAGAGCACTCGATTGCTCTTGAAGGTTTTTGACCAGGGAAATGAGGGGTATCGAAACCCTCTTATTGGTTTCTAAGAGGCGAGGTGACAGGGATCTGGAATTCGGGTTTGCTCGTGCGGCCACGTAGTTACCCCGTGTGTCGGGGTTGAGAGAGAGTCAGCGCGATGAAGGGTAAACAGGACAGGGGTGGGTTTTGAGAGGACAGCAATCAAAGACCAGGAAATCGACATGATTTCTCTGGCAAAGGGAAACGAACGGGAGAGGAGAGGGAAGATAGGTGATTGGGTTATTAGTGTTGGAAGGGAGAGAGTCACCGAGAGAGAGCGAGAGACAGATGGAGAGAAGGTGTGGCAGGGGCCCACATTTATCCTCTGTATCTCCTTTGGTGCTGTCATTTATATAGCATTGCCCCTTTACATGTTTGGTAACTCATTTTGATTCGTCACACCAAATCGCACCGCTTTGGTAATAGGGCGTCCTATGGGGATGGAGAGAGAGTATAAGAGAAAGTGACTTAATTCCTAGGGAAGAGTGGCGCCACAGAAAATTAATGGGTAGAGGGGAGTAGTTTTCTAAGGGGTATGCTGAGTTGGCAGTGAGAGAGAGGTAAGGCGCATGAGAGAGAGACACAAGGGAAGAGAGAGATTTAGATGGGGGGTTTTCAAGGTGGTTTAGTGCAAAACCGTGGGTAGAATTGCCAATATCAAGGACGGTTTTTGTGGGTATCAAGGTGGTTTATTATTTGGCCGTTGGTGGGGGGTTGGGATCTCGTGTGGCCTCTTTGCTGGCCATGGCAATTCGTTGGTAGACGAAAAACAATCGATCACATGCATCGTATGACTCGTTATATGATTTAGTATTACGTTTTATGCTATGCAGTCTAAAATCAGTCGGAAACTTGTAAACTAATATTATCATTATTTTATTATATATTATTGAAATATTGTAACTAATATTTTATTTTACGAAACTATTGAAATATTGTAACTAATATTGTGAATTTATTATATATTATCATTATTTTATTTTATTTTTATTACTTGACCTCTAACTCGTAAAATTATATCATTAATTTGTGATTTTAAATTGTTCAGAATTTTACGGGTTTCACATATGGTTATGGAGAATTTGTGACCAAAGTGAGCATCTCGTTTCCACTAAAATAAGTGTTATCACATTTTAAATTTTAGAGATACTGTAACCAAAGTACAGAGATTTTGAAGGTATCTTTTCAATGAAAAGAAAACTCCTCCACATCTAATAATTAGAGGTGGTACATGACTCATGATAGCTATGTGATAAGCATAACACTTTAGTTAGATTTTTTAAACTTAAATGATCACAATATCAAAGACTGCTACTCTGCTAGATATCATATAAATCACTACTTTTTTGCACGCATAAAAAAATGTAATATTTCAGCCTTTGTTTGGTTGACATCCAGCATCTGTAATGTACTAATGTCAGAGCTATTTTTGGATGTTGATATTTTATTCTTTTGGTTTGCGATTAGAGGTGGTATATGACATCGAAATACTATAATTGTTTGGGTGCAAAAAACTTTTAATACACAGAATACGAGAAGTGGAAGAATTTGTTTCGTCCATCCATAAACGCTGAAATCTGTGGAAGAATTTTAATGGCATATTCTGATGAAAGATAATTTTCATAAAATGTTAACGTGAAATCTTATAGTTATATAGAGATATTAAATATCACCTCTTTTAGCAAACACCTTTATCAAGGCAATACCTTTCAAAAGACGTCAAATTACAATTGTCAGCATGCTTTATTTAGAACATTTATTTCTTACAATCAATGATCATTTCCTGTTCTATCTAATTATTTATTTTTTTGCATACTTGCATCCAAAAGTTTTCTGTAGAGAAATCTTTGCACGCATGTACCTTTACTGAATACTGCTAAATAACTGCCCCATTTGTAACTGTGGTTCAACTACCACACTTTTGAAGAGTCACAGGCTGAAGAAATATCAACAGTACAAACCAAAACCAGTACTTTTTGAAAGGAAAAAAAATTAATCAATGTACCACCAATCGCTCTCTCTGTAGTACAAATATACACCTGGAACAGTCGGAATCTCCTGTGAACCCAACCACGGAACCACCACAGTTTTCCACAAAAGATAAATAATAAATGTATCTATCAACTCAAACCTATAAGCAAAGAAAAAGCCTGAATTCCTACTCACATGCACTTTGCTTAGTTGTTATCAGTCCAGCCAATAGATAGACATATCACATAATATCTAAGAAAGAGAACGACATTAGAGAAGGAAAATCTATGAACTATATTAATCAATATCTTATTGACAATCACCCCCCAATGTACACCCAAAAAATTTTAAATCTCCGATTGATGTCTCAATCCAGTACTAACACCTGCCCGTGTCTTTTTCTTTGCCCGGCGTCGAGGCATTACAACCTTCGATTCGCCCCATTCCCAGAATTTCTCCTTTTCTACAATGCTATTATCGCACTCGGGAAAAGTTGTCGAGTACCTGACGGTGTCATAGCAAATGGTATATGTCATATAGCGTTCCCTGAATTGGTGCATAGCAGTTCGCTTTCTAGGGGTCATGATAGCATATTCCTCTGTCATCAACTCCACCTCAGACTCGACACAATCCTCAATAGATGGTACTTGACGAATGTTATCTACCTGGCATCCTCGAAGGACCAAATCTGAAAATTCTGACACAAAAGGGGCATATTTGTAATTAACCTTGTACTTGCCACCTTCTGTGGCCCATGCTGAACCATCCCAGATAGTGGCATATACATACATCGGCTTAGAGGGAAAGTCACCGCCCATTGCCTCATTTCGGATTACCTCTCTTATTGGAATGTCATCAATGTAGAATCTGGAATTAATAAATATGCTTCAATTAGAAATATAGGTTGATTTTGAGAAACACTGATTCTATTAAAACTATTTTAACTAAAATTTTGAAGTTCAAGTAATAAGAGGACATGCATAATATTATTTGAGGTCCATAAGATAGAATAATTATGCGGTTCCTCAGATGGATCGAATGGGAGGAGATATCTCTCCTCCCTGCCCCTGCTGGTGCTGCCATTGCCATAAACATTTGTCTGTACTCTCCACTCTTTCCCTTTTCTCTCACCCAAAAACTCAAAATCCAACTCATCATGGTTATGCTCAAAAGTATCTCCATTGGATAACTGCAATAGAAATAATATTTATATAAAAATTATGGTTAAGTTCTTAGAAAACCTGTCAATCATCAAAGAGCAGTATGAACTACCGTAAACCATTGATTGCTCAATGGGTGGTTTATTATAAGAATCGACTACCATACTAAATTAGGTATTGTACGGTATGCAGGAAGTAGTTTCCATGTGCTGGCTGAACTGGCCAACCTTTTTTTGCTGTACAAGACAACTTTGTACTATTAAAAACGGCATATAAGCATATGAACGTTATTATTATAATTAAAAATTGAAAATGGTATTGGACGGTTGGACCTTTCCACTAAGTGGTTTTGTTCAAACTAGTCCACTAAGTCACAAGAAGTCAAAGATAGAGAAAAGTTGATACAGTGAATCTGCAAGTCATACCCCAGTTACCCTTGCGATTTATCATATCCTTCTAAGTACTTGGTTGATTTAAAATCTAAGTAATACTATTGTAGTATTGTGTCACTTAGCTTTGAACCAAACTGAAAGCTTCAGTAATTTTAACAAATTAAACAGTTACAATTTTCATATTTGACAATATTATCATAAACAGAAACTCCCTTTAAAATTATCCACCAGTAAAATAGTACACTTCCAATTTCATCTTGTGTCATATTCTTTATCAAAACAATAACAACAATGCATTACTTAAAGCATTAGATGGATTTATAACACCTTAAACTACATAATTCTAGGAAATTCATATGTACCTAAATAAAATTTATATTTTCATCTCCATATACTTGGTGAAAAACTGCATTTGATATGTAGTTCGGTACTACACAAAAGGTATATTCACACAGAAGTCAAGTTGCTGCAAAAAATACATAATTAGGCGGTTCAAATAAAAAACTTCTACTCTAATTGAGTATTTTTGTGAAATTAATTTCTCATTTTTTCCCTTTTCTGCCAAAATAGTTTTCTGATTAAATTATGCATATGGATACCAAAAGGAGACAGGTAAATAATGCAAAGAGGTAGCCTTTTAGAAGCACTCAACATGTGACAGATAAGTCTCTCCTACCACACCCAACAAAATATTTTCTATTCTACCAGAGTCGGAACATCTGGACAATTAGACAAACATCTTTTCAACCTTTCAACTTTTTTAAACATGGGTATGAATTCAATATTGAATAGTAGTGCCTTCAAGTCCATCCCAAGGTTTTCATAGAGAATTATTTTAGATTGTCCAATGCCGTATTGTATTGCACTACATAATATATTATTCTCATTTATGTAATGTAAGTTTAACTCCTTTTATTTGTTTGGTGATAATTCAGTTGTGGGTCTTGATAAAGCTACTGGTACATACACAACATCATTTTCTATTGTAAATACAATGGTTACGAAGAAATAAGAGTCAGAAGGAATAATACATAAATTTAATTTCTTTCCATTAAGTTCATAAGAGGTATTAATTCCATCTCAATCAAGTATTGCACTGTTGAATTTGATGACAATCATGTATAAGTAATAACAGTTTACTAAATTAAGATTGGAATACGACATTAAATTAACGAGATACCGGTTAAATACAGAAACTCCTTATTTCATTATGTTGGAAAGCTTTTGGTCTAAATAAACTTTACTGTGTATTTAATCTCCTATTCGACCTATATTTATAGGAAATTCGGAACAGTTTGCTCTGTTCCTAGGGAGATAATTGTTGGTGTCAACTTACCAGCATGCAAAAGCAGAGAAAACATGATATGAGCCAATATAGCTCTACTTAAAAAATAGCAATAACATGCCACAAAATAACTAAATAACCAATCAGAGAACTTACATAAAAGGCTACGACAACTCCAGCGGTGTACCCCCTCGGAAGCTTGATCGAAGCACTGAAGAAACCATGCTGATACGCATCCGTTGATATAAACCCCGACCCTAATTCAAACAAAATCCAATAAAAACTCCCGATTTCAAATTCTTAATCCAAAGACAACAATCAAACAAAAGCTAGACAGAATCGGACAGTGATATAATACAATCAATAACCTAATCGAACAGCTCGTTTCTCTAATCAATTACCTGAGTAACGATCGAGCCTGAGACGAACGCTTCTACCATCCTTCGACTTCATGAGATTCCCACCTCCGAAAAGGTGAGAATAACCCTCGTCAAAGGATATAGTCGGAGGCTCATCGGAGTACGAGGCGGTGACGCCGGTGGTCGCCGCCGCCACGACGGCCATCAGAACCCCGAGTAGAAATTTACACATATTTCTCCAATTTTATTATATCCTATTGCAAATCCTTCTCGACGGTTAGAGACATGTTTGGTATCGCTTTGTATTTTTCTTATTCTCTGGTGTAACATACAAAATTTAGTGCGAGCGTGTAGAAGACGTTTCACTATCTCGCTTGGTTTCGTCTTCGTCGATACGGCGATACCTTATAAATCATAGGTGGCAATGAGAAAGAAGAGATTCTGTTTGGATTCGGTGTATATGTGTAATAAGTATACGGCGGCATTATTATCGCTGGAAGTGAGCCCATTGTGCATTTGGTTGTTTATAGGTGTTTACAACAATAAACATCCGGTGTATTCGAAATGGTCTTCGAATGGAGTGCCTCTAGGCTCTAGTGGGAGTAGAGCTGAGCTCGGATTGGATGGAGGGATAAATAAATAAATAAATAAATAATAGTCGGCGACAATTATTCCGAGGTTTTGGTATATGAAAACATTTTTTTTTGGGTTTTCCGTGATACTAATTTTATAATATTCTTACTTCTTGGATAATTTACAGTTTTTTATTTTGATAATAAAAAATGCTATAAGTAGAGCTGCCGTGGCATGTCAATGTTTATTTCATACTATCAAAGGATTTCCAATATTGACTTTATATTTTTCTTTCTAATATACTATTTTAAACTCGTTGAGTTTATCTTTCTCTTTACAACATGCTATCAAAGGATTCGCTATTTTTTTTGTTAGCGTTTTGATTTTTCATCTTTGATCCTTTATCTTATACAAAATACTCTTACATAATTTTATCAGGGTGGGATTCATTAAACACAAAAAAAGGACAATTTTGACAAGATTTTCAAATAAATTCAAAAAGAATTAAAAAATAAAAAATTGTATAGACATATTCTTAAGTTAATAGATTGAAGTGTTTCAAATTTATTTAATACTTCATCAATGGCAACCAAATTTGCAGGAAATATCGGACAGTCTAAATTTAATGGCCTTTGATTAAATAAAACATCAAAATTGCATGAATCTTGATACATAATCAATATATTAGTTCAAAAATATGTCTATATTTTTTATTGCTACGATTTTTTTAGAATTATTTTAAAAATATATATTGTCAATGGTTCTCTACCCATTTTAATAATATCTCATATTTGAATAGTATTTTATATCAATACCAAGATTTTTTATGTTACGAAACGTAGGTTATATTTTTTTTGGATAATGCTGGTGTACATCTCAAATTTTCGTATGTTCTTTATTATGGTACATTTTTTATCATAACAGTTCATTATACAGGGACGACAATGTCATTTCTACATATATAAACTAATTTGATAGCTATTAAATTTTGTGAAGAAAAATTGATTATTGAATCGGACGATGAATGCCTTAAAAGGTATCAAATTAAGAACCTAAACATGCATATTTTGGTTTTAAATGTGCTTTAACCAACGTTAGTATATTTTTCCACTTTTTACACTATTCACTATTTTAAATATAATTTTAATTTTTAATTTAAAAATTAATAGTTTCACGTTATTAGCAAGCAGGATATAAAATTATTCCAATAAAATCATACTCGTAATTTAATGTCTACTTTATAAATTGTTTACTATTTTATATATAATTTCAAACTTTGGTTTAAAAATAGACTTGAAACAGATCTTCATGTTTTCCGGGCATTTAACAACCTTTGGTTCCACATTTGTCCCTGCTAAGTGCAACAGTACAGGTGCGTAATTGTGGAAATAGTGCCGTAAAGAAAAATAAAAATAGAAGGGTGTAATGGTAATTAGCCAATTAGGTGCCCTGGTGGCGAGGGAAAGTTTCTACCAAATGTGTCCCCAATGACGCGTCAGATAGGGACACTTGTACACGTCTCAACATGGTTCTCTTTCTTCTCCGGATTTTATGTTAAATATACAGTACTTTTATCTGTGTTGCCACTTGTTCTTGCCATATACACTTTCATCATGTGGCAACATAATGGCATTTCCTAACTCTGAATTATACAGTACTTTCATCATGTGTTAACTCTTAATGAAAAACCCTAATTCAATTACCATATGTTAAAACGCTATCACCACTTGAATTAGGGCTTCACATGATCCTAAACAAAGGCAGAATCAGATAATATTTTCAAACTTTGGTTTAAAATAGACTTGAAACAGATCTTCATTTTGTCACCTGAGTTAGAAAGAGTATAATCTCAAAGTTACTTTGGATTTTTCTTTTCTTGAGATAAAGATGATTTTTGGTCTTTTGATTTTAAATATTCCCAAATTACATTTCGTAGGATTTCAAACATATTTTTTTCTCAATTAGTCGACCAACAATAGTAACAGTTTTTGTGTTAATGTAATTTTAGAAAGCAACTAAATTTATAAATGTGCCATGTTTGAATATTGGTTGATAAAATAAAACTAATATCTTTAAAGAATTTAGTAACTTAAGTATCTGCTAGTCTAGTCTAAATTATCTTAATACAATTTTACATGATTTGGAACTTTTAGCAACAGGTTGCCACAGAAGAACTAGTACTGCTACTTATTCTTTTGTTCTCTCTTTTTTTTCCTTATCACACAATTCAAAGATCGGTTGCTTCCGTGTGTATACTTCTGGTTTTCTAATCTCTGTTCTTTGATTTATAGATATAACTTATAAGAAGCTATTGCTGTTAGGTATTAATAGTTTAATACCATGATAAAATTGATTGATAGTGCACTATTACTGAATTACACTCTAATTAGTTCCTCTTTAAAATTCATTTCTTTAATTAGTTCTTTTTCTTTTATTCAGTTCGGTCCATTAAAAAAACAAAATTATTAAATACATGGTTTTAGAAAACAGGATGCACAGATCGAACATGTGCCTTCTTAACTGCCGCTTATTTTTGTAAACAAATATGAAAGACAAAAGGGAATAATATTTAATTTCTAATACCTCAATCATAGAAAAAAAAAAAAGATTCCAGGGCTCCATACCTACTTGTTCGATTCTTCCTCCTGTCCTTCAAGCCAAAGTATGCTAATTAATTGTGCACTTTCAACCTTTTCAAAACAATATTCTGATATTTTTTTAATTTCATTTGGAAATTGAAAATACGTAAGGAATAATTTTTAAACCGAAACAAATACCAAATGGAGTGCAATACAAAAAAAAATAAATGATCAGGTATAAAACAATTAGTTCCGTGCATTGAATTAGGTATATATACTCAACACTTGATGACATTTGTAAGTAAAAAAAAAAAGATTAAATAATTTTCAGCCGTTTGATCAATTTTGACAGCAACTTCTTATTGATCCAATAATTAAGAATACTTGAGACTTGACATATTTTAAAAATCTTGAACTCAATCACATTCATAGAACATCAATTTTATTTAATCTCGTAGATTTTTGGCTTGCATGTTACGTACTTATCATGATATTAATTAGCACAGCACTGGGAACTCTAATCTATATATTCATCACCCTATCTAAGGATTATGTTTCGTAGATACCACATTTGATATCAATTATTGATACCGATTTTATTATGCACATTTAGTTGAGTTATAATGCACATTATTTGAGTTATTATGCATATTATTCCATGACTATTTCAGTAAAAAAAATAACATGTATAACTATTTCATTACAGAAAATAACATGCATAATAACTCAAATAATGTGCACGATAACTCAACTAAATGTGCATAATAAAATCGACAACATGTATAACTATTTCATTACAAAAAATAACATGCATAATAACTCAAATAATTTGTATGATAACTCAACTAAAGGTGCATAATAAAATCGATATCAATAGTTGATATCAAATATGATATTTACGTATCAGCTCCCGCCTATCTAAATAATCGGTCGATTTTACATTATGTAAATTAATGCTACAATCTTACGTGACATTCAAGTTTAACTAGATTCTAGATAAGTTGTTTATCAATCAAGCATGCACAAATAAATTATAGCGGCATTAAAAGAAATAATAGTTTAATTAAATGAATAAAGGAAGTCATGAAAGAATGCGCACTATTTGAAGAAAGAAACTATTATTCTAAACCTATTTGGATTATTATATTATGACAAAAACTTGCGTACTTCAGATCATTTTTCACCAATCTCGATGAATTGAATGGCTCGGATGAGCTATGATATCCAGCATATTCATCTTTGAAGTACCCAAATTTTGCCTTATATTATAGGTGTGATTCTACAATATTCTTATGGCAAAGAATAAAAAATATTGCTCCTCAAGTTGTAAGAGTTTCTAACTCACAATCAGTATCCATGACATATATCCAATATCATGTTTATTTGATTGTTATATCCTCTTTAAATATTCATAATATATAAGCAAAAATTTGTATTGTATCTTATAATAATATATTAATATGAGTATGGCTAAAATAATATGCATAGTACACCCCATTTCGTACTATGCATATATATAGGTCAATAAATTGAGATTTAAGTTTCTCAATAAATTATTCATATGAAAATATTGTAGGAAATCAAATTTCGTGATTTTTAGAGCTTTCTTGCTATTTTTTAAATATTTTTTAAAAACAGTCTAGATTTAATACTACAAAAGTGTCATTTCTGAGCTGTTTTTAAAAAATATTTAAAAAATAACAAGAAAGCTCTAAAAATTACAAAATTTTATTTCCTACAAGATTTTGATATGAAGAATTTATTGAGCAACTTAAATATCAATTTAATGACCAAATTAAATATAAATGACCGCATAGTACGAAATGTGGTGTACTATGCATATTATTTTAGCCATGCTCTATTAATATATAATAATTTTATTTTTTAATTTTCTATATTCAATTTCACCAATCACCACTAGCTGAAGTACGTAGGTGTATCCAACCAAGAGCGGATTCAGAGGCTTTTTAAGTCCGGACACAACTAATCTCGGACACTGAGATTGAGATCAAGCTCAAACACAAATACACTAAAACCCACTAAAATATTATTAGAAACTCATTTTTCGCTACAAAAATAACTAAAAATATATTAAATTTTTCGTTTTTGAAAAATCGAGCCCGGACTTGCCCATGAGTGACTTCGCCACTGTATCCAGCTAGTGAAGTATTCAAATTTTTGTCTAATATATATTATTAAAATTATTAAAATTATCAAAATAATTACTATTGTCGAGTGGTCTCCCCCTCTCTCTCTCATATTGGACTCTGTTTTAGTTGATGATGCAAAGTTTGGCACAAGAAATCTAAGTCCTACTTAGAAATTTGTTATCTGTTATTATGGTCCCATCCCGATCACAATTATATTTGCGCGTAAACGGCTATATACTGACATAGTCTATGTCTTTGAATGAAAGAAAGGAATACCGCCACCTGAAAAAAAACAAAAACAAAATAAAATTTAGAGAATATTGTGGGCCTCCTTATTATGTATTAGCTGGCCCAGTTGTCTCCATTCCATACTAATCAATAATTACATTCACACTAAAGAAAGAGATAAGAAAACAATGTTAAAGTCTCGGATCTTTTGTGACAGACACTAACTATCCTTCTGTGTTTCCAACTTCTGACATTCACGACAGGTACCTCTTTTTCATCTTTAAAATATGAATCTTCCCATTTGCCAGTAACCTTTTGTACGGTATGGTATTGTATACGCGCCATAGGAAATATAGACAACGACGGACCTGTGCTGTCAATTTTGGAAGTATTCAGCCGCCTAAATCTTTCATAGCCCATAGAAGATTTCCCAATTTTTGGGCTACTGGTAAGTGGGCCCCCACTAACGTAGAACACAAGCTTCCTTTCTTTGCCTAATCCAACCAGAACAGAACCAGCTGAGGCCTGAGTGTAACGGTCCCATCTGGGAAAAGGGTTCAAAATGCGGTGCCCCACGTGGAGGGCCCCCATTGGCAGATGGTGGTGGGGACAGGTCGGTGTCTAGTCGCTTGTGATAGTCACGAATCGACACGGAGAGCAACATAGACACGCCACCAACTGTTTCTGTTGTTGATCGAATTTAATTCGCCAGTTTGTTCCTTCTCCGATTGTATGTATCTCTCTATTGAATCCGCTATTCCGCTGTTATTGTTTTTGTTTTTATTTCTTGTTTGTTGTTTTCTTTAAGAGCTACTTTATGCTCTGTGATTATAACTTTTCGTTGAGATCTTATTTTATTTCCAAAATGAAGATGAAAATTAAAATCAAACTTAAATATTTATGTCAAATTCGAATTTTATTTTAGACACAGAGAAGAGAGTTTCCGTAGCATGTTGCGTCCACCAAATTTCGAGCATGCGTCCAACGTTTTTTGTACGAAAAATGCTCTTAATGAGGTTCAATTTTGAATCTATATTCTATAACCTCTCACTAAAGAAGAACAAAATATTATCACTATAGATCAAATATTAATTCTCAATTTGTATTGACATCTTGTAGTCTATATGAGAGCATTTTAATTTCTAAAATTTTTGAAATTCAAAATAATTGTCATATCAGTTTTTGAAATTTAATCTAGTTTTTGAACCCTCTACTCCTAAACTAAAAAAATAAGAGTTTCTTAATTGTCACATCAGCAAAGACTATCAGTGTTATGGGAGTCCGTCAATTTTAGCCAATGATTAAGCCACGTTAGTTTATAAACTCTAAAGCAAAATTGTTAAATAAGAAATTTTGAAGCAAAATTGTTAAATAAGAAATTCATCTATATTCCTAAAACTCATTTAGAAACTTTCACATCATATTAACAACTCCAACAGTTTTAGAAATGAAGATTCTCTGAGTTTATGTTGTTTGAAATTCTATAAAAATAAGAGGAATGTGATTCGTCACGTAGGAATCAGGCTTATCTAACTGACATTCTCAGTGGCGGTCTGGCGGATCTACTTGGGCTCAAAGACCCTAGAAAATTATACATTTATAAGAAACCTTTTGAAAAATATGTTTGTAGTTTGAAAGAATTTAAAAAATATGCTTAATTCTAAGAATTTTTTTCAAAAATACACCTCTATAACTTTGATTTTCAACAAAAAATATATATATATAAATATACGTATAACTCAAAATTTGCACTCCTCTATCAAAATTCTAAATTTTGATTTACTCTGACAGAAATTCTGAATCAGCTCCTTAACATTCTCACAATGAAGTGAACTTTAAACATGAAGCCACAACCCCTCGTCCCTGTGTTTGTATATCCTGACCTCAACTTCTGATTCATGTTTAGTTAGTTTGTCTAATTGTCTTTGCTCTGATTGCTTAGTGCCACGGCTTTAGAGTTTAGACTTATTGCCAATTTGAGGCCATTTGTTTTCTTTTTTTTATTTCTTTGTTTTCTCTGGTTGAAACGGTGGTGGGCCAAGGAACTTTGACCCAAATTCCTTTAATCAATATATCCACCAATAGTGTGGTTGTTTGTTAATGCCCGTAACACATGCATGTGAACCCTCTCTGCAACAAAATAGAAAAGAGAATCTAAGACATCTCATAATATGTCTGTTTAAATGTTACTAATAATCATTGTGATATGAGTTGTACTGCACTCTGTAACTTAGGTACCAGCATATGCTCCCCAACTAAAAGTTTGTGACAATTCATTACTCCAAATGTGGGACATTTGGATTCTAATTTTGACTCAGTTCATCCACAATAATTTTATTTGACTCTCCAAGCAGGCCGGGGGAGGGGGGCAGGGTGGGCCCCGGTTCCTCTTTGACCCAAAAAAAATTTGAACTCTTTGCGTTTAATTTTCTAAACAAATTTAATTAAATGGTACAATTTTAGTTCAAGTTTTGATTAAAATTGAAAATTTTTGATTGAAAATTTTGTGTAATTTGATCACAATTAAATTTTGACATCTTTATAACATTAAAATTAAACTATTTATTGCGAAAGAGGAATTCAAGTCGATAGACAAATGAGATCTTCTACCGCACAGCAAAAATACTGTACGTGCTGCACGTGCTGCGCAACAAATCTCAATCTTTAATTTGCATCGAGATTCGTATATGCTAAATTTTATATTTTATAATATCAGACCCCCCTAAATCAAATCAGAGCCATCCGTAACTTACAACGCAAAAAATCTGAACCATTCATTCCTACTGCACAGCAGAAAATCTGCTTCCATCAATAGAACTCATGGTGTAGACAACTTTTGAGTATATGGTCAGTTGGTCACAAGGGATGAGAAATTGCATTCAAATAAACGTGATGTGATTGCATTCAGTTCATTACATCACAAAAATTTCATGTTCTTTCAAAATTTTGCACTAAATTATAACAATTAGAGTTTATTTATTTCGAGAAATGGTATAACCAGATATTGTCAACTACAAGATCGAATTTGCTTAAAGTTTATTACAACATGTATACAAGGATTGCCCATTCAAATGCGTATATTTTTTTCTCGTAACTAACAACACAAACAACATTAGTTGATGCTACATAAATAACTCAATAGTGATCTCGTTTAACTGACTGACATTAGAAGAATGCTCTTCTATACACCATCCACGAGACTACCTCACCTAACAAGGCAAGATGCATTCATAAATACATCAAATGCATGTTTCAGGTTTCGATTAATTCAATGTCATCCTCTTCAATATATGTTTTTCCTCTATTAGAATCTTTGTTTCTACGCTCTTTAGGCGGGTTGCCTCTCTGTTAGATACAGAACATTACAAAGGTGTTAGAAATTAAGATTGTAACCATGATCTGTTTGATACCTTTTTTTTCCTCATTTTTTGTCCCAATTAGTTTGGCTTCTTTAGTTGTACTTAGAATTTTCTACTTAGTCTGGGATGTTAACCTTTTTCTTTATACATGTCATTTGTAATGCAACCATCATATAATTAACAATGCAAAAGAAGGATACAACAAGAAGATTTTGTATCTGGCCATTACTGCCATAAAAGTGATGGCAGCTCAAACAAAATAAACAGCTGGGACTACACCTTGTCATTTGACCGAATGACCCACATATAATAATGGCAGCAAGTGTTATTACTTTCATGGCAGCGGAAACAGAGTTGCACTAATACATATATGTAGTTTAAAATGCATGAAAAGCAATAAATATTTCAAAATTTCATCACCGCATACCTTTCTCAGGACATATGCCAAGTAAAGGTACGCCACGTCCCATTCATCCTGTGACAGTGTGCCTGAAAAAGTAATTAGTTAGTCTAATAAGACTAAAACTACATTACAAAAACGGTTACTTCTTATAACACAAAAAACCTGATCAATAATTCAAAAGGCACCACTGACAAAACTAGCAGCATAATAAAGAATGGGCCGGGCTCATTACATTAGACACCGCTTTTTTTGTTTACTATAATTTGCAATAGTGCTCAACCTGGTTTGATATCAAACACTAATAAATTACTGTGTTAAACACTGGTTTGATATCTTAGGGTAGTATATAGTGCTCAACCTGGTTTGATATCAAACACTAATAAATTACTGTCTTAATTACTGTGTTAAACACTGGTTTGATATCTTAGGGTAGTATATAGTGAAACTAAACACTAATAAATTACTGTGTTAAACTGACTGCTATAAATATTCACAAAACAGAATTTCTTACAGACGCAAAACCGAACATTTTCAGTTTTCACTACATCCTGTCTAAGCCAACAAACTATAGTCAAAAGAACAACCCCCCCCCACCCCACCTGCCCCCCCCCCCAAAAAAGGAAAAACAAACCCCAAAATAAGGAAAACCTGAACATAAATAAATAGCAAATAATTACTGAGATATTGGTAGATCAGCAAATAATAAAGAATAATAGTTGACCGCAGTGGAAAACAACAGACAGCCTGAAAATACCATCAACAATTAGGTTACATGATAGTTGACTCACTTTCTTGCTTGCCGTCCCCCAGAGCACCAAGCCTACGCATAAGATCTGTGAACTCCGGTTTGCTCAGATATTCATGTACAAATTCATGGAAGTTCTTCATCATAACAAGCTCTAGATCATACTGCCATTGTTGAAAGATAAGATAAAAATAAATAAGTACATTAACTTTATTATGATACCACAAGTACGGAGTTTATCATTTTATCTGTTACCTCCTCAGCAAGAGCTTTAAAAACATGAAAAGGAACAATCCACTCTGGGCAGTCAACAGCATCCTGTGTACATCAACAGATTATGAGTCATGTCATACATTAAATGACAATAGTAAGTTCGTTAAAGCATTACCTCTAGATGGAACTTGTACTTGATGCCAAAAGATCTTGAGGATGGAAAACTCTAAAGAAGGAAAAATACTAGAACTAATTATTATTTCACAAGTATAAACTAGGATGCAAACTGATTTAACAAATATTAAGGTTCTCACCTTCTGCTGATACTCTTCATCAAAACTTATGGAGTAGACACTGTTCCCAAACTCCAATCCTTCAGCTACAACAAACAATGGCACACAAAAAAGAGACAGTTTCTACTTGGTCTTAAACCCAAAGGAGCATATTGATGCGAGCAACAAGTACAACACTGCCATGATGCAAAGCAGCTCCAATGATATAATATGGGTTCAATGCACACTTGTGAAACCCTTGGGGACAAAGTATAGCTGCCACACAAAAACTGGCTGTGCAAAGAATTGTATGCTTATTTACCTTCCCTCAGCCTTTTGATGATAACATTTGCATCGGGCATTGTACCAACAAAAGTGCCACCTGGCCGAAGCAAGGCCGATATGTTTGCTAAAGCCTGCCTCGCACGTGCCTCATTCGACCATGAGTAGTGTAAAGCAAACTACATGTACATATTGTACTTTGTAAGGAGAGGTGATATTGGTCCTGCAAAAGGATCCCCAGTCAAGTGACCCCATAGCATTTGGCCTGCAGTACAGTTGGTATTTTTCTCGAATATATATTTTTTTCTGATAAAGAACCAACAAGTATTTCACCAAAGTGTTTTAGAAATATTTTTGCATTCTACGTTCATTTATAAATCAATTTTTAAACAAATAAAAGAAAGCTCATTGATGTCCTTTAACTACTGCTTTCTAACAAGCCTTTCAAAAAAATTGGTTCAAACAGCATCCTGAACTATAAAGTTTGATTCAATCAAACCTCTCTCTCTCTCTCTCTCTGCCCCCCCCCCCCCCCCCTTTTTGGAAACTTTGGCAGAAGCTGCCAAGTATAAACCTCTCTCTCTCTATCTCTTCTCTTTTTGGTACCACTTTCTCTTATTTTCTATCTTCGGCGGCAGCAGTGCACCTCACCAACTTCTCTGTTGTAATATGATTTTCCGACATATTACTATAGTTGAAAAAAGGAGATAAAATTTTTCATGCAAGCCAAGGCAAATGGGCAATACACCAGAAAAGAAAAGGACAAGAGCAAGTTGATGAAAAAGAAGCCTCACTGCTGAGCAGGCAGTGTTCGTGTCACCAGTACACAGCATTTCTATTGACCGTGAGGACAAGTAGCATTTCTAATGCCCGTGAGGACAAGTACAAAACAGGAGGAGAAACAAATATAACACCCTGAGCAATTTTACAGGTGTAAAGGATACGAGGAGGAGCATAATCAAACAATGATTTATAATGTTGTTTGAACCAGGAAAAGAAATTTAAGGGCTTATTCGAACCAAGAGCACACAGTTCAGGAACTAAAATTAAACATTTTTTCCTACAGAAAAATATTGTCAAAATGCCATTATGGACCTGATCTCAATAGAAAAATAGTGGTTGGTAGTGGCATTTTGACAAAATAAATTCGAAGTGGCATTTTGACAAGATTTGTTTTTTGTAGTGGCATTTTGACAAATCCCCCAAAATAGAAATACAAACAAATGACAGGAACTAAAAACCATATCGCATAAAGAAACAAGCCATGCTTTCTCAGAATAACTCACTTTTAATCCAATAGACTTTCTAAAAAGGCGCAAGAATCATATGCCGAGAAGCTTTTGGGGCTAATGAGAATATGAGAGTGTGAAGACATATCTAGAGACAGAAGTTCACTCCCCAAGGAAACTTAGGAAGACTACAAATGTAAGCAAGTAATTATGATACTCACCTGACAGCTACAGATGTCAAAAGGAGCGTCATCATCCAGGTATTGATCCAACCGAGCCTATGTTTTGTTAAAAGAATCTAATTACTACAGAAATAAAATGCAAGTAACATATCTCTTCACCAGCATGCCTATCAAGGTGACCAGTATGATACCAGACAGATTTTTGCCTCTTTCCTCTTTTTTTTTGTACACTACTTTGTAAAATCATACCATGCACACTTTATCAATAGTAAACTTTGCAATTTACCCTGGAAAACTTGAGAAAATAGTGAGATTCAATAATTACATCATAGCAATCTGCACATATAAGACGAGCTGGAAAGCTGAACTTCTTCCTTCTCTGTTGCTGGTCAGCATCACCATTGTATCTTGTTCTACAATCATTTATCTAAACAAATAAGCATTCACATTTCAGTCCAAAGAAGCATGTCAAATTGCTTAAATGTGAAATTTATTTAAAGGACACATACTGATCCTTCGGCAATGTCGATACCAACATAATAACCAATTCTCGCTTTGTCCCATTTAATAAGATCGCCTCCCTACACACCAACGATTGCATGATGAAGTGTGATTAAACTTGCATTCATATAAATAGTGACATAAGCTTCATGACATTCTGTTATTACAAGTGTGCACACATTATCAGACTAATCAGAAAGACTCAATTTTAGGGTACAAAAGATAAACCTTGCCACAAGCAAGATCAAGGACTGCATCTCCAGGCTGCGCATATAGCTGAATTAGAACACTCTTGATCTAATAAAAATGTTAACAGAAACAAGCTATCAAGCTTTTGAATTAAGATACATGCAGAAGGCTTATCTAGCAAATGTAGCATATGGACTTAAATTAACAGTGGCACAGCGCTGGTAACAAGAAATTCTCGACCTTTTCTGGTAATACCAAATGTTCATATAATATTCTCTGCAGAACTGGAACGATTGGTTTTTCATTACTCCAATTGGATTTCATCTCTAGCATACCACAACTTATTTGGGACTAAAGGCTGTTTTTGTTGTACTGGAACGATTGGTTCCTTTCCCAAAAAATGAAAAATACTTCCAAATAGGTAAAAGTAGAATGAAATTTTATATTAGAGAAAAGTACCCAATTGTTCAGCTTCTTCAAATGAATAATGGGACTAGCTTCTCTCTCTTCAAGAGTCTGATTCGATCTGGCACTGTAGTGATCTGCCACTCTCCTTGCTGTTCTATTATCATCCTCTTCATAATGGGAATCACCTATTTTTTAAAATAATAATTCATAGAAAAGAAAAATGTTGGCATCATATCCTTCCGAATTCGCAGTTAAAAACACTTTACTCGGTATAAACTGGTATAATCAGTTTAGGAGAGAAAATTGCGGGAACATTCAAAAATAGGACGAAATATGAGGATTTCGTTCAAATACCAAAAGTGTTGAATCGGGGTCTGGATTGTGGGGGGCCGAAGGAGGTTGATGCCAATTCATTGTAGCTCCTCTTCATGCCTTCAATTGAGAAAAACAGCTAAATACCTAAAACCCTAATTTATGTTTTCTGAAATTGAAGAGAGGCGGTTGTTTTCGTTGATACTTTTCGGGAAATAGAGAGAGGAAGGAATTGAGAAAGCTTGCTCGGGTATTGTTTCGTCGAGCGTTTTCTCGAAATAACCACTAGGGTGCGTTTGTATCACCTATATTAGCACAAAATCGAAAATAACTGTTATTTTGAACTTTAAAATAATTCAAACATGTTTTAACTATTTTGGATTAGTGTCAAATAGTTGTTAATTCACTAACCCGTCAATTGATTGAGTTAGCAAGGTTAGTAGTTGTAAGGATAGCAAAAATCTTTATTATTATTATTATTATTATTATTATTATATATATTATCATTACCGTCGTTAAATTATTTATTTCTTTCTAATTATTACCAATATAATTATAATAATAATTATTATTAATATTATTATAATTATTATCATCATCATTATAATGATTATATTATCATTTTTTATTATTATTTTATCATTATTATTATTATTATTATTATTATTTATTAATATTATTCTTATTATTATTATTTATTGTCATTATGTATTAATATTATGTATTATTATTAATATTATGTATTAATATTATTATCATCATCATTATAATTATTATATTATCATTTTTTATTATTATTATTTATCATTATTATTATTAATATTATTTATTAATATTATTCTTATTATTATTATTTATTGTCATTATTTATTAATATTATGTATTATTATTAATATTATTCTTATTATTATTATTTATTAGTATATTGTATTATTTATTATTATATCATATTATTTGTTAGTATTATTATATTATCATTATTGTCATTACTCACTACAATTATTATTATTACATTGTATTTGTAATTATTATATTATTATATTATTATTATTATTATTATTATTATTTGTATATTATTATTGTCATTATTTTATTATTACTTTTTATTATCATTATTATTATTTTATTATATTTTTATTTATTATTTATTATTATTATTATTTGTCATAATAATTATTATATTATTTGTTAGTATTATTATATTATTTATTATTATATTATCATTATTGTCATTACAATTATTATTATTACATTGTAATTGTAATTATTATATTATTATTACATGGTAATTGTAATTATTATATTATCATTATTATTATTATTACTATTTTGTATTATTATTATTGTCATTAATTTATTATTACTTTTTTATTTTATATTATTGTCATTTGTGTTATTATTATTATATTATTATAATTTTATTATTATTGTATTATTATTATATTATAAATTGATATCAATAGTTTATTATTTTATTATTACTATTCGTTAGAAAACTAAAATAATTTATTATTTTACTAATTCTCACAATCACTACTCCAAATGTGCAATCCAAACAACATTTTCACTAACCTAGATAGCATAAAGTTAGCACTATTTTTGCACTAACCTAGATAACACTATTTTTGCACTATTTCAACCACTAATCTAGATAGCACTATTTTTGCACTAACCATGACATTATCCAAACGCACCCTTAATAAATAGGGCGTAATAGTGATATGCTCCTTTTTATTTGGGCCTTTTATGCCCGTTAAAGGCCATTTCAAAAGGTTGTCATGCGGGCTAGTAAGGCCCAGTATAAATATATATTTAATTAAATCAGATTTGATGCGATGGTGTTTCAATGTACAAAGGAGAACGGAGATGCATGTTTACATTTTACTCAATTGAATTTCTTTCTTTCTTTTAATTTTAAAAAGATGGAACTAAAATTGAATTCCTAAGATAATTGACTTCTAGGAGACAGAGCCTAGTAAACTTTATATGCATTTTTGTTGAAACTATAATTAGTAAATTTTTATGGCAAAAATTTGAGTACTTCAAAAGATGAATACAGTGGGTACTCCGGCTCTCTGGACGGTTCAATTAGTGGAAATTTGTGAAAAATGATTTCTTAAAAATGCAACAAAAATTAAAGTGAATTAATTTTCATCAATTTTGATGAATTAAACGGTCTATATGAATTTTCATCAATTTTTGACAACTTTTATTACACGCTGTGATTTAAAAAATCATGCAGAATGACAAAGAAAAAGTGAGTGTGTGGTGTTGGATTTCTGTACAGATGTATGTGACCAAGTCATACTATTACTTTTGTACATTTTAACCACAACAGTTTGTACTTGTAATATCCACTATACAAATATACATAAACACACGTTATATATCCGCACACCAACTGCACCGAGCCACCGAACATAACTTGACACGTACAGTATTTCCAGTATTAGTTATTCCAACAAAGCACCTAACTTATTCTCGGTGCAGGACCACGTACCAGTACCACGGTACCACACACCTGTAACCAGCTCTGAAGGTTCGCGTTGTGTGCAGGAGAAATGTTACGAATAGGCAAGATATTTGTGTTCGATGGAGATTGGATAATGAGAAAAGAGAAATACTCTTTATTTCATTTTTATTTTGCCCTGCTATATATATACAAGCTTGGTTCTTGATGGACCCCGGCATCTAGAAATTTTTTTGTCACTAAAGTACCATTTATAATATGGTAATTGTATAATTTACTGAGAATAATATTTTAAGAGTAAAATTATGATGCTTGTGCAAGGACGAGTTTACTATACTTGCGATCACGTGGTCCACATATCTCAATTTTCAAAGTGCAAACAGCCAATTCAAACCGTTGAAAAAATTGTTCATACAAAAATCTACTTGGACATCAAAATTTTTATTTTTATAATTTTGCTATTTTATCAAATTGATGAAAAGTACATTGATTTATTGATTACTAATCTCTTCAATTTAATCTACTTATGTATTTTTATTTTTACTATATTCTATTGGAAAATTTTAGAAATAAATAGAACTTTTATGTATATCCAACTTCTACAATATATATATTTGACAAAAAAGAATTACATACACGAAGAACGTTCTTGATGAAGCAGGAGATATCTAAAGGGCTGCTAGTTTAATTTGAGTTTAAGATTTTTTTCAACCGTTCAATTACGTCAATATTCGTACTGTTTAGAAGATTGCGTCAACTGAAAAAGATTGTGAACCCAAATTTAATTCGCAGCTATTTGGATCTCCCCGGCCCCCGCTTCCGTTCTTGATGTGGCTAAAACTTATTTGATACAGATTTTACTTTATAATAGGCAGGGGCGAATTTAGAGTAGGTCAGGGGGGCAAGTTCCCTTTACTAAAAAAAATTTGCAAAATAATAGTATATTTGTACGATTTGTTAAAAAATTTCGCAAAATTATCATGTATATTTCAAAATATGCGTCATTTTGTCTCTCTGAAAAAAAATTATAGATCTTGCTCTCCTGACGAAAATTTTGAATCCGCTCCTGATAATAGATGGAACTTTTAGCACATTCTTAAATTGCAATCCAACTCAAACTTGTATTTGTGAACTTGTATCTTTTATTCCTTTGCCCATTCTATCAGCATACAGTATAACAAAAGTTCAAAATTTTTTGGAACTTCTAATTTATGATAATTCATAACCTACTCTTTTGGGGAACTCTGGCAGTTGTTTTTATCTGATTTTTTTTTACAAAAAACCAGTAATTAATAGCCTAAAAAATTCTCGAAGTAAACACAACAGAAGCTGACAACTTGGCTTTGTATAATTGTATGAAGCCATTTTAATCCATACACTTATCACTCATGTAAACAAAACAGAAAAGTCGTACACACGACACAAAATCTCACATGTACACAACACAGATTTGTTGGAAAGTTCTCGGCCTCAACAAATTTGTAGCTTAGAAATTAAGGTGTGGAGCTGATCTAACTAAGCGTTGTATGACCAACAATAGAGAATATTCATCATTTTGTGTCAACGCTGCTTTTGGAAAGCATGAATATGAACCAACATTCAACAATTCCAGAACAACACTTTCCCATGCACCTGAGACTGAGAGGAGACTTAACAGATAACGAACGAAAACTTGATTAGCGTTAACTAACTTGATTTGCATTTTGCAGCATCATCTTCGAATACCATTATACCAACAAAGTAACATGTAATGTTTGTTCCGGGATAGCAGCAAGGGAACAAATTGTTTGCATGCAGTTCATGAGTTGGTGATCTTTCTATTTGTATTTTTATTTTTTGTGTCGGAAACATCAAACATTAGCATCCAGCCACTTTCTAGATGAACAGCTGCTCGTGTTTTCTTATTTGTCAAACTATATGTGTTAATAAATTTTGTAATCATTATTATTATCCTATAAACTAAAATATTTACATATTATATCATATCACTTTAATTGTTAGCTTAAACTTTTATTTGATTTGACAATTTGCAAAAAAAACAAATCAATACTAAACTTGCATAATTGAGTATTTGTGAGTTGCAGGTTTATACAGATACAATTAAGCATTGCAAAAGTTTCTCATAGCATGTACAAGTCAAGAGGAGCATGATGACATGTGCAGCAAGTAAAACAGAGCATCACATAGGCTTGCGCTATTGTAACGCATGGAAACCCGTCATAACGGATTACCAACCCGTCACAACGAGTCCCTATGGTGTTGTAACGAGTACCTAAGGAGAAGAGGTTAGAAGACAGTGCAAATGAGGTATTTGGCAGAGACTTGCGTTACAGTAACGCAAGCAGACTCGTCACAACAGATTGTCAACCCGTCATAACGGGTTCCTCACCCGTCACAATGGGTTACTGAAGAAAAGGGTCCATAAGTTAGTCATAGACGTAGACAAGGGCATCTCTGGAAAGGTAAAGACCCGTCACAACGGGTTCCATAACGGGTTGGAGTTTTCTGTAACGAAAGCTAACCCTGATTAAGATTCCAAGAGTCCAAGAAGTGTTATGGCTATATAAACTTGGTACCTATGTTCCAACATAACAAGAAATCAATTCTCAAGTTTACTAGCACTCAAATAGCACTGAAGCCTTCTTCATCCAGCATCCAGACCTGAGAGAAGGATAGCTATGTCCAATTGTCGATTTGTGGTAATTTTTATAGTTTTGTTTGGTGATCTACATTATCCTTACTACTAATAAAAGGAGATTGGAGTTTTTGACTCCAAACCTCTATTTGTTGGGTTACGAACAGTTCAAAACCCGTCAATTGGCCTAAGCAGCGGAAAGACCGTAAAACAAAAATTTTACGTCTGACTTAAGCCGAGGATTAAGCGGGGTATGTCGGATAAACCACAGAGGGTGTCCACCTCCCGTTTATCTCTAACATCAAAACCTCTTTCAGAAGCTTACATTTGTTAAGCAGTCAGTTCTTTAAACTAATTGTAAAACACTCTTACGGATACGTGAAAAACCGTCTGCCAGAAAGATCATTGTGAGTTCCTTCACAAATCTATCTTTGACATCACGCTCTTTCACGTTTCCTTGAAAGTGATAAATCTCATTTATACATTTCGTAATATCTCGGTAAATCTCAATTTACGTATATACTTGGTCCGGTATATCATTTATCAGTTTCTAATTCTTTATCTCGCAGCAATGCTTAGTTCTCATTTATACCGTTTAAAAGCACATAAACAATTTATATGATTTTGCAAACAGATATTCTTTCCAGTCCATAAAGCAATTAGTAATGTGACAAAGTCCCCATTTGGGCCTGATGTCGTATTATGGAAAGGGGCTCCCAGGAAAGATCAGGGTCACCGGGGACCTTATTAGTTCTAATTTTTCCTAGACAGAACCTTCTTTCTCATCGTACGCGCAACATCTCTTACTTTGAGTACTTTATTGCTTCATCACACTCCTCAATTTACTTTACTTATCCGAAGGTTCTCGAAATGCGAAAGAGTTACATTTTGCCATTTCAAAAACATATGAGTAATTTGGTAACGTGATAAAGTCCCCGTTTGAGCCAGCTAATCAGGACACGTAAAAGAGATCAGACGAAAGAGTCCTAAGACATCTCTCATGTCATAACTTTTATCTCTTACGGGTGGAGATTAACAGTTCTTACTTTGGGTACTCTATTGCTTCATCACATTCTTAGATATACTCAAACGCGGTTGAAAGTGTTATAAAACGAAAACTTAAATAAAACATACATAAAGCTTAAATCACATTTAACTTTCTCAGTCGGTAAAACCGAACCGAGGAAATCTCATTTCATTTCGGTTTTGGACTTAAGCTGCAATTCAAAGAATTAAACCGATGTGCGGTATATGCACCTAATTTGCATAAGTTATAACTTTTAGAAAATCAATTAGCGGGAGAGCCCGGTGCTCTGATACCATTGTTGGGTTACGAACAGTTCAAAACCCGTCAATTGGCCTAAGCAGCGGAAAGACCGTAAAACAAAAATTTTACGTCTGACTTAAGCCGAGGATTAAGCGGGGTATGTCGGATAAACCACAGAGGGTGTCCACCTCCCATTTATCCCTAACATCAAAACCCTACTTAATCCTTAAACGGATCTACTCCTTAACTGAATTCTAAAACTTTAATCTACTTACAAATTAAATAGATTAATATAACATTAATACCTTGATCCAAATTCGAATTGGACCGCAGAAGACTCGGACGGCCGAATCACAGACGCTCTTCTCCTCGGAGTATCAGACGTCTGATACCTCTACCAGATGTCCACCAGGACGACCAGAGACCGGCTTACTTCTTCTGCCAGAAATACCGAAAGCCGCGATATCCCGCAAAAACACTATTCACCGAGATACGGACTAAATAAAATATATTCGTGAATCGCAGTTATCCAAAATATGGAATACCGCTCTAACACAATAATACTATTTTCCGAATCTCGTAAACAACCGTATACGAGAAAAAGAGAAAGTATATTTATCGATACGAATCCGAGTTAACGAGTCCGAGTCGATTTTGGTGCTTCTTTCTCTCTCCCCCTACCCCTCTATTTATAGGAAAATGAGGAGGTTATATTTTTACAAATAAACCCTTGGAAAAAGTGAATTTCCAAAAATACCCTTAAGGATAAGCATGATGACATGGAATTTTTTTTATTAAAAATTCCTTTATCCAAACATGCCAACCTTAATATATATATATATTTTTATATTTATTTATTTATTTTTAATTAAGATTTTAATTAATTTTTAATTAAGGTTTTAATTTGATAATGACTTTCATCCCAAATTCAAAACCATAATCTATAATTAAAATCTAAATTAAATATATATAAATATACATAAACATATAATTGTTCTCAACAATTATATTTCTCAGGGTTTGGTATTTGTTTGGTTGCGGTATGATTTTATACAACGTATCGTATACGTTTATAAATTCAACCGTTGTTTTTGCTTGTCATCTTATATGACATATATAATTTAATCATATCATATATAATTAATTATAATCATCTTAATATTAATTATAATTATTCATAATTAATCATTAAGATTCTCTGATTTAGCTCCTATGCGGTGTGACCTAATAGGATCTGTGTTATGTTGGTAAATAGAATTAAAACCATTTTAATTTCTATAATCATAGGAGGCATCTGACATCTGCGCTATGACCATCCAATTACACAGACGATGTTGTACTTATGCAATATCACGATCCACTAAACATTTTAGTCGTGTTAATTCTTTCGTCTCACAGTATCAGATTAGTTTCAAGGTAGGTGTGTGTCATTCTTGCAAACTTAATCTTTTCTCGATCTTGAGCAGACTTATCAAATATAATTACTCTTATAATTATACCACATGCAGATAATCTTACTCTATCAAGGGGCCCAGTGATACTGTAACTCGTATCAAGATACGAGGGACAATAGTACTTTTAGTAAACCATCACTACCTCAACTAAGCTATGTATACCGAAAAGTTATCGTTATGACTGCGTTTTACCGACAGCGTTAGATAACAATCACACATACACATCTCTTAGTAGGAAAGATGAATACCTCATACTTTAGAACTTAACACTGAATGAAAACATTAATGACACGTACACAATTCCATTTAATGTTTCATTCGAGGTCTGTCAAATACCATGTTCTTCTAACATGCATTTATATGATTAAAACGACATCTCATGTCTATGGTTTGTAAAACTTAACCATCTTTTAATCCACATTCTAACCTTGTAACGGTAAATTAGTGTTCCTGCTAATTACCTTGGTTAGAGACTTTTAAGAGTATATATCATCTGTATTATGAAGTTTCACAATTCCAGTTATTGACTCAAGTCAGATAAATGAATGATTCATAAATTCAATAATACTCAAGGTAACAAAATGATAGTTTATTAATCACTCAATTCATGAACAAAGCTTTATGATAATTTATCGTATTATTGACTTCTAGATTATTACAAACTAACAATCTCCCACTTAAGCTAGAAGCCAATCATCGTAGGCTCTAGTTACACGAATCTCTAATTTTCTAAAAAATCTCATAGATCTAAAGAAAGTCTCACAGCCAATCTCCTATGTGTCTTAGACCCATAGAAGCTGTGTGCAACTGTTGCTTGGCTTGAGGAAGAGATTACGTGAGTGGATCAGCTGTGTTGCTGACAGTGTCAACTCTACATATCTTTACATCACCTTTATTTACGATTTCTCGTATCCGGTGATAATGTCGCAGAACACGTATTCGGACTGTGATCTCGAATCATCTCGATCAGTTTAGAAATTTGTATCAGTGTAATCATTTATTACGAGCTCGGTGTCACCACCATAGACGAGAAACATATCCTTAGTTCTTCTCAAGTACTTAAGGATATATTCTTTGTAGCATTCTAGTGCTTCATGCCTGGATTAGCCTGATATCTACTCGTCACACTTAAAGGCGTACGAGACATCAGGGCGAGTGCACAACATGGCGTACATGATAGAGCCTATAGCCGAAGCGTATGGCACTCTACTCATTATGCTTCGCTCATCAGTTGTCGAAGGACACTGAGTCTTGCTAAGCTACGCACCATGATTCATTGGCAGGAATCCTTTCTTAGAATCCTGCATGCTAAACCTGTTTAGCACTTTGTCAATGTACGTGCTTTGACTTAATCCTATAAGTCTTTTCGATCTATCACGATAGATCTTTATGCCTAGTATATAGACAACCTCGCCTAAGTCCTTCATCGAGAACACTTTCTTTAATGAAGACTTAGCCTTTTGCAACATAGGAATATCGTTTCCCATTAGGGGTATGTCATCTACATATAAGATTAAAAAGGCGAGGGCACTCCCACTAGTTTTTCTGTACACACATGGTTCTTCTTCGCATCTGACGAAGTCAAACTTTTGATTTCTTCGTTAAACCGAAGATTCCAACTCCGTGATGCTTGCTTCAATCCATAAATTGATTTACGAAGCTTGCATATCTTCCCAGCATTCTTTGAATCCTCAAAACCCTCATGTTGTGTCATATACACATCCTCTTCTAAATTTCCATTTAAGAAGGCGGTTTTGACATCCATCTGCCATATTTCATAATCATGAAATGCGGCAATTGCTAGGAGTATCCGAATTGAATTAAACATAGCCACGGGCGAAAAAGTTTCGTCATAATCAACTCCTTGAATTTGTTTGAAACCTTTCGCTACCAACCGTGCTTTGTATACAGTCAACTTACCATCCATGTCTGTTTTTCTTTTAAAAATCCATTTGTTTGCTATGGGTTTTATCCCATCAAATGGCACAACTAGGTTCCACACCGTGTTGTCATACATGGACTGTATTTCGGATTCCATGGCCTCTAGCCATTTATCAGAGTCGGGCCTATCTATTGCTTCTTCATAGGTCATAGGATCTTCAGTATCATATATACTGAGACCTCGTGCAGTCCCAAGTACCTCTCGGGTGCTCGGACTGTCCTTGCAGACATACGTAGCACTTGACCTTCAGTTTGTTGAACTTGATCTGCAACTATTTGCGGATTTGGTTCTACTTCAACTTGTGTTGAAGTACTTGAGCTCGGGACTAGAACCTCCTCCACAACTACTTGTGGATTTGATTCTTCCAGATGCTCTTCAACCGAAGTATCAAGTGGTGGATTAATCTGATCTCGTTCAGATACTGTATTGTGTGATGTATCTCGAATTTCTTCAAATATTACATTACTCCCACTACTTCCTTTTGTGAGAAACTGTTTCTCCAAAAACACACCAATACGAGCAACAACTATTTTGTTCTCGGCCTGGTGATAGAAGTAATATCCTTTCGTTTCCTTAGGATATCCTACGAAAAAGCATTTGTCAGATTTGGGATCAAGTTTGCCAGACGTCGGACGTTTGACAAATACTTCGCAACCCCATATTTTAAAATAAGACATATTTGGGGCTTTCCCAAACCATAACTCGTATGGAGTCTTTTCTACTGACTTAGACGGGACCATATTTATCGTTTGTGCTGCAGTTTCTAGTGCGTACCCCCAAAAAGATTTCGGAAGAGTGGCATTACTCATCATAGATCGGACCATGTCTAGCAGGGTTTGTTTTCGTCTCTCAGAAACACAATTCCATTGTGGTGTCCCTGGAGGCGTGAGTTGTGAAACTATTCCACATTCTTTTAAGTACGTTATAAACTCATGACTCAAGTATTCGCCTCCACGATCAGATTGTAAGGCTTTAATACTCTTGTTTAATTGATTTTCTACTTCAGCCTTGAATTCCTTGAACTTTTCAAAGGATTCGGACTTATGTCTCATCAAGTAGACATAATCGTATCTACTGTAATCATCAGTAAACGTGATAAAGTACGAATAACCATTTCTTGTACAAGTACTCATAGGTCCGCATACATCAGTATGTACGAGTCCTAGTAAGTCACTTGCCATTTCGCCCTTTTTGGATAAAGGCATTTTGGTCATTTTTCCACGTAAACAAGATTCGCATGTGTTAATTGATTCAAGATCAAAATTTCCAAGAAGTCCATCTTTATGCAACTTCTCGATGCGTTTCTCGTTTATATGACCAAGGCGACAATGCCACATGTAAGTTGTGCTTTCATGAGACGCTTTGAGTCGTTTATTAGTTATGTTGAACACGGGTTTTTCCAATTGCAATATATACAGACCATTCATCATACAAGAGAATTCATAATATAACTTTCTTTTATATATTGAGCAACTATTGTTCTCTATTACAAAAGAGAACCCATTCGTCTCTAAACATGAGATCGAAATGATGTTCTTGGAAATGCTAGGAACAAAATAAACATTTTCTAGTTCCAATACAAGCCCGCTAGGCAAATACAACTCTATATTTCCAACTGTTACGGCTGCAACCTTTGCTCCGTTTCCAACTTGGAGTTGTATTTCCTTGTTACGTAACTTCCTCCTATTCTTTAGTGCCTGCATATTCGAACAAATATGAGCACATGATCCAGTATCCAATACCCAATCATTAATAGAGGAAGTAACATTAACTTCAACGACAAACACATCTGAGGATGAAGGTTTGGAACAATTTCCAGACTTCAAGTCCACCAGATACTTTGGGCAGTTCCCTTTCCAATGACCCTTTACTTTACAGTAATCGCAGTCAGAGGCAACAGAAACCTTTACCTTGGGAGGATTGGGTTTAGCAATATTTTTCCCTTTGCCATTGTACTTAGAAGCCACTTTCTTTGGGGCCATTTTTATCTTCCTCTCACCAGCTCGGGTCATGATGACAGAAGAACTCTTCTTTATGTCAACATCTGCTTTGCCATCCTTAGGCTCAACAGGAACTGGTGAGTTTAAGACATATTCTTTCTTCTCTCGCTTTAATACAATAGACGATTCTTTAGCCATATTTCTACAACGTTAAAAGTAAAGATTTTAGCTTTGTTCATGTTATGTTCTATTTGAATAATAAAACTCCCACTGCAAATTTGTTCTATTCCCTTTTGCAGTAGGACCAAGATCCCTATTTTCACTAATATATGAGTCAGCTGTTACGCATAACCCGGCTATTAGTTATTTTAGGTAAGTCATCTTGCTAATCACAACTCTTTGTGATTCTTGGTTTCGTTAAAACATCGTATGTTTTTAACGAAGACTTTGCCCCAAGCCCAAAACGTTTTTGGAAATCATTGGTAAGTAACCTCACTCTACTTGGTTCGTTATGTCTTACATAACCCTTGACCACCAAAGGTAAAAGGCGACGCCTACTGAGTAGAGAACCGTCAACCGATGAACAATAGTGTGAGAAGGATAGAGTAGGAAGGGCATACTACTTAATTCGCGTGGGTTTGTTTTTATATATATAAAAATCGCAAGCATTCTAAAAAGGTATGTCAGATAAACGACCGAGGGCATCCACCTCCAGTTTATCTTTGGCATCAGAACCTCTTTCATATGCTTAACGGTGCAAGCTTCACTAAAAAGGTATGTCAGATAAACCACAAAGGGTGTCCACCTTCCGTTTATCTCTAACATCAAAACCTCTTTCGTAAGCTTACGTTTGTTTTTCTGTTTAACGGTGCAAGCTTCACTAAAAAGGTATGTCAGATAAACCACAAAGGGTGTCCACCTTCCGTTTATCTCTAACATCAAAACCTCTTTCATAAGCTTACGTTTGTTAATCTGTTTAACGGTGCAAGCTTCATTAAAAAGGTATGTCAGATAAACCACAAAGGGTGTTCACCTTCCGTTTATCTCTAACATCAAAACCTCTTTCAGAAGCTTACATTTGTTAATCTGTTTAACGGTGCAAGCTTCATTAAAAAGGTATGTCAGATAAACCACAAAGGGTGTCCACCTTCCGTTTATCTCTGTCTTTGCTGGGGCCAAAGAGAGAACTCATGAGGGTAATGACTTGTATAGAGAGAAGATTGAGAATGGTGTCATCAAGCTAGATGACAAGCATGTATACATTATTCTAGCTTAAAAGGCTAATTGCAAAAAACACTTAAATGCAAGCTGTAACTTCTCTATTCCTTTGAGACCAACTACACAATTTTTGTTTCATATTGACACTTCAATTTGTCAACGTGTTGCTTCTCTTCTACTAATGTATGAACTATTTCTTAATGTTGCTGACTAAATGATGGTGTTTGCACAGGACAAGCTTCGAATCTTTTTTATTGTTTTCTCATGGTTGGAGTGGTGCTTATTTGGTTTGATTATGGTAGAAAGTGTAATTACTTTTATGCTTTCCAGGGTGATATGATGACAAAAGGAAAAAAAAAAAAACTTTTCATTGCTACTGAACCAGTATGTGTGTTGGTGGTAGTTGGTTGTCAATTCTTTGTTTTAACTGTAAATGGTAGAGATCTATTTCTTATCTAACCAGATATTTTTGTATACATGTTGATAACAAATGTGCAAATGAATGAGCCTCTGGGTGTTTGTGCATGTGTTGGTCTACTGGTCTGACTGTCGAGCACTTCCGTGATGCCGAGGGCCAAGACATGCTTCTCTTAATTGACAATATTTTACGCTTTACTCAGGTCCTCTTTTAATCAAGTCGAATTTGTTTTATTTTTATGTATCTGGTGTCCATATGCTGCTTTAGAATTGTGCAACTTGCTTGTAGTTGTTCTTGTAGCAATTAATTATGAAACATGAGTGTAAGACTCCAAAGAAAGAAGTTCAATAAAATAAAGTAAGCACTGCATGATTGGAAATTCAACATAATTGAAATCGGTGATTGAGTTGCCCTATTTAATTGATGTTGCAATGATGTAATGATTTAAATATGCTTTGTTGGTATTTGTATTGTATTTTAAAGTTTGATTGAAATTTTTCTGAATTATAGGCCAACTCTGAGGTGTCTGCCTTGCTAGATCGTATCTCATATGTTGTGGGTTATAAGCTAACCATTGCCACTGATCTTGCATAAAAGACATTTCATTTTTCTTGGATCATTTTTCTGTTTGCATATACAAACAATATTTATTAATTGTTATTTTTGGGTAGCAGATGTGAGTTTATAGGAGCTAACCTTCGTCGATCAAAATTGGATAGAGCTAATCTTCAGAGTGTTAATCTCCAATGTTAGTTTTTTTTTCTTGTTTATCCAGTTCTTTTAATTTTTCTTGTGTTAATATCAACAATTTTTTCCTGACTACCTGAAACTTTAATTTTGAACCATGTAAACTTTGAACCAAAATGTATCCAAACTGAAGGTAGATACCATAAAGTTTTCATGAGCACATTATTATAATTTATTTAAGTTACTATGAAATAATGTATAATAATGTGCGATTAGTACGTTGTTGAGACTGTGATTTTGAATTTATAATCATTGAATGTTGTTTGCAAATAACCCACACAAAAAAACATGAGGTTGCTAGCAGAAATTCAAAAATGCTAAGTTAATTCTTTGTTGATAGTTAAGTACATGTCACCCCATTGCACTCAGTTTGAGAAGGACCCATCCTGAAATCCGAATTTTTTTTTTGCTTTTGCAGATTCAAGTTTGGTGGACTGTAGCTTTAGCAAAGCAAATCTTTTTAGCACATTTACAGGTTATTGACTGTCTTTCTATTATTTTGAGTTAATTTTCTAAAACAAGATATAAATTTCATTCTTTCCTGGAGTTGCTGCTCTCATCTTGATATATCTTTTTTAAGGGAAAGATGGAGGTCAAGTCTCCAAATTCATTTCATCTTGATATATCTATTTACTGGAAATATTAATCAGGCCCGTCATAATTTGCTCACTGGAATAGGTACTCAATTACTCATGGCTGATGATATTAGTTACTTTCTATTGTTATTCAGTGCGAGTGGGGCAAATTACAATTGTCACAGAGCAAAATAGAGCAAAATTTTTCTGTACATGATCTGAAATTATGAATGATGGCATAAGATGTTCCTTTCTTGTCTATTTATCTTTGAATTTTTCTGTACATGATTCTTTATGTACATTAATTTTCATTTTAAAATGACAGCGATCCATAAATATGTGCATCTCTTTCAAATGATAAAGAAAACATTATATTTGGCATTTGACCCACAATATCTCTTTGTTGCTTTTTGCTTTTTTCCATGTTATTAATTAGCTGTTGTTCAAGATTATTATTTATCATTTTATATTATTAGGTACAATTTCGATATACAATATTTCAATTGCCAAAACACCAGCTATGTTTTTTCTTTAAAAAAAAATTATGGGCAATAGCCTAGCTGATTAATTTACATTGCAAATTTAAAGAATAAAACTTTTCCCAATCAAAATAAATTACATAAAATGCATTGAAACTTTACAATCAGGGTAGAAACTTTACGGAGTATTGCAATAATTTCTTTTATAGGAATAGAAGTCATAACATTAATATTAAATATTTATTAACAATAAAAGTATAAAACCATGAAATTTCTATCATTGTTTCCTAAAAATCAACCAACAATATGTTGAATTAAAAATCTGAAAATTTTCTCACTATTTTACTGATCTCTCATGCGAAATTTCACTTAAATTGTTACGGCAATAGCCTTTGGATGAAAATCAGTCTATATTATTCTTACAAAATATTTATATTTAGTATATTACACATTATACAATTTTGGTTCACCCACCGCAACGCGTGGGCTTTGAACTAGTGTTGTTAAGTAGATCATCATTATCTTGAGTTTGTGTTGTCAACCAAGACAGTTACCTTGCAGAGTTGGTGTTGCCCCTTACAAGTGTTTGAAGTCTATTGGATAGACTCTCTTTTTGTAAAATATTTGTGATTTAGCAGATTTGGTCCCGAAAGGTATTTTAAATCCAGGGGTCCTGTGGAGTAGGTCTAATATGTTTTGTAGGCCGAACCACATTAAATAACGTGTTCTCTTGCTCTCTTGCTCATACTCTCTTTACTTATTTGCTTGAATTGTTAAATTGCATCATTATTTGCTTATTTGACTTAACTAAGTGATTAAGGTTCTAAAGTAGTACTTGAAATTGTTAAACGCTTCCGCAATCGTTTTTGACATTTATCCTCTTTATCAGAATTACATTAATTTCAAATGATATTAAGGATAAATTATAATTAATACATTTATATGCTTAATAATAAGATATAATTGTAAGTTGTTATCAGAAAATATATTTTCAAAGATTAATATATTGAATAATTCATAAGTAAGTACTTTAGTAGTTCAAAAGTACGAACAAAAAGATCAAAATGACACTTAAAGCTTCAAGTACTTGAAAAAATGTCAATTAAAAACTAAAATTGTTATAGTACTGCTAAAATTGCTATATCATATCAACAATACCGACTGCTAAATACGTTATATCGTCAAAAATCACTAAAACTGATATTTTTTCAATATATCTTGTATTATAGCTTCAAAAAATGCTAAAACCGCTATATCATTATTTTATTCTCATTATTTAAAAAATTGCATTTGACTTAGAAATGCAATTTGTAGATCTCTTATACATGGTTATACATAAATAATTTCATTTTTTCAAATGTATGTAAGATAATATTATTGTTGGTCATCAACTAAAATTCTATGTTAAGTATTTGGGTTGCACTTTCACAAGCTCCCTTTTGGATTTATGAGCTCCTTAGTCCTTCCCCAAATAACAAGCGAAACGAGGCCACAATGACATGTTAGCCATCCCATTTTAAGACTTAAAGAGTCTCGAAGTGGTTATGGAAATTACTCAAATTAGCATGTGACATTTCCTTCAAGCCGGCTTATAAATAACATGTTTTAGGGACCATATTTGGCAACCATGCAACATGATGCTAACATGCGTGCCGCATACAGTTTAGTTATATATTGTGGGGCACACCAAATACCGTCAAATCAAACTTTTAAGATTTGCTATTGGACAGTTTCAATTTTTTTTCTCAAACTAAAAAAACGTTCCATTTTCCAATTTGGTTCATAAATTTTAAAGAAAAGACCAAGTTATTTCTAAAACTTAACAAAATTCAAATTGGGAGCGATGGAGATCTGCACAGCTTCGAACTCAAAATTAGTTCAAAACCTGCAAGAGTCGTTCGATTGCATTAAATCTGCATTCTTGAAGCAATTTTAATTCTTTTTCAACCAAAAGTGTGTAATTGAACGGTTACAAAAGACTTTGAACTCAAATTTGAGTTCAATGTCGTGAGAATCTTTCATGCTCCCTATTTATTTGGTCCTACAACTCTAATTGTCTCATCTTACCCGGTTTTATTCGTAATATTTAATTAATAAAATAAAATAAATTCATCAAATAATTTTGTGCAAAAGATGGTTTAATGAAACTGGTGGCAATCAAATGACCATTTTAAAAAAATCATGCAAATAAAAGTTTTTCTATCAATCTGATTTTTTTTAAGAAAGTTTAGAAACTATTCTCACTCAATTTTGGAAGTATAAGAACTCGCTTGGTGTAAATAAACATGGGAGCTGATATATCGATACCTTCAGTGATACCACCATCGATATCAACATGACAGATCCAGTTGAATTCAGTTTGCATGTTGTTGTTTTTATGATGCATGTTGTTTTTTTGTATCATGCATATTGTTTTTGTTATTATGCATATAATTGATCGGATGCTCCACTGAAAACGAATGTCGCTACGCTCACCGATGCGGATCGCTACGCTCATCGATGCGTACTGGACGAATCCAGTTGCATTTATTTTGAAAAGTTGTTCTAGTTATTATGCATGTTGTTTTTGTTATTGTGCATGTTATTTTTTGTTATTATGCAAGTAAATAACATGCAAAATAATACAAATAACATGCATAATAACAAAAACATCATGCATAATAACGAAAACATGATAAATCATAAGTATAACAAAAAACATAATGAACTTAGCATATAAATCATAAGTATTTGACTGTTATTCATGTTTTTAGATGCACAATAACAAAAACAAAATGCATAATAACGAAAACAATATGCATCATAAGTAAAAACAAAATTTCATAATAAATCATAAATAGAACAAAAAAAACATATTGAACTTAACATATAAATCATAAGTATTTAACTGTTATGCATGCTATTAGATGCACAATAACGAAAACAACATGCATAATAACGAAAACAATATGCATCATAAGTAAAACAAATTTTCATCGAAACTCAACTGGACGTGTCCAGTTGGTATCCCTGACGGTATCGAAGTTGGGATCCGCGAAACATTTTCCAATAAACATTTAGAGACCAACTTTTTTAAATTAAAAATAGAAACTAATTTGATTTTTTGTGGAAGTTAAAAAATGAAATTAGTGCTAATAAAAAATTTAGAAACTAAATCATTCTTCGTATATAAAATTTAGAAATAAAAAAAGGTGACTTTCTCTTGACTTTTTTATTGTTATCACGTGGATATCTTAAATAAATCAGTACTCAGTAGGAGCGAGGTCGGACTGAATCTTCTTCGAAGTAGTGCGTTATAGGAAATTAAAGGTTCGGATCGACCGTCAGCGATGAGAATCAGAAGAATTTTAAATTTTAACATGAATTTTGATGCAACCAAAGTAAATTAGACGATCCTCATCCAACGCTACACCGGTGTCGCATATCACTAGATCTGATTCTGTTCACATGAGGCACACAAAAATGAAAGGAACTTTGATAGTCAGATTTTGTCGATTTATGTATTTAAGAGCGTGTTTTGCTCCAACCTAAAAGAATGTGAAAAATTGAAAATTCACTCAGGCTTTGTTCGGATGTATTCCAGTCATGCGAATGGAGAAGGAATTTATACTGAAATGTACTGTGCAGAAATTTCTCACGTCAACAGTAAAAACAGGTTATCAGAATGAATTTTTTTCCACGCGTAAAATAGAACACAATTCAATTCTCGTTCCCATTTCCACACACGAAAAACAACCGAACACGTTCCAAAAGAGACCGTAGTTAAGTTTATTAGAGAAAAAAAATAACGAACGATGTTAGTTCAAAACGGACATTTCTGATTAAGACAGGTGTTGATCAGTCAATCAAATCTAACTCAACTTTTATTATTTTCACCGTGTGGGGATTGTTTAAATTTTGTTGTTACCGTATAATGACAATATTACTGATCAGTCAATCAAAGCTGATACAACAAAGTCACGCCATTAACCTCGTTTTACGCGGTAAACAATTCCAATGTCTAAAATACTCTGAAATTCATAATTATTTAATATATAATAATAAAGAAATATAAAGATGGGTCATTGGTCTGGTTTTTTTTTTTTTTTTCTGAAGTAAAACTGGTCGAAGGGCTATTGTGCATCTTCACGGTACCTTATATCATATGTAGAATTTTATAGTTCAAATGATTGATTCAAATCAATAAACATAATATTCATATTAAAATATTTTTAAGACCGAATTGTATATTTTATTAAATTTTCTTACTATTATATAGATAAATCGAAATCATATGTTTTGGATGAAACTGAAATTATTAGATCAACATGTAAGCTTGAATTTAATTTTATTTGACAATTTACAAAATCTTTTAAGTGTTAATTTGTGCACAAGTTTAATTTGTATTGACAATTTTAAACAGATGCAATTAATCATAATTAAGATTATATAATGATCACTCAAGTCAAGAGGTGCATAAAGAATGAAGCAAAATGAAGCATTGCCCACCCAACCGTTATAACGAGATGGCAACTCATTATAACGAATTTGTAAACTTGAGGAAAAACGATTAATTACAAGAAAAACAGAGAGATATGTAGCAGTAATGAGTCAGAAACCCGTCATAACGAGTTGAAAGATGTTACAATGAGCCTGAAGATCCAAATCTGGAGAAATTCGACTTAGTACAAGAAAAACTGAGAGGTTCGTTGTGGGAACGCTTCAGAAATACATCACAACGAGTTATAACTCGTTATACTGAGATTGAAGTCGTTATAACGAGTCTAGAGATCAAAGGACCTGATATCAGTGGCACAGGCGCATAAAGGACATTTTAGCAAAACACTGCAACTCGTTATAACGAGATACATACTCGTTATAAATTTTTTATGCTATATATAGATATGCACCTCAAACTTTCAAGCATTCAAAGTGCTCAGATATGCCATCTTCCGTAAGTAACCTAACCTCAATTTTAGTCATTGTCGAGAGCTTTTGAGAGTTAGTTTTGGACAATTGTCCATTTTTGCTAAGTGATTGATTTGTGTGTGATCTAGCTTACTGTTTTTGTTTGATCATTGTAGGACTCTTGTATTAGATCCTTACATAGATTCTTGTGAGGTATTTTAAGAGTTTTTGGTTTGTTGATAAGCTCATGGAAACACTTATTTGTTATAGTGTATTCGGTCCGAAGATGGTACCAGAGGATCTCGTGGAGGAGATATTGTGAAGTTTTGACTGAACCACATTGTATAGCGTGTCTTCTTGCTCTCATTCTCTTTTCTACCCTCTTTCTTAATTTAATTACTTTAATCTTACTTATTTTTGTGCTAAATTCATTGAAATTACTTAGTGCAAAAAAATTTATTGATTTTTGAATTAAATTGTACATGCTTCCACACTTAAACTTAGGCCCCCAAATTACTACACTACAAACTTTTCACATCTGAAAAACAATTAAATTTTTTAATAAAATATAAAATTTGATATCCTAAGATATTTTAATATTAAGATGATGTTCAAAAAATGTGGTGAAACTTATAAATGAATTCCAAATATACCAGTGCCAGTGGTACATTAATGGAAAAAAGTAATTGTCAAAGAAACCTGCGCGAACACAAAATATTTAATTAAGAAAATATGAGTGTTACAAAAAGAAGCAAGAAACTTGTAGTATTATATTATGGTAAAATTTTGGGCTTTTTCAAAAAAGAGTATATTGATTACTCTAATTATCTAATCCGTTCAATTTATCACGATTTTGAAAAAATGATTCACTTAAATTTTTTTTTGTTTCTCAGAAAATCATCATTCACAAATCTCGATACGCTGAACGATCTAGATAAATTATAGTATTAGATAATATTTTGGAATATAAGTTCTTACCTTATATTATTCCACTAAACAAAAGAAAAGTTGCAACAAGCTAACCAGCAAAAGCTGAAATGATCAAGTCATGGGTCGCTTACCAGACAACAAGATATTATTCTCATTTCTGACGTAGCCAGACCAATGGGAAGCGGCGTCATTCAATTGATTAAATAATTAATAAGTGGTGAATTAAGAAAATTTTACCTGAAGAGAAGATCAAGAATTTGGTGCTTGTTTGATAAAAAGAAGTTCACATATCACTTTAAGTAATATGTTTTTATGTTACCTGCATGTCATTAATTTTTCCTACAATTTTATAATGTGAAAATATGTCTTTTGTCAAAAAAAATGTAATTAGTGCAAATTTAGTATGCAATTAATAATAATGTCACCATCCCATGCAAACAATATTTTTTTATAAAAAATAAGCAACTGATTGCAAAATTTGCTAATCATCTTATAATTTTTTTATCATTTTAAAAGTAGATTATTTAAATAACAGACTACCATTCAAAAGATTGATTGAATGGAGGGGCCAAATATTATTGTAATGATAAGATGCATCAACTTTTAATAATCAATAGTGGCTATGCATGCAGTGACGGAGCCATCTTTACCGAGCGGGGTCAGTTGACTTCTTGGAATTTCTTTTCAAAATTTATCATATAATGAAATTTTTTCCTGAAAAAATATGCTTATAATTTGATAAAAAAAATTCATCATTTTGAGTCTCTCTGAAAAAAATCCTAAATCTTGAATCCCAATTTGGATCGGACCGCCCACAGTTGACAATTAGAGGTTGTATATTTTATAAGTTTTAGATCTGAAATTTTAACGGTCCAGATCAGAAGAGCAGGGTCCTGCTCTTGCTCAATAAGAGCAGCGGATACGAATCCCCTCCTCGTCCCTCTAGCGAAAATTTTGAATCCATCCCTGCATGCATGGACCCTCCGTTACAGATTTTTTTTGGCAATTGTGAAAATGATACTGATAAAAGTAGCCAAGGGGTTGGAGTTTTTCAATTGAATAGCAAGAATGATACAAAAACTACCGTGCGGCACTTGATTTCATTGTTGAATGGTAGATTTTCTATCATGCAACATTTTTTTTTTAAATTCATGTATGTGAATTTTTCTAACATTCGAGAGCATAATTCTTTTGTTCTGAAAATTATTTACGACTCTGATCTTGTATAGAAAATTATTTATAATAGTGATCATATGTTTCTGGACATTTAATTATGATTTTGACCAAATTTTTTTTAAATTAGATCTACTCGGATTGATAATACGAAAATAGAAATGAATATGTACTGCAGCTGGTGCAGATTGAAAACAAAAAGACAAAATTATAATTGAATGGTCAGAATTTTTGTTATATATGGTCATAATTATAATTATTTTTTATGCATAGTCAACATACGTTCAGAACAAAAAACAATGGCCGCAAGGTGGAAAATCTACAATGAAATCAAGTGTCGCACAATAATTTTCTACCGTTGACCATTAAATCGAAAAACTGAACTTCTTAGCTATTTTTATCAGTACTATTTTTATAATTAAAAAAAAAACTGCCTCCGTTGCCCCCACTTATCTCTGTCATTGCTTCTCATCGTTTTTATATTTTTATTTTATTTTTATATTCTAGAGATGCTGCCTATCTTTATTGGTGCAGTTTGTGTGATGGTTATGTTCTTTAAAATAAGTTATTGCCAGTGTGTAAGATATACGATATATATTATAGATTCTTTTGCATATAACTTGACTCCAACACCTACCTCGGTTGAGAAAAATATAGATATTTGTCATGTGGGAGTGCGAGTACATTACTGAGAAAACATCATCGCGTCAATAAAATATGTAGCACTGAGAATTTTAAATGTTGTCAATCAGTGCTGAATTTCGAAAATACACAAATTTCCTCTTTATTTCATGATTTCATCAGCGGAGAGATCTTCGTTTTCAATTTTTATTATCCAAATCTCCATAAAAAAGCGAGAATGGGTAAAGTACAAGAGTAAGTGGAACTCCGTACTTTTCTTTTTCTTTTTCTTTTTTTCTGCCAACATGTTGCTTGAAACTTTTGATGTTAACATTCTTTGAAGAACTAGTTTTTAGCTATTTTTTATGTTAGCATTCTTCTAAGAATCAGTTTTTAATTTTTTATCTTGGTGACTAAAAACAACAATTCTGTGTGGAAGGTCTTAGATTCGAAATTCGAATGAAATAACTTTAAATAATTTAAATTTGAATAACTTAACTCTCATTTTTATTTCAAAAAAAATGTTAGCATTCTTTTGTACATCTTCAATTATTTAATCGTGAGAATAACCATACCAAATTAATTTATATTTAATGAATATGAAGTCCATATTTAAAAATATATATATCAAAGACGGATATGACGATAATAATAGAATTAGCCTCACCATAAAATGTTGAATTTATTTGGAGTTGGATTATAATTTTGGAATTTCAAACACATTCCTTCTTGATAAAGATAGTATCTGATCGATGTAAAATAAAAGGAAACAAATTAGAAGATGGTAAGATAAATAGTATTGGTTTTTAGCTCTTTTTTGTTTGACAATTTGAAAAACAATTCAAGGACTAATATTTACATAAATTTTTGTTTGTGTTCTGCACTTTTAACAGGTGTAATAATGCATGATTGTGGCCAAGATTTTGATCCTCGAGTCAAGAAAAGCACGACAATGCTAGGAGCTCAAAGAATGAAACAAAAATTCTTTATTTCCAGTAGATCGTTATAACGAGTCAGTAAGAATGCTTCAAAATTCTGCTAAGTCGCAAAAAAAAAATAGAGAGGTGCATTGTCATAACGCATCAAAGACGCATTTCGACGAGTTGTGACTTATTATAACGAGTCTAGAGATCGAAGGACCCACAAGTCAGCTATAATACATTAGAGACGTGTTACAACAAGTTATGACTCGTTATAACGAGACCTAACTCGTTATAACGAATCTGGAGCCCGGAGGGCTCACAAGTCAACTACAGAGACTGAGAAGCACAAACTTGGAAACCTAGAGACGTGTTATAACGATAAATTGGAACATATACGCAAATTGAAGTTATGCCTATATATATGCAATCTTTTTTGAGATAATCAAGAAATCTTCCTACAAACTTTCAAGCATTCTCGAGATCACTAAAACTGTTTCCAAGCCTCTCACTACACTAGTCTAATCAATTGTTGAGAGATGATTTCTAGATGAGAGTTAGTGATTTTCTTGTAATCTTTTATGATCGTTGATATGTTGTGATTGTGTTTTGTTATAGATCCGTGGAGGATTTCTTGTAGGCTCTTGCATAAACCATGATGAGATATTACAAGAGGTGTAGGCTTGTTGTAGCCTTTATAAAATACATTTTGTTATAGTATATTTCGATCCGAAAGTGATATCGAGAGACCCGCATAGTAGATATTGGAAAGCTTTGTGCGAATCATGTTACACAGCGTGTCATATCTTTCGTACTCTCTCTTATATTCTTGCAATCTTAGTTAACCTAATCTTGTTATCTTGAATTAAATTGTGTTTAGAATTGCTAATTGTAAGATATTGAATTATAGATTTGTTATACGCTTTAGCAACATATTTGACTATACTTAGGCATTTTAATCAACAAATTGCATAACATGTCCAAAAAGTTTTGAAAACAAATCATTGTTATAGAATTAATAGATTATATGCTAGGGTGTTATACGAGCCCGACCAAGCTAGGTTGGGCTCATGAAACATACGAGCCGAGCTGGCTCGCAAGACTAAATCAAGCTGCATAGTAAAAATATTTTTAGCCGGTCTCGAGTGAGTCGCGTGCCATACATTTTTTTTGCAGCTCCAAAATTATAATTTGCATTAGATCTATTAAAAAATATATTACACATTTCGGGAGAAACAATCAATATTGTAATGACTTTTCAAATAGTAAAATCCAAAATACTTCAAGTATAATCTAGAAAAATAAATATAAGAATATAAAGCTACAAGAAAAGTAAAATATTCCTTATCTACTACCAGTCATATAAATACGCCATCCAGTTATATTCTTCGTATGAATAATTTTGACCTTCTAGACATTTTTTTACATAGTTAGTCTTTTTATTCAAAATAGAGTGAACTTTGCATGATGAAATGAAAAGTTAAATCTTTAAATCAGTGAAATTTAGACGATAATTAACAATTTTCTTTTCGTAGAAATACTTTGAACACTTTTATTAAAATTAATTTAAGTTAAAATAGGACAATATATAAAAGAACTTTGAATAATGGCAAACCTAACATATATGATAAAAAAAAAGACTCTATTGTCAATATTATAATTCTTCCTTGAGTGATTACCCTATAAGATGCCTTGGCAAAATTAACGAATGCGAGGCAGAAGCTGGTCAACTAATATTTTTGTGAGATAGTGAATGAATGAGACCTAATTAACCCTTTATGTATATATACCTGATGTGAATGAAGATAAGTATATTCTTTGATTTGTAGAAGAGATAAACAAAGACTTCTTCCCAGGAACTTTTTGAGTAGGAAACGCACACAAAGATTCTTTAACTAATTCTTAACCAAACCAATATGAATAATGTTGTAGAGTTCTAGCTACAGAACTTTTTTTTTTGTAATTATGAAAATAGTAGTGATAAAAGCAGTTAAGGAGTACGAGTTTTCGATCGAATGGTCAGAACAGTAAAAAAATTGCCGTGCAGTAGCTTTTTTTTGTTGCACTGTAGATTTTCTACCGTGCGACATTATTTTTTTGAAAATGTATGCACGGTAGAATTTGTACCTTGTGGAAGAAAAGAAACGTCTTTTCTTAAAATATACTATAAACATGACCTTGTATAAAAAATATTTAGTGATCATGTGTAGTAAAATAATTTCGACTATAACCATTAAATATATTTATTAATGCATTAATAAATAAATAAATATAGTGCATGTTTGAGATAAATTTATGCATCAACGCGTAATATTTTCTTAACGCAATGACAAATTTGTTTTAAAATAAATTAATTAACTAAAAAACTTATGGTAATGACTGAAATATTTTTCTGCATAGTCATGACTGAAAATATATTTTTATATATAGTCATAACAAGAAATATTAGAATTTTGGCTGAGATAATGAATTGGGAGCACGCAAAAAAATAACTGTCACATGGTAGAAAATTTACCGTTCTAATCATTCGATCGAAAAACTTGTACTTTTTGACTACTTTTATCAGTATCATTTTCATGATTACCAAAAAAAAAAAAACAATGTTCTAGCTAGGTAGTTCAGTTGGGAAATTATAAATTCAGAAAAAGGTCTGATAGCAAAATAAGTTTTGATTTTGCGGTTGTGAATAATGCAATCATAGTATATACACTTGTAGTTAATTAGATATACTGATCTACTGTTGTTAGTTTAACTGTCAGTATTTGCATAGATTAGACCTCGGTGTACATTTGATCAAGAAAACGACAAGATTTTAAATTTTAAATCGCCAATACAAAATACTTATATATAGGCCATAGCTTGACAACGAACCAAGCTCCTGGCAGAGAATTTAGCAAAAGCTTCCCCACAATAAATTAGAACACTCACAACTCACAACAACTCGATTCAAAGGAGTAAATAGATGTGCAATAGGAACAGTGAGAAATGGCTCAATGACAATGAATGAGGGCCCGGATACGGATGAGTTCTTATCTGCTGTTATTCTAGGAGAAAAACAGAATTCTGTTATTTCAATACTGATCGTTCGATTAAAACGGACGATGCTGATGTGATGTACGAAGCTCGCATCATTATAAAATTTATCTGTGAAATCAAATTCGAACCGTCAGATCTAAAAAAACAGTACCCTGTTTTTCTCCGAGAATAACAGCAGATATGAGTCAGATACGGATAGGTAGGAATAGGAATAGGAATCCTGTAATAAGGATATCCCAGAGTTGAAACTTGAAACATGAGATGAAACTTGAAAGGGGTATTTTGTCATTTATGATTTATACCAAACGATAGCATGATGGCAGATGATGTGTGTCAGTGTGACAGTGTGTGTGCTGAAACCCATACGGATGAGGTAAGGTGAGCAACAGAGCAAGAACCATTATTGACTTTTGTTGTCAGACTTCAAAATCTGGTAGTTGTTAGTTGTTACTTGTTACTACAGATTCTATAGGGCAATGTATATGTATATGTTGTAACTTGTAAGTAGGGGTCCATATTCTCACTTGATGTTGTTTGTACGGTAATCGTACGGTTGTAGATTTAGAAGTGTAGAGGATTTGGTAAATTTAATAATGCTATTAAATGTGTTGTATAGGAAATAACGCCATGTTACATCATCTTGTAATTACTTTTGCAATTTCAGTAGTGTAAGACTTATGATTACAAAATTACTAACATAATTTAAAATAAAATTAATTACAATAATGACGATTAAGTTAAATAAGTTGAAGGATGATTGCCAAAGTTATAATTTGAGATTTATATACTTGCGAACTATTTAAAATCTCTATTTAAAACTAGAACTCGTGCGGTTACGTCGTGTCTTTAAGATATTTTTGTTGTATAAAATGATGTATAATCTTCAATAAACAAATATGCATGTATCATATAATTTGATTTGATCTTAAAAATATGATTTCACGAGCGAAATAGAGAACCAAGAATTTATTGTTTTTTCTTGCATTTTTCTATCTTATTTTTATTAAACTCCGCGATTATGTTCTATTTATATTGTTTGAAACATGCAAAAACAAATTTAGGCCTTACCTCGATCTTCAGTCGGATAAGCTAATAGTATTGTTCAATTATCTTGAAATGATAAAAAAAAAAACAAAAAATATCAGAATTGTTATATTGAATAATAGCAATCATATTGCAAATAAAAATCATAGAATATCAAAATATTAGATATCATTTGATTAACATTCCTGTCATTAATTTCCTAATTTTAAATCTAAAATTTAAATAAAAAAATTCTGATTCAGAAAGCAATTAAATACAAAAAAATAATATTTATTCTTAGCACATGAAGAATAAACAATGTGTGAAAAATAGGAATGGACAATATCTTCCAACCTTGAACCAGTGATTTGCAATACTAGAAGGTTTTTTATTATGTGAAATAGAGGTGATTTTTGTTAAAACAGGAAAACGAAAAATAATAATATGAAAATGAGAACTATATATAATAATTTGAAAGCAACAACATTTAATAAAGAGGAAGATGAAGATGATGAGATCGGAATGAACGAGCATGCATAACAATTTACAAGAAATGATCATGGAGAGCTATCAAATAATTAAATAGGAAGAGGAACACGACGAGACACAGAGAAGTGATCAGACATATCAATCATTCAGAGAGAGCAATTAACAGTTCACATTAAAGAAAATAATTAATTAGAGAAAGCAATTAATGTACAGATAGCAACGACACAACTGCGAAAGGCAAAATCGACGTGGCGAAAGCGACGCAAAGAAATTCAGCAAAAATTAAACTTATACACAGTACCACAAGAAAAGTTGCCACAAATTATCAAATCAAACAATAAATGACTTAGATCAAGATGGTAAAGAAAAATTAACGATTCAAATTGAAGCATCGATGTGTCCTTTGAGCTGCTGCGCAGATAGAATGGTTTGCTGTAGAACTTTCTTTAAAATGTACATTTAAATTACAATGATGAGACTAATGATAATAAAAAAGAAAAAAAAATAATCCCTCACTTCTCATAGTTGTCATTCCACCAAAATCAAAGCATTGCAACTTTTCAAAAAATGAATCTTGTTGGTGTATAATAAAATTATCGCATTGCATTGTAGTTTTGATACAATGTATGTATTGTGCTTGATATGAAATGATGCGAAAATGATGATTTACTTCGATCTTGATTCTGAAATCTTTATTCATGATTATATTTATAGCGTAGATTATATTGGCGTCGTGACATCAGAATTAAAAACTTGGCAAAAAGAAAATGCTATAAAAATTCACAGCATTGCTTGGATTGTTCAACATTTTCTGTAAACTATTCGATTTTTTCTGAACTTGATATGGGAAGCTTCAGAAAGCAAGATATAATCTGTCACTTTATATTTTATGGTATCAATTGGGACATTTTTTTTCAGAAATAAGTTTCAATAGAGCTAGGTTAGGATATCATGATACCAAACCAGATCTTCTACCGCGCAACGCAAATACTGTGCGTGTTGCGCGGTAAATCTCAGTCTTTGATTTGCATCGAGATTCGTGCAAGTTAAACTTTGTAATATCATACTCCTTGAATCAAATCTGAACCGTTCGTAGCCTACAGCGCAGAAAATCATGAACGTCCGTTAGTGCTGCGCGACAGAGAATCCGCTTCCATCACGATACCTCCCCAACTTGATTTATGAAGTCAATTTTGTAAATCCAAAATAACACAAACTAATCTATTACAAAACAGTTGTTACAAATGTAAAACAAAACGTTATCACCTGTTTTAAATATTAAAATAATCAACAATGTAACATATTTCTAGGAAATTTCAAAAAAAAAAAAAAGCATTACCTCCTAGTTGTCTCACACATGTTACTTGAGTGGTCCTTTGCCACATAAAATTTACTTCTGCAACCAATTTGCACGGAATCATTGACTATTTGAAATATACTTTTATAATCGCTATTATTTACAGATTGAGCCGATTCAACCCGATTTGGTGGATAAATGGTGAAGGAAGAAAACCTAAAAGCATAAAATTGAGCCGACAAGAAGCTGCTTCCAGAAAAAAAAAAAATCATACAAATTCGTTTTCGTTGACCAACTCAATCAAACGGTTGAGTTATATGTTTGTTGTCTATTTATGTATGGGTTGTTGGTTTCATTGACTCGATTTCCGCGCGAAGTAAGCCGAAATTCTTAAAAATAATATCATTATTATTATAAGAAAGTCAATATATAAGAAAATAAAAAAACTTAATTCAAAAATACTACTCCAGAAGATTCATTGGTAAGATTTTTTTTTCCGAAAATCAAAAGACATTCAAAATGTGAACTGCAACTATCAATTGTGATCCACTTTTAAAAAGGAATTTTAATGTTATATTTATGGCTACTATCCACCTGTTTCAAAAAAATAATCTAAACGAAAAGAATAGCGGTAGGTTTTGAATTTTTTTATGTGGACCATTAAGGATTGAGAGACATTATTTTCATTTCTGTGGACTGCAAGTGGTGGTTGCGGTTCAAATTTTTTTTTTCGGAGGAGATGAATCTTGACTTTTGACCGCATGTGCTATATACGAAAGTAGTATTTTTGGAATCTTATTTTTTTCTTAGATATTTAATTTCTTATTATAATATTATTATTATTAAAAGTTCGGCAAAGTAAGAGAAGGTTTAAACTTTAAACAGAAATTAAAAAGGAACGAATAAAGGGACAGAGAAAGCAACAAGGACAAAATAATTTTGGATTATATTTAGCATGTCTCTTTATTTTGATTTTTCAAATTGAGCAGATGTTTATGTGGAACAGAACAGTTTGATGGGTTTGATAGAACTATTCCTCAATCATGAAGTCATAAAGTCATGAACTAATACTAATAAACAACTAAAATTGGATGGTTAAGAGAGAGTAGGAAAATAAAGAGCGATCCTACCGTGAAATTTACTTGATGTATTTATTTTGTAAATATTTCGACAGTTCAGTGTTCAACGAAAGAGAGTATCGTTCGAGAAAAATCAAGCACAACAAGAGTAATTTTTCCTAAATAAATAGTTTCAAATGCCTCTACAATTGATATTTTTCGTATTGTGCGGATGTTGTCGTTTATATATTTATTTAATTGTTTATTTGTTAATATCTGATAAATATTATTTTATAATAATTATTACGAAGAGTCATGTTCATTGATGTTCATCGTGTTTGTATAATTCTATAAATTATAGTATAATTTCATAAATAACATACATATATTTGAGCATTGATAAATGAACGGAAAACAATAGTTGTCTTAGTTTAGTTAGCAAAGACAACAATTCCAATATAAATCCATATTAGAAGCTAAATAACAACAAAATAGCATTCATAAGGAAATTTCAAAAGAAAATAATTAGATACTAGTGAGTAAAATTCAAAGTTATAATTTCTAATCTTCCTCTCTCAAATACCTTTCAAAACTGGAATTTCAACAAGAGCCGGTGTGTATACAATATACCAAAGGAAATGTTACCTGTGAAAAAAAAAATCATGGAATGATATATAATAATAAAAAACTCATGAATATATATAGGTAAGAAATATATTTGTCAGTAATTAATTTTCATATGCTAGCAATTTTACCTTTTATTTTGACTAGCAATTAGTAATTCATATGAAATATTCCAGAAATTCGGTGCAGTGTTCAAAATAAAAAAAAAAGATCAATTTAAGATGAGATTTCGAGGTCAAATCTTCGACGCAACATATATTAATGAGCTCGCCAAAATTGAAACTCATGTCTAACCAAATAACATCTTAATTTTATAAAAAACAAGTTCTGTCGGATTCATTAAACAACGTTGTCGTCAAACAATTTTTCAAATTTGTTGATTTGCAAAATAATTTTCAACTTTACCATTTCTTGTGTTGTGAAGTTATTGCAGGTATATTTGTTTAAAATTCAAACGAGATGCAAGAATAAATCAAGGAAGAACAAGCAAAACATTAAGATTAGAGCAGAAGTATCAATTAGGTTTATCAAAACTTAATTTTGTTGATTAAAAATTGGGATTAAATGAGCAACATCCTCAACGAAACAGAATAATCTGTTATAACGCCATCTTTGATGTTATAACGCTAGAGTGGAAAATGTGTTGTACAAGTGCCAAATATACAGATGTGTTCTGCAAAGGTATCAAGTGTGCAAATGCTGATGAAATATTGCCAATATCTTCAGATATATTGTATACACTTGATGTGGTGTTTTAATTAACTCTAGTTGCTAGATAGAGGTTGCTATATACAACCGTCTATTGTAGTACTTTGGGTGTCGATCAAACATGGTATATTCAGATCTAACTTTCAGATTTGAGCAGTTAAATCTAAGCGAAAGGAAAATTTTCATATATGAGTTGGTTATTTAAACTAAAAACTGAGGGATGTTACAATTTCTAACTCAATTAACAAATTGATTAGGCTTGATAAGATGTACTTATCCACAATTATTGATACTTGTTTGGTAATTAATTTTTTTGGTATTATGAGGGTACGATTTTTAGATTTGATACCAAGTGATATTTTTATTTCGACATCGTGTTTGCACTAGTTATGACTTCATTTTTTGGTACTTGGTTAAACTAGTCAAAACCCATTAAGTTCATATCGTCCTAATTATCCTAAGTCATCATATTTCACCTTTCGGTACTTGATATAATTCGTTAGAATTATTAGGTAAAACTCGTAATCAACAAACGTCACCTCTCGGTCCTTAGTTCGTTGGTTACCCTACTTCTTATGGTTTAGATATAACATCCAATATCTTTATTGCAAATATTAAATCGTAAATTCAAACAATTGAAATAGCAAAAGTCACAATGATAAAATCCACAAATAATAAGCGACACCTCTCGATACTTAGCCTATCAATTGCTTTACTTTCTATAATCAAGGTCTAATATCCAATATTTCTATTGCTAATAAAGATCCTAAGATGGCAATTTGACAATTAAAATAGAAAGTAAATGTAGGACAAAATATGAAATTAATTACTCAAACAAGCATTACCACAAAAGTTCCAATTCATCCTAACAAGATCCTAATACAAGCTTAGTCGGACATGGCTAATGGGCTAAACATGATAATAATGATGGAGTTCCAAAGAAAAATAAAAGAAGATAAAGATACAACCAAGTTTTTCTCTAATGTTTAACTCCTCCTCCTCCTTCTTCTTCTTCTTCTTCTTCTTCTTCTTCTTCTCTCTATAAAAATCATAAGTCTAACCCTCTGTAAACTGACTAAAAGTCATGATATTACTGTCATAAAATTATAGGTATTTATAAGGAAGCAAAAATCCTAAAAATAGGCTCCTGGAACTGTCAAATTATGCCTTCACGCAAGTATTTTGCGGGCGCAATAATAACTTCTGATATCGCAATTGAGTTGCAGTTTATGCCCTTCTTTGCCACATTTTGCATGTTCTCTTGCAACCGCAATGGCTGTTCTTGCGCTCGCAATGAACCTGAGGTGGAAATTGCCATCTCACTAGAAGTGGTCTGCAAATTGTATTGCGATTGCAAGGATATATCTTGCTCCCGCAATCAAGCTGAGATTGCTATGAAGTGGATGTAAAGGTTGATTGCGACCGCAAGGGTGTCTTCTGCGGCCACAATTGACCTGGCATATGGTCAAATTGCTCTGTTCTGATTCCTAATTTGCTTCGAAGCATTCAATTGTGTCCATTTTGCTCCAAATACTTGTTTTTGCATTAAAACACAGAAAAGTAGTGACTTGAACTTTTTTTAAAGAAAACTTGTTTATTTAACTCTAAATTATACTTAATTTGGATTAAATTTCACACTAAATCTTAGATAAAAGCATGCACAATCTGACCTTATCAACACTGTCAAAAGGTTTATATATAGACTTGAATCAGAATAGAAAGAGTGTGAAAGAGAAATCAATGACAAATCACAAGAGAGTGATTACACTGATGACACAAGTTGTGTAGTTCGGTATTTGAACTATGAATATTATTGTTTTCAGTTCATCCTCTCATGGATCGTGATTGAGTTCTATAGACGATATGAAGAAACACAAGACTCATACAAGAAATCCAGTATGAAGAAAACAAGTCGGTTATGTACAAAGCTTCCGCTTCGGTAACACTTTATATTTGTAATTTAATTGTTACGTGATATTCTTACATCGATATCAGATCCTATAGTTTTTTCTTCTTCGGTTTTTAAACTTGGTAAATTCTATAACCGAGTTATAGGAGAACATGAGTTTTTGGGAACAAATTTTGTGATTTTACATAAATTGAATATTTTTTGTAGTATATTTCAATTTTTTAGAGATGATTGATTATCTTAGATTTTCTTTCGATCCTACGACTCAAATGATACTAATTATTAGATCAATTCTAATTGTATGGCAGAATTTGTTTTAGTAATTATGCTAATAAAAGAAATTCTTTAACTTGTCTCTTACTTTGTTAGAAATGTCGGCAAGTAAAAGCATTATCGCTGATCTAAACGAGGGAGAAAAACTGAATGACCATAACTATGATGTTTGGAGTATTAAGGTTCAATATCTCGCGAAGGATCAGAAAGTGCTCGAGCCCATCTACGGAGTGATGGTTCAACCTGAAAGGCCTGCTTTACCAGACACTATGGCAGCCTACAATGCTTGGAAAGAAAAAGATAAAGTTGATCGAATTTTGCTTTTAAGCAATATGTCGAATGATCTCTTGATGCGCTTTGAACGGTTTCGTACATCTAAAGCTATGTGGGATGCAACAAAACTTGAGTTCGGTGGCACTTCAACCACCCGCTTGCGTCAGTTAACACTGAAATTTGATGGGTATAAAAAGTGTCAAGATCATTCCACGAGACAACATCTTACTACTATGTCAAGCATGATAAGTCAACTGAGGGCAAAAAGTCATGTTTTAACTGATGAATCAAGTGCAGCTAGTTATCCGCTCACTTCCTAAGTCTTGGGAGCACATGAAGATTAATCTGACACAATGACAACATCAAGAAATTTGAGGATGTTGCTCGTCATGTTGAACTTGAGGAATATAGGTTGATAACTAAGAAATGCATTGAGGAAGCATATATGGTATCCTCTAACATACATAAGAATAACCAGAATGGCAACAAGCGCAAGAAAAGTGGTGATGGTGCTTCCGGTTCAGGTTTAAGCAAATTCGGATCCAAGAACTTCATGAGAATGTTTGAGGTTCAAGCTCCAGTGATTATTATTTTTAAGAAAGTTTTCAAGTTTATTTTGTAGTTTGTTTGTGAATATATTGTAAGCCTACGAGAAATGAATAAAAAAACAAATTCACAATAATGATGATCCTTTCACGTGCTTTCTATAAATGTAAAATAACAATCGTGCCAATCAGTGAATTCAGATTTTCTGCTGCACGATATAAGCAGTGTAGGAGTTGTGGATCGTTCGATATGCTTTGAATTTCGTGCTTATCAAATATATAAAACTCAACTCCTAAATCAAATTTGAGCCAATCGTATCGCACATCACAACAAACTTGAACCACCTGCTGCGTGTTGCGCGCTGAAGATCTGGACCCACCAACCTATACATGTCAACCCAATAAAGATGATTGTTTGTTTATTTAATGATTATTGCTTATGCTCTGCGAGATTGTGCATGACATGAAATTTCGTAACGGGTGCTCTGAATATTGACATTAGTCAATCATTAACTCATATAAAGACGTAACAATGAAATAAATAAATAAAATATAAAGACGTAACAATAACAGGATAAGGAATAATATTGAAACTCTAAACTAACCAAAAAGATAATCCCAAAGGTTTTCGCATGACTTTGATAAAACAAGATTTCTTATAACGGGTTATCAATTACCACAATTCCACAAATCCTTCAGAATCCCCACTCCCAATACCCACTGTTTATTTGTTCCTACATTAAATGCGGAGACACACAGACAGACACATTACATCAGACCCAAAGATCGGAATGAAAGGTTGGGACGGTTTCGTGACCTGACAATCTGGCATCACGTGATGGAGAAGACACTTGCAAATATGCCCACACTTGGACCACCACAGCTACTAACTTGTTCCTATTACTTGCTGGACCCAGATAAGTAATATTGCCTTAGAATTTGTGCTCCAGGGGCAGCTTAGTTTATAACCTAGTGAGAGAGGTAGGGACCGATCCGTAAAGCAAGCCAGCTAATCAAAACTAATTGATCCAACACATTAATTTTTCTACAAGCACTTACAATCACGCCACGTTGCAGTATCATTGCCTGAAAAATCGCTCCTTCAGTCCTTCACGTTTTTCCGTATTAAACCGTAATAATTCCCATGCCTGACATTAAAAAACCCGTACTATTCCCGTTGTCCTTGACTAGTTGTCTAGCACGAACCGTACGATAGCCTTACATCCCATCGCCGCCGTCCGTTGACACGTTTCGCTCTCCCATTCCATCGAAACGACTCGTGATGGCGCGACATATCGACACGTGTACTGTTCCAGCTGTCCCTCTGTCCGTTAATTAAATCTATTTTCTGACGACCCGGTGGTTTCCCTAGAGAACCGCCACACGAATCCAATGAAAAAGCGGGTTGCTCTCCTTTTCACCGCGAGGCATCTGTCATAACGCCTTTTTATGTATCACAAGTGGATCACAGTTTACCCGTTTTGGTCCCAAAGCTCCGTTATTTATGCCTTTTTGTTACAAACTTACCGATATGCCCTTGTACTTCCGAAGTGTCTAGGTTTTTCTAACGCCAAGGTCAAGGAGGATCAAAAGTCTCGTTTAGAGGGGTATAACTGGTAACATTAACGGGGAGATAACGGAGAGAGGGATGTGTTAACGCGGTTCCGTTAGAGGTCCAGTTTGACAAGACGACGTTCGGCGATCCACATATCAACTACCGTCTAACCTTTCTCCCTCCAACTCCTAAGGTCTCACACCCAACCCATTCGCGCCTTCTTATTTAATTTTTCAGGGGTTGTTCTTTCGCCATCTCTTCCAGACCCTGAAAATTTCCTTATTTACATCTGACTAATATAGCGCTTAAAATGTTGCACGTTATTTTTATCACCCTGAAGAAAAAGCAGGATCTTCTTTGAATATGTTATTCAAAGAATGGATTTGCATATGTTATTTATATTTTCCTAAATGAAGAAAAAGCAGGATCTTCTTTGAATAACATATCTCCACTCACTAGAACTCAGTGGGTCTTTTTACATTATAAATTTAGAAAAAATTGTTACTGCATAAGTGCAAATTTAAAATTTAAAATACCACGTTGCTGTATCGAACTCTTTTAGTTTCAATTAGAAATTGGAGGGGTTTTCACGCATTTTCTTTCAGAAAAAATTGCTATGTCAATTTTACAGTTTACATTTAATGTATATTTAATTATTGAACTATCAACTTTCAAGTGAATGAAATTTTTTCTATTTAACTTTATTAGAAGACGGAAATTAGTATGCCATAATTATAGTAAACATAATTTCAACAATTATCTGCTACATGCTATCTTTTAGAAAATAAACATTGTACTTGAAAAATAGAACACCAATGGCAATGATATACTCATTTTCATGATACCCAAATTTATTATAACATAACTGAAATTTAGAAGTTATTTAGTCAACAACAACAATAAAACGAAAAAGAGTCAGAAGTAACGCGTGATTAGTGTAGTGCTAAAACCCAAACGGGTCCCGCCCGCCCCGCCCCGCCCGCGCCTTTTACCCGCCCAACCCGTCCGTTGACCAAACCCGTTGAAACCCGGACGGGTCGCGGGTGTGGGTCAAAGGGCGGGTTTGGGTCGCGCCCTTGAAAAATCGCCCGTTTAAACCCGCCCGTTCTAAACTCGTGTCAGAACCCGACCCGCCCGACCCGTCTACCCGATCCACCCGTTTGACCCGCCAACGGTTAAAATTCGAAAATTTTTGAATTTTTATTGGAGGGAACCCGTTTGACCCGCCCGAAAAATTTTGAATTATTTTGGATTTACGAGTTTGAAAAAAGAAATTTTTGAATAAAAAAATTTAAATTCATTTGTACTTTTTCAAATATGATTTTTTTAGATTTTTTGTGAATTTTTTAAGATTTTTTTGGAGTTATTTCAATTTTTGGAGTTTTTTGGAGTTATTTCAAATATTTAAAAAAAACCCCGTGCCCGCCCGCCCGACCCGTTTGACCCGACGGGTCTAAGGGCGGGTTTGGGTCACTCTTCCCAAACCCATCCGTCCCAACCCGCCTGTCATAACCCGTCCAACCCGTCGACCCGTCACCCGTCTCACCCGCCCCCCGTCCCGTTTCCCAAACCCGCCCGCCCGCCCTGTTAGCACTACACTACGCGTGATGCTACTTAAAAAAAAGTAAAGTATAAAAAAATGTGATTTACAATTAAAATATTTTTGAAGGGTCCGTACGGGAAACATTATGTCCCAATTTATACATATTTAACTTATTTATTAGATATACCAAGCCTCTTTTCACCTTCTCCTTTTTCTAAGCTTTGATCCGATTCCCCAATTGTGTTTCTCTCCCCATATTCTCTCGGGCTGCGCCGCGGTCGCTCTTCCCCTCCATATTTCAACAAATAGCGCGGCCGTACGTCGGAGCTCCGACGAGCGACCTTACACCGGCGAGAACTGAAACCTTTCCAATTCAAGCTCCTTTCTCGTAAAGCGTTTCTGGAGGAAGACGCGTGATTTGTCGGATCTCCGGTAGATTTGGCGCGCGAGAGGATAATGCTGGTTGTTTTCTGACCTCTTCTTCAGTTATCAGGATTGAAGGTCGCGAATTCGGAGGGTTTGTCGTGCTAGAGGAAAGGAGAATCCGAGATCAAGATGAGATGGTAAGTGCTGGAGATCTCTAAGGATTATTTAGTATCTCTTTGTTTTTCTCTAGAATTTGGTCTTATTTTTTGAACTTCAGCACACATTGTTGTCCAAGTGTTGTTCTAGTTTGGATGAAAACCAAAATTTGTTTCGAATTAATGTTGCTCTTAACACAATTTGCAATTCACTTGTTGTTTTGTAAAATTAGTTTCGCTTATAGACATTTTTCATATTTTTCTTTGGTTTGCAAGTTATTAGTTGGTTTGCGTGAGGGGCCTCTTTCCTATATGGGTGGTTACAGTTTTTTTTTTCTACGAACTTTTTAACTATTGAACTAATTTGCAATGTGGGAATTAGCACTGTTTCATTCGCGTCGGATTGATTCCTTTTTCCAGGCTGACTAGTATGAAAGCATTGACTTGCGTAAGTGCTCTTTGTTGTTTAATAAATTAATGAAAAGTCCTGGAGAATTTTCTGTAGATCTTTGTATGGTTTCGGAATTATTGAGTTATTTTTAGTGTTGTTAAGAATTTACCAATATATTTTTGTAGCATCGTAATTTTTATTATAGGTTAGTTTTAATTTAGTAAGAATTGAGCAAAACTGTGAACTATTCTAGAACCACGTATGAAATTAACCGGTATATAAATAGTTTTCGGCAAAACATCCTACCGATTTTCGGTTCTTTTCTTGGCCTTTTCAAATTCTGGTCTTTATCCAAAGCCACCAAATTGGAACTTTTCTCTGCTCACACTATTTTGACTCGGTCCTTTCACACATTTTACACGGTAAGTCAACACTTTCACCGTTGCCTTTCCGTAACTAAAAGCCAGTTGCTGCGGTCCTTGGGTCCCGTTTTGCATGAAGGAAGTTGGTCGTATTAATCCTTAATCGTGAATTACATTGTCTTTTTTTTTCCTAATGACCATTTTATATCTACCAAATTAGAGCCGTTCGAAAACTTGTTTGACTAAATGTAGTGCTGAAAATCCCCAGCCACCCAAAGTTTTGACAATTGTATTGAAGATAATTTTTCTGAAGCTAAATGGTGGCCTTAAATACTGCTTCTATTTGTGAATATTGATCATATGATTGTATGGACACAATGATAGTAATTTTAAAGCTTAGATTCCTTTTTTCTGTGTGTAATTATAAAATTTGAAAATTTTCATGATTCAGTGTATTAAATACATATCCTTCTTGTAAGTAATATTTGATTCTCTTTGTTCATTGTTTAATTTTATTGATTTGCAAGTATTCCCTGTAGGTGGAAGAAAAGACAGAACTCCTGTCCTAAGTCAGACATTGCTTAGAAGGCTTTAGATAAATACTTGGCAAGAAAATACCAATGGCTCCTGGTATGGAGGTCAAGACCGCGAGTAACAGGGATGCGTTGAGATCAGCACCGGCTTGTGGAGCCCGGATGCAGAGTGGTGGTGGCAATGCAATTTTTAATGGGGTACATAATAATGTGAAAGATGCTTTTTTGAAGCACAAGATAGCAAAATTTGACATGGAAAATTTGGATTGGGTTGAAAAGATTCCAGAATGTCCTGTTTTTCACCCGACCAAGGAGGAATTTGAAAATCCCTTGGAGTATCTTCAGAAGATCTCTCCAGTTGGAGTGAAATATGGTACAGCAATTTTCTTTTATCTTTGCTAACCCCTGTGTGTACTTGTATGTGCTTATTTGCAATTGATTCATACATTGATCCAAGCATACAATTATAATAGGTTTAGGGTCTTCAGTTCAATTTGAATGCAAGTAGTATGCAAAAGTTAAATGCCTAGCAAACCAATAATAAAGAATAGAAGACTTAGTTTATTTATGCTGGCATATATTTTATTCTAACTAAAAATGTTTGGTATGCTGCTATGAACTGTTATGACAAGTTGACAACCTTCATTCGCATGGATACCTTAAGTTATCTTACATTTTGGTGTGATTCTTCAGGTATATGCAAAATTGTGTCACCTGTAAGTGCCTCAGTACCAGCTGGTGCAGTACTAATGAAGGAACAAGCTGGATTTAAGTTTACCACAAGGGTCCAGCCTCTGCGATTGTCCGAGTGGGATATGGGTGACACTGTAACATTCTTCATGAGTGGAAGGTTTGTCTTTCTTACACACTCTACATAGAAATGGTATAGTACCTCTTTATATTGAGCTGGTTGCAGGCAATAACTTGTAGTTTGTAGAGCTTCTTTTAGACCTCATGTTCCTTTTTTTGTCAGTTATTTTCTTTGTGCTTTTATTTTTGTTTTATTTCTATTTTTTGAGAAAGGGGTGTGGGGGTGGGGGGTCCTATTCAGCTACAACATCCAACAACGAACAGTTATATGCTCCAGCACATGAGAGCATCATCTGCATTGTGCCTATAAAGCTATAATGCCCTCTTTGATACTCTCTATCAAAATTTTTTTTTCTATTAAAGACTAATAAGATTGATGAATGAATGAATGGTGTATGAGGTTGGCTAGTTATATTTGTGATGGTAACAGCTTCTAATAAATGCATGCAATTTTCCAGGAAGTATACTTTCCGGGACTTCGAGAAGATAGCGAACAAGGAATATTCAAGAAGGTTCTCCAGCACGTGCAATCTTCCAGCCAAGTTCTTGGAAGAGGAATTCTGGCGGGAAATTGCATACGGAAAAATTGATTCTGTTGAGTATGCATGTGATGTTGATGGTAGTGCATTCTCCTCTTCCCCTTGCGATCCCCTAGGCCAAAGCAACTGGAATTTGAAGGTATCCCTTCTGACCATACCTCTGGTGCCTCTAACGAATACTAAAATTTTTTTTCAGTCTAATTTGCATAGAAACTTGTTTTCAAAATACAGGCCGGTTCTGTCTGTATGGCCTATTAAACAAATCTCATATCTCTCTTCGCTCTAAATCACCATTCACCAAAAAGTTTTGGCTATCAGAAGTTTATTTCAGATTCAAATTTCTTTATGGCTGATAATAGCTTTAGAAGTTGCCCAAAGACGGTCCCAGCAGTTTATTGGTACTGGTTGTGATTGTCTGTAGGTGCTAATTCGTTTGAATCTGAAATGCAGAAATTTTCAAGGCTGCCAAAGTCTACACTAAGGCTTCTCCGAACAGTTGTTCCGGTAAGTTTGCATTTTATTCTTCTATCGACTTCCGTGTTCTCTCTTTCTCATTAAATTAGTTTTGTTGCTGATGCAGGGGGTTACTGAGCCAATGCTTTATATTGGAATGCTCTTTAGTATGTTTGCTTGGCACGTTGAAGATCACTACCTGTACAGGTAACTCGTAAATACACATTTGTTGTTCCTTATTTTCTCTGTTTCATATCTTATTAGTTCTGTTTGATATGTTTGGATTATAATTATTTGAAAACCAACTGCATGCCCATAGTCTTTCTGAACTATTTATTTGTTTTGCATTTTCTGACATATGCACATTTGGACAGCATAAACTATCAGCACTGTGGAGCTGCTAAAACCTGGTATGGTGTTCCAGGTCATGCTGCACCAGGATTTGAGAGAGTGGTACGACAATATGTGTACAACCAGGACATCTTAACTGGCCAAGGAAATGAAGATGCAGCCTTTGATGTTCTTCTTGGGAAGACGACTATGTTTCCTCCAAATGTTCTCTTAGATCATGGGGTGCCAGTTTACAAGGCAGTACAGAGGCCAGGAGAGTTTGTCATCACTTTTCCGCGTGCATACCATGCAGGATTTAGCAATGGTAATTATATATTTCTTCCTTTCTGGATAGGTGACATCTAGAACAATCTGTTGTATTCTGGGTTTTGAAATATTAAAAGGAAAAAAAGACGGTTATAATGACAAATTACAATAAAAATGAAAAAGATACAAATACAAGACTGGGTTAATATTTCAATTTTCAAATACATATTATTTCGGTTGTGATTTTTACAATACTTGCAGTGCTGATTTAGGGACCATCACCAATAAATATTTCAAAATTATTGAGATAAAATAACCACTATTATCTCTCATGTGCATTTGATCAGGTTTTAATTGTGGGGAAGCAGTGAACTTTGCTATGGGAGAGTGGTTCCCTATGGGAGAGTTGGCTAGCCACCGTTATGCACTCTTGAACCGAATACCTTTGCTTCCTCATGAAGAATTACTTTGCAGAGAGGCATCACTTCTGTCTAACAGGACTACAGGACTTGTCACGACAGAGGAGCTGCACTCCCAGCGTTGTGTGAAGACCAGCTTTGTGAATTTAATGAGGTCCATCGAAAGTGCTTGTTTGTTGCTCAGTAAGACGGCTGTGCAAGTTTGCTCCAAGTTTGATGGGAATATGGTAGTGCTATGTGGCCTCTGTCGGCGTGACTGTTATGTTGCTTATGTTACGTGTGACTGCAACTTGGAGCCCATATGTCTTCGTCATGGTATGTATTCTAGAGGAACAAGAATAAAAAAATATTTTTGCTAAAGTTGCTAATATTTTTGAAGAATGATATTGTAGATAAAGTTGCTATCCGAAGTATGTCAGTCATCCTTTTTTCCCTTGAAACCCTTGAGACTCTTTTTTCACTTTTGGGGACCAGATTGAAGAAATATGAGTTTATGAACAATCAGCAAAATAATTTTATGACCTATAATAATATACTGTTTGGCTTAAAAAACTTCTAGAATTATGTGACTGTATCCAACTAGAGGCAACTTCATGAATCAGTACTAAATTTGCTAATGTGAATGCTCGCTGAGTTGTTTATTATGCTTGTTTTGTTTGCAATTTTAGAAGATGAATTGAAGAGATGCTCCTGTTGGCATAATCGGTACCTGTACCTAACAGATGATGTATCACAACTAGAGGCAATTTGTCACCAGTTTGAAAAGGAAGACGGTGCAAACCACATCCAGGATGCAGAATGTAGCGGTAGCTTGTGTGTCCAGGCAGAATCAGTAATTAATGGGCATTTGTCTCACATTAAGCCAAAAATCGAGGGCACGAAAGTAGAGGAAAGCCATCAAAGTATCATGCACAAACTATTTCCTACTAGATCAGCTAAAGGGTCTGAGCAAGTCCCTCTCCGATATAATGTAAGAATTCATTTAAATTATATTCTCTTGGTATCAGTGTAAAACATTGACTCCGCCTATGTTTTACATAGTCGGTCTCAAGCTTAGAAAGGAGGGTTGTGATAGGCTTGGTGAGCTAACGTAAAAATTCAGCCAATTTTATGAAAATGAAATTCAATATGAGCTTCATTTTTAGCCTACCCCAACTTGTTTGGGACAAAAGGCTTTGTTGTTGTTGATGATTAGTGTAAAACATTGCATACACCCTTTGAACATGAACCCGTTCCATGAGATAAATAGTTTGTCAAAATGACTTCCCTATTGTTCTGCATTTCCATTTCCAGGGATATTCTGATGCCAATGATGCAACTGCGAGGCTTGCGACTAGGAAGTGCTCCAATGATAAAGTTGAATGTGAATGTCTGTCAGAGGTAAACAGTCTAAATGCTCTTTATGGTGGACTAAATGACAACATGTCGTCTGTAGGAGATAGTGACGACTCTGATTCAGAGGTATTTAGAGTTAGTCGAAGGTCTACCGTCCATGGGAAACAAGCTGCTGATGATGTCAGAATTTGCTTTCCTGAACCGCAGGTCACTTCACTCTCTCCATCTTTTCTAGAACTGTCACTATACATGGTTAAATTAACCCTTTCTTTTAAGAATAAGCTTAGATGGGCTATGTATACTTTTTTCTTTAAATAATGCAGAGAGGCTTGTGCATGGAAGCATTGACCTCTTGGTAGTTATATTACTGCCTTGATAATCAAGCTACTAGGCCAATTATAAGCTTTTGGAAGATTCTATATATTTCATTAGGGGCATATATGAAAATTTTACTTATACAGCACCTTAATTTGCTTAGATTTTTATTGGTTCACCAGTCTATATTTGCTTAGATTTTTATTGGTTACCATCTATATTTGTCTAAATTTGTTTTATCTGCCAGGTTTTCAAACGCCTGAAGAAGGCACAATGTGAATCAATGCATGTCAATGCAAAACCAGAAGATTCTGAGTGGAAATTCAATGTACAAGCTGGTTCAATTAATCCTGAAATACCTTTCAAGAAAAGGCTCGCAACACATTGTTCTGACTTTGCTGAACTAAGAAATGGAAGTGACCATTTTGAGTCTAAGCCCTGTGACATAACCAATGAAACCAGAACTAATGATAATTCAACTGATTCAAGACCTATGCGCTTTAAGATCAGAGTCTCGAGATTGTCAAACAGGACAAACTGCTAACCAAATACTAAAGAATTTTTTATAGGTAACTGCTTCTAACTATAGAAGAAGGGAGGAACAATAATTTGGTTAGAGGTTCTTAGGTACAGTTGGAGTTTAATATAATCGATTCTTTGTGCCGAGTGCAAAAATTTAGGTGCTCGCACCCCCAACTTGTGATTCTTTTAGGTTCCTGGCACTGCTCTTATTCGGGCAGATGGCCGGTTGAACTAGGTATCTGTTCTTAGTTGTACATTTTGCTCTGTAGCTATTTGTTTCTTGTCAGTTAATTTTTTCTCTTGTATCATTCTCTGTTGTTATCTTTTGCATCTGTTACATGCCTGATTAATATGACACCAACAACAAAGCCTTTAATACTAAATAAATTTGGGTAGGTCAGAAATAAAATCCAATCAGAATTTATTGAGTTACATTTTCATGAGAATGATTAGAATTTTACGTTAGCTCGTCAAGTCTATCATAAGTCTCCTTTTTGAATTTGAGATCGGTTATGTTGAAACAACATAGATGGAGTTTACATTTCTGGTTAACGTGGTGTTAATTTTTTTTAACTTAGTTGCTCATAATCGGATAAAGAAAAAAATTACCTATCAAACTAATCGAACCAGTATCATTCTTTTATGAGTGATGCGTTGTGTTATAATCAGATAAAGAAAAAAAATGACCTTTTATAATCAGATAAAGAAAAAAAATAACCTTTTATCAAACTAATCGAACCAGTATCATTCTTTTATGAGTGATGCGTTGTGACTTGTAATCAGATAAAGAAAAAAAAATGACCTTTCAAATGTCAAACTAATCGAACCAGTATCATTCTTTTATGAGTGATGCGTTTTCCCTCTTAAAATAAACACAGATTCAAACCTCGTAAAAGATATGTAAAAGATGGTAAATATCGGAATTAACATGTCTGTATATTGCAACAAAAAAAGTTTTATGCCAAAAGTTATGTAGAGTTCGGCTACGATGCTTCCAACAACACTTCGGTGAAATACTGCCAAATTTAAAACCGTCTGATTCGTTTTGTTAACGGTGCATGATGACCGAATAGAGCGCAAAAGGAGCTGTCTGACCGCATAATAGAAAAAAGAAGGCGAACTGTACCCTTTTATTTCTTTCCATCTCAACATCTCCTCTTTATTTTCCGTCCTTTTACTATCCTCAATCAAAATGTACCCCTTTGCCTGAGAATTGCTCTCTCGCACGCTTGAGAGAAGAGTCACCTTCTCGTTTCTACTCGTTTCTTTGTTGTGAAGGGTCAATCAATGGGGAACCTTTTCTCTTGACGTTGTTATCCGATCTCTTGATTTCTTCTGCGGCAAGCTCTCTCTCTCTCACTACCTATCTCTATTTCACTGTCTTTTGGTAAGGATGATTACTAGGAAGGCAAAAAAGTGGTTTAATTTGTGTTGAAGGCAATAATCGGGGCATATTAGAAAACAAGGAACCCTAGAAATCGTCGTGAACTTTTTTTTTAGTAAGTACAAGATGGATTTATTTTTGGTGAAAGACAAAATTATACTCGATGTTAACATGTATGTCTGATTACTCCTACTTGAGCTTTGATTGAGAAAACTATTTCACTTTAATTCTGGTATGTAGACAAAGCTGAAGTGATATCTCTAGATATATTATTTCATGTCAGAATTGTAAACATAATTTTCTTGTTCGTCCCAATTAGTGCATGATTTAATACAGATTATGAGCTGACATATAGTCAATCCCTAATAGATTTAATTGGATAATCGAGCTCTGATGCTTAGTAAATGATTTGTTGCCTTTGTTAGTAAAGAGATATAAAGACTAAAGAGAGAGGATTCAAACCGATTTTTGTTTAATTAGTACTACCAGTAATTTAGGCTCTTTATATACACATAATCGTGTTTAACTGTTTGCATCTGCAACTCAATGTTGTTCGTAGCTGAAGCTCTCATGCTCCATCTGTTCACATTTTACTATGCAAAATGTCCTTTATATAAGATTATTTGTACAACACTTTGTTTTTTTTTGCATTGCAACAATTGAAAACGAATGCAAAGAGGCTTGAAGATTCGATTTGGCTACGAAAGTTTGAGCTTGAGAGAGATCTTTGTTGCTGTTGAAATTTTGCTCATTTCTTGTAAATTATTCTAGTTTAGTTGCTGACATAGTTGTTTGATTTAGTTTAGCATCTCAAACCTAAATTAAAAAGATGCTAAATGCAGTTTTTTGTTGTTGAAGGATAGTTTGTATTAGCTTATGTTTTATATTGATGGGATTTCATGTGTAAGTACAAGAGGACGAAAATTAAAATTTTTTGTCTCTATTTAACTCAATACACAAAGGATTTTATTTATATAACAATTGCAAGCAAGAATACACTATGACATTTCATCGAACACCTCTTGTGCATCAACAAAATAGAAAATAACACATTTATTTCTTACACAAGAGTGGATAAAAGATTATACCTAAAGAGATTGTCAAATCTCTTCGTAGAGAGGAGTCGATTCCTCTTATAGGTCTCTTGGAAACCGTCGTCTTCCTTTGGTGGCTAAACCTAGATCTTCAATTTTCAATGAACAAGCTATTTCATTTGGTGGCTAAACCTTGCAAGAGTAGGAAAAGAAGAATAATGGAGTTTTCCTTTCTACACACAAGAGAGGGGAAATAAGGGTTACTATTCACGGAATAGTAATTCATCCCATTATAGCAAGAGAGAGAAAAAGTCATTTTTCATCTCAAACATACTCCTTTATATAGCCAAGCCCTAGGGCAACACTTGTGTTAATTATTTACACAAATGGCTATGATTACTCTCTTGTTATTCCCTAATCATATTTTGCAAGGATTTAATTTATGAGTAAATAATTTACTATATTATTCTAATATGAATTAATTTATTATTGTTATAATGCTCTCAAACATTATACAAAATAATATTCACATATATTCTCATAAATTTATTTTATGATCTAAGCATGTCATTTTACATGACATATTACTTTAACATTTTATCACATGCATTTTAACTCATACATTATGAGATTAAATACATCATTCAAAATGTAAAATACTTGTTGTTTCTATTCAGTTGGTGTGACCTTACAGAGGATCTACGTCATCTTGGGATATAATATAAAATACTTTATATTATGGACTATAAGAGGTTCTATCACTACAATATAGTCTCCAAACGACATAGTCGTTACGTGCTTGATCCACTTCTATCCTTGTCTCATGATATTTTAAATAATATGCAAAATATGATCGTGTCATTTTTGCATTATACTCTTTTCTTAGTCTCTCAAGTGAATTATAAGTATAACTACATCAGTTATATTGCATGCAATATAATTTTCACTTTACCAAGTGGCCCAGTAATATCATAACTCAAATAATTGAGGGACAATAATAATATTGACATATAAATTTCTCCTGCACAAGTTGTACATAACGAATTACTATATTATTCCAATCATTTGAATGGACTTTAATAGTAATCACATTATATACTTCTCATGTGAAAAACTTACATGTCTCATATATAAGATTCAAATACACATTGGAAACATTAATGACACAAAACTAATCCATATAATGCTCCATCTAGTTAGGTCATGTTCAGTATATAAAGAATCACCATTTTGTATACTCATGTCCAGTGGCGTAGCCAGGAATTCACGTTAGGTGGGTCCATAAATTTCAAATCGAAAAAAATAACAACAAAATTGCTGAAAAACATAATAAATTCTAAAATAATAAACCGAACATTCAAAATAAGAGATCCAAAACAACAAAAACATAAAATTACAATAATTCCCTACGGGTTTTCATCTTTTGGTAATTTTGCATAATTGGTTCATTAGAAATCTCATCGAACACCTCTCTTTCTATATATGTTACAAGACAATCATTTATCCAAGCATCTCCCATCCTATTTCTAAGATTTGTCTTAATGAGGCTCATTGCGGAGAATGCTCGTTCGACGGATGCCGTTGCCACCGGCAAAAGCAATGCTAATTTGAGAAGTAAGTACACATACGGAAAGGACAAATTTTTATTTGTCTCAACTAACTTTCTAGACAACTCGGTGAGGTCTCTTATATCATGTAATCTCTCATCTAAGCGAACATCCATTATGTAAGTATCAAGTTGATAACCAAGTGTAGCCATATCGATGTTTTCAAACTCTCTTGGATAAAATGATGCCAACTTGATCAACATATCCTTATCAAATGCTTGAAATGCATCTCTTGGATTCAAACAAGCAACACAAAGTAAAAGTTCAGAACTTATCTCATCAAATCGATCATTGAGCTCTTTAAGTTGCATATCCAAGATGGTATAAAAAATCTGAACACGATACCTACATTTTTAGTATTATATTTCATTAGTAATGAAAAAAGAAGTGACATAACAAGTTAACAACTATTTAACTAACAAAAAAGAGAAGTAAAACACAATACCTATGTAAATTGGTCATTTCTTCGGATCTACGCCGTGGTATTCCTCGAATAACAAATGTTGCCTCCATATTCGGTATGGGAATATTATGTTTGTTGCAAAACACAGAAATCTTTTGCAAAAGAGGATCCCATCCATCTTCTCTTATTCTTTGCAATTGCAACTTGGCTACTTTGACAAATCCTATGGCATTTACAATATCTTGATCTTTTCTTTGTAATGCTTGAGAAAGCACATTTGTTAATCCCAAAACATCTTGCATCAAATGCAAAACAAAAACACAATCAAAAGTGGGCAATCCATCTAATAGAATTTTTGCATCTCATTTTTGCCTAGCATCCAAAGCTTCTTCCTCGATCATCTCAAGAACATCAAAAATTGGTACAAAAAGCTCAATCACGTTGTTAACAGTACCATAATGAGAGCCCCACCGTGTAGCCCCCGCTCTAGAAAGACCCATTTCTTGATTAAGCCCTTTACCTGTAGCACCGAGACAATTTCAGCATTTAATCACATCAAATTTAAATCTATATAACAATAAAGCCTTGGAAATATGAGTTGTTTCATCTAGCATTTACCTGTTTCCTTTTCACCATTGCTTAAAACCTTGGAAATTTGAGCTGCTTGTCTTTCTCTTAACATGTCTCGACGCTTACAAGAGGCCCCAACCGTGTTTTGGACCTTATCAATGAGAGTGAAAAGATGCGCAACATCTATATGAGAGTTAGCAACAGCTACCAACGTCAGCTGAAGTTGATGCGCGAAACAATGAACATAATATGCTGAAGGATTAGTCTTTAAAATCAGACTCTTAAGCCCATTGAACTCTCCTCTCATGTTACTTGCTCCATCGTAACCTTGACCACGTACGCGTGACAAAGAGAGGCTATGTTAGGCTAGTTTGGACTCCACGGCCGCTTTGAGCGAGGCAGCCGCCGTATTAAGCACATGAACAATGCCTAAAAATCTCTCTACTGTATTTCCATCTTTTCTAACAAAGCGTATTACCAAGGCCATTTGCTCTTTGCAAGACACATCACGCGATTCATCAACTAATATATCAAACAACTCATCACCAAGCTCACGAATAATGGCATTTGTTGTCTCATGTGCACAAGCATGAACCATCTCCTTTTGAAAATCGGGACTTGTCAGTTGTAGGTTTTTTGGTGCATTCTCAAGTGCCACATTTTTTACCTCTGTATTGTGATCAGCAAGAAACTTCACAAGTTCAAGAAAATTTCCCTTATTTCTTGAATCTGTAGATTCATCATGTGCACGAAAAGCTATCCCCTGGCATAAAAGGTACCGTATACAATCAAGTGATGCATTCATTCTCACACAATAGTCCTTTCTCGATTTGTCATTTTGTCTTCCAAAAAAAGAGCTAATCGACTGTCTTTGGTTCAACAAAGTGCGTGCCTTCAACTCATTTTGCATATGAATGCTATTACCTTTACCAATGTGCGACAACAAACCATCCTTGCCTTTGTTCCATGCCTTCCAACCAGTCACGACAAAAGTGTCACCACCTCCTTGGCGTCCTCCCACTTCCGGCTTGAACAAAAAGCAAAAGAAACAATACACGGCTTCTTTCTCCATGCTATATTCTAGCCAAGATCCAAAATCATCATACCATTTTACATTGAAGCCTCGAAATCTAGACCCAATATCTCTTCCTTCGAAGTCATGTTGTTTGGGCTGACACGGTCCTTTGGCTAAATAACTTCTTCTCACACCTTCTCGATCATTTGGGTGATAGTTGCAAATTTGAGGTCGAGTCCCTGGATCTGATGGAGGGTTAAACGCATCGAAATCAATTCGATTGAATTTACTTGACCCTCGATTAGATGCATTGCCCAATTCTGCCATAACCCAATCTAAAAGTAAACAAAAATATAAAATCAATCATAAAACAAACACAAATTGTGCTTCAACTACATTTTCTACGAGAATACAAATGTGATTTCAGACTTTGACCAATCAACAATAGAATATTTAACCAAAGCTTACAAGTTACAACCAAATTATACAATATTTTCAGCATTTTCAGCAATCTAATTCATAGTTTGGAGAAGAGTTTACAAGACGACAGAGAGAGCAGCGAACAGTTTGGAGAGGTGAGAACTGTGCGACTGTGCTGCTATGCGCGAACAGAGACGACAGCGGGGCTGTGCGTCTGTGCTGGCGGTGCTGCTATGCTGTGCGTCTGTGCTGGCGCCCTGGCGGTGCTGCTGACTGCTGTGCGTCTGTGCTGGGTTGCTGGCGTGCTGCTGTGCTGGGCGCGAACAGGGTGAGAACTGAGAACCAGCCACCAGGCGTCTGTGCCGGCGTGCTGCTGTGCGGTGGGCTGACGGCGGGGATACGGTACAGCAGGGGCGGATCTATAGTGTTCCAGAGTCAGCCAAGTGCCTGACCCTGAATTTTGAGTTTCTGCAGATAGCCTGTAACATTCAGACATGGCTAACGTGGCTAGTGGCAACGGAAATACCCTATGTCGTTAGCGTTTTGTTTAGTCGAACGACAGAGATTGTTTTGCCGTTTGCTGTATCGTTTATCAAACGACACAGAACTGAGTTTTGTTTATCGTTTCGTTTGCTTTTAACGGAAATAACGATATAACGTTAGATCCTTCTGCAGGTTGCACAATACACTGAATTTTGAAAGAAAATGCACTGAGGCAATTTTTGAAAGATAATTCACTGATTAATATAAAGGAAAATAGATATAAATAACATAGAAATTCACTGATAAATGCACTGATTAATACAACATGTAAATATAAAATAGATCCTTCCTCTCTTTCTCTCTCTTTTCTTATCTTTTTTCTCTCCGCCTCTCCCTTTTTTCTCTCTCTCGTTCTGCTGTTCCTCTTCCTCATATATAAAATAAGCCAGCCAAGAGCCATGATTGTAGTGGCGACAGAGTCCTGACCAACGAGGCAACTAGGCTAGCAACGATCAAGTCACAACTCAGTCACAACTCACAAGTCACAAGTCTCAGCCACTTACTGTTACGAAATCATTCCCCTTTCTCAGCTATTTAGCCTACTAATTTCTCGAAACAAAGCAAGCAAGCCGCCTATCGTAGAATCAGGACTCGCCGGCTCACACAACAGGCTAGGTTTTATACAAAACAGCAGGTAACAGTAACAGATCTCGTAGCTGAGCTAAGGAAGGGAAGTAGGGAACAGATCTACAGATCTCGTAGCCACGTCACCATGGGTCGACGGGCATGGGATGGAAGTACAATCGACAGCCATCCCATCCGATTGATCAGGTCAGCAGAGGAGAGAACGAGAGAGGCAGGAAGGAGAAGGGTTAGGGTTTTCGCCGACCAAAAGAGAGAAAGAGGGGGAAAAGGAGAAGAGTGAGGGGCATGGATCGAAATGTTAGGGTTATACGAGACAAGCGCCTCAGAATCGTCGCCTCCTCTCTCTGTTATGTACGAAATTCTACACACATAGAATATTAAACGCGATAACGAAATAACGGAACGGCACAATCATTTATCGTTTGCTGTTTCGTTTAATACCACGGAACAGAGTATTATTTCGTTTGCCGTTTCGTTATATTAACGAAATAATAATTAGTACCGTTAACCGTTTCGTTAGGCTGAAACGGAACGGCATAACGTCGAAACGACTATCGTGCCCAGGTCTAGTAACATTTCAATATTGTGCCTGACCCTAAAATTAAAATGGGCCTGACGCTAGACCAACAATAAATAAAAAATGAGGCCCAAAAGAGTTTCCCGAAATCTATCTGTCTTACTCCTATGCGTTCTGTAATTTGAGTATTTAAATAAAGGATCGCTCCGCTGATAACTAAAAATAAGAAAATAAAAAATCGCTGGCTCGCGACTCGTCACGACATCGCGTGAGGCGTGACCTCGCTTGTGCAGCGGTCGAACTCAAAGACTCGAAGTGGAGGAACCCTAGCCACCGCCATCTCGCAGACTCGTCAGCTCGTCTCCTCGTTTTATCGTCCCGTCCATCGTCTGTCGTCCTCGTGCCGTCGTGCGGTCGTGCTGGTGCCATCCGAGGTTTGCCTGCTCCTACTCTCGCCAGTCGCCTCTCTCTCTGTGGCAGTGAGCTAGACAACCAGTGACGCTGAAAGGTATACCCGATATCCGGCCAGCCGGTCTCTCCTCCCCTGGGCCCTGGCGCCTTTTTCCCCTCTCTTATTCAGTTACTCTCTTGATACTTTGCCACTTTGGTATAATGGTATTGCCACTTGCCCACTTTGGTAGTTAGGTTCATGAACGAATATACATAAGTATTCGCTTGATAGTTTGAACATTAATTCAATGGGATAACGAATGGTTTCATATGATGTTTATTATTAAATGAACTCCTAATAACTTTAATCTTTGGAATTTGTGATTCATCTGTATTTGCTAAACTGATATGATGCTTATAGGAAAAGAATTAGTCACTTATGGCTCTATTTATTATATTCATTGCTACGTACCAGGAACCCCTCCTGCCTGTTACTACACATTTCATCCACTAATTCCTCTCTTCTCAGTACTCATGGAAATTCCACAATCAGTAAAAAACACAAAAGCTCTCACCATTAATACTCTTGAAATGTTTCTTCTTGATTTTATTTTGTTTGTGTTATTATATTTTATCTATATTTGTATTTTTTTTAATTTGTAAAACATATTTTAATGGTATTTAATATTTTGAAAGAAATTTATATTTTTTTATTTTTATATGTAATTGTGCCTGATCCTGAATGAAATTCTGGATCCGCCACTGCGGTACAGAGACGACTCAGACGAGGGCGGCTGGGCGGGCAGGGGCACTGTGCGGCGGGCTGACGGCGGGACTCGGGAGTCTGTGCTGCTGACTGTTGTGCGGGAGTCTGGGCGGGAGTGTCGAGTGGCGGGGCTGCGGTACAGACACGAGGGCGGCGACGCGGATTAGCGACGACGGGGCTGCGGTACAGACACGAGGGCGGCGACACGGATCGGCGACGACGGCGACTCGCGAGTGGCCTCGTTGTCGAGTGTCGAGTGGCGCAGATCTGGACTCGGGAGTCGGGGTGCAGAGAGAGTAATTTTTCAGATGGGTCCCTGTGGTTTTGAGAGATTTTGAGATGGGTCCTTGTATTTTTTTTAATTACAGATTAGTCCTGCTGTAAAGGATCTCTACATTTTAGGTGGGTCCATGGACCCACCAAAATAACTGTAGCTCCGTCCCTGCTCATGTCATTGAATGATAATCATTTATCAACATTTATAGAACTACAATGTACTTTCAATTGACATGACAATCTTCATGGTAAATAATGTTCCCTTTAATTACCACGATTGTGAACATATTTAGGATTATATGTTTTCATCTAAAGAGTTCTATGGTTTAAGACCATGAGCATCTTCTTGAACGCTTCTAAAGATATAACATATCAATCTGAAGGAACATAAATGTATAATAACATTTAAAATCATAAACAATTCATAAATTCGTTATCAAAAAGATAACTTTCAAAACACACAACCTTCATATATATGATGCATGTTTCAATATATCAGCTAATTTCAGTTACTATGTAGTATATTTGAACTCTTGATACATCTTTGTGATTTATGGTCCAACTGATTCATCATGTGCCAAATTAATTACAAATATAATTCAAAATCAAAAAGAAAAAAATGCACGTAACAAATTTAGTGAAAAAAAGTTGATATATGTTGATATTAAATTGCAAACTAAAAATCTTGGCCAAAATACAATTTTTATCATATTTTCACTCAATGAAATGGAGTGAAATTGGAGAAGGAAAAAAACGACAACAAATCAAAATAAAATAGACTCTAAATCTCATTTCGTGACCATATAGCAAAAGAATTTATACTCCTACAATATTTCACTCTGTCTCCCCTTTGAACCACAATCTAGAATGAAAATCAAAATAAAAATTTAAAGATCTCAATATTTCATTTTTGCATTTGCTCCTTATCCCTGTAAGAAAAATTTACAACCCAACTACAAGTTTATCCAAAATCATCTTTACATCTCCATAATTGTACCAGTATCGGTGCGTACTAGTGGACGATTTGCTGCTTATTTACACTGATATCCAAAATCTTTCCTCTTATCTCAACATCTATCCTTATTTTATTTCTTCAGTTGGTTCCGATCGTACTAAGTTTTTTGGGTGCCTTCTGACTTGAAGCAACACTCTTCTTCTTCAAAATAGAGTATGGATGATGACAAAATTGTAGTAAGATATCAGATGAAAGACTTTTGTTACCGGTGCTTAGGTTGTAACTCATCCATTGTTCTAGAGCATGATGGATTTTGTTCAGCATTGAGATCATCATGCCGCATAATACTAATGATGTAAGAAAGCTCATGGGCATTGACTGAAATGGGAAGCCTTTCCAGCATCAGATTAGTGAAAACTTTCAATTGTTTACTTCAGCTTCACCTTAAACTAGAGAAATATATAGAGAAATAGTATCACTTCAGCTTCGCCTTAAACTAGCATTCAAACTCAAAATCTTAATATAAACTAGATTAGGTCAATAACTAGGAATACTTGTTAATATTGAGCATAATTTTGCCCGCCAACAAAATTAAACAACTTTTGAACTTTATATTGCAAAAGCTCAATTAAAAATAGACAAAACCCAGAAATTTCTGAAACACGAAATTTACAGTGATTTCTAGCGTTCTTTGCAACTTTGTGGTGCTTCTAAGATTTCCTAGTGTTAGGAAACAATCCTTGCCAAGGGACAGTGAGGGAGAAAAGAAGGTAGTGAGGGAGAGACTTGCTATGGAAGGAGTCGTACATGAACAGGTAAAGAAAAGTTCCAATCGATTGACCTTCAACAAAAAGACCCAATGAGTAGATATGCGGAGGAAGTTCTTCTCTGAGGCGTTCGAGAGAGTGGTTCTCTGACAAAGGTGAACAATTTCGATTTTGGTGCGGAGAGAGGGGAAGAGAGAGTAAATCGAAAAAGAGAGGAATAGAGGAGAAACGAAGAGCGTACGGTTCTCCCACTTTTTCTTTTACTATTTCTTTTATCTTTTTACGTGGGCAAACCGCATTTTTCTCCGCTCTCAAAGTCATCGTCAAATGTGAATCGCGACACAAATCCAACGATTTTAAAAGTTGGCAGTATTTCACCGAAGTGCTATTGGACTCGTATATATAATATAACATTTTTGACGTGGTTTAATCATGAGCTTGTATATGTGAAGAACAGTGCAAGCCGAAAGTATTGCCATAAGCCCATAAATCACTCTTTGGGAGTAAATAAGCCTTTGGAGCGGAAGATTATTTGCTATTTGCTATGCAGAGTTGTCAAGGAAACGATCACGCAAATACTTTCTTATGTTTTACTTTGCATTTTATGAGCGTAATGATTTTGTTGTTGAATCTTACTTCACGTTTAAAATTTTTTCTTACATTTATGTTTACGTTTAGTTAAATATGCAAAAAGTGTAATTTTTTGTCATAATGCAACCAGAGGGTAGAATTACCAAATATGGAATAACTCCTGATAATTAAGTAGTCTTGCTACTAACATAACAGTGCACAAGCAGCACAATAGACATAACTGTTTAAGAGTTACAAACAAAATCTCTTTGAGAACTATTTTTAACGTTCCGTCATGCCGAAACGAAACGTTAAAACGTGCAAAACGCACAACCTTAGCACTACGCATCCAAGGGCGATTTTGAGGCAGAAATCTCAATGCAACTCAGCACAGATCGCATTGTACCCTCCCGCGCGCCAGCTTATTTTGTTCCCTTTGGAGCTACCGAACTTCCATCTTTTTTCAATATTCATCGTTTGTGAGAGAATGCTTTAGTTCTTTTCCGGCATAAATTCTTTGTATATTTCTCTGGAAATTTAAACTTACGTATTTTATCCTCTAAAATTTATAATATTAATAGCTTTTCTTTCAAACTATTAAAATTCTCACGTTTATCCAATCTATTATCTCTCAGTATTTGTAATTTCAAACTATTAAAACTCCTCAGGTCCACCCAATCTATTTTTTTTTCTGTTAAATTAACTTGATATGAGTTCTCCGTTTGCTCTTATTGCAATTAAAGGATAAATCTCAATAAACCGAAAATTTTAAACGAGTACACAACATATTGATATATCAGAAAAATTGTTGTGCAACTGCAAGTTTCAATAATTTATTGATATATAATAATACAGGAGTTTCAATATGTTTCATATTTCATAAAAAAAATATTGCAGAAATGTGAAAGCATAATAATTTAAAAGAATAAATATGTCATAATGAATTTTGAGTGAAAGACGTAATTTCCAACTTTTGGGGGGTGTACGCAAAATGTTGCCTTCTTTAATGTTTGAACGACAATAAGTAAAAAGGGGCTTAAATTATGTCTGTAAATGATATAAAGGCAACCTAAGAGGACCATTAAGTAAAAAATGTACAATCAGATCTGATGCCCTTCATTTAAAACGGAGATGGAGATAAGTCACTTTATCCTCTTGAGCTGTTGTTTCGCTCCTTTTCCTCAATGGCGTCGTCTTTTCTGTATTCCTCGACCATACGGCTACCGCACAAAGCACTATATCTGTCTACATTTTCGCTTCCTCGCTTCGCCATCTCTCTCTCAACCCGGTTTAGCAAGCTTCATTCTCTTCTCTATTCGAGAAGCAATGGCGAGTTGTTAAAGCCTCGATCAGCGTCGAGCAGTCACCAGTCTGCAGCTCCAGCTGATGCCAAGAATTACGAGGTTTTGGAAGCTTTTATGAATATTTCATTCATCTTGATTTGCTATGTTCAGTATTTTAACAAATTGAATAATTGAGTTGCTTCTTTGAATTCTCCACAACAAATTGGAAAATGAACCAGGAATTCTTAGTTCTCCAAAAATTATTGAACATTGATGATTTCTATTCGGATGATAGGTGATTTTTAAGAATTACTTAGTACAACAGCCATCTTTAATGTACTGTTGTTAAAATTCTGTATACGTTCTTTTCTTCAATGATTCTTTTGGTATAACTGTATGTTGCACTGGCACTTCTGCAAATAATAAATGAAGTAATTATCCTGTATAAACTAGATGAATAAAGATTGATCTCATGTGTGTTTTTATTCATCTTATATGTTACAGTTCTCTGACACCGGGGGAGAGGTTGAACTGAGATTAGATATCAAATCACTAAATATAGAAAGTTCAAGTGATGTGTTCGTTGATGCTGATGACACTTCTCTATTAATCAGGGCCAAATCTGCTGGCATTCTCCAAACCCTGATTGACGTCAACCAACTATTTGAACGGGTCAAATCTTCTGAAACAATATGGTATGTGCTTTTATTGAACTTAGTTGGCAAAGAATTGGTAGTACCAGCTATGTTTCTAATCTATTTAATATTTAGAGTCCAATTGAATCCGGAATATGCCTCCCTCATGCAATCCATTTAGGGAATTGTTTGATTCTATAGGAACATACTAGTAGAGGACCTGAACACATTATGGGTCTCTTTGACATGCTTTTTTTTTTTGGGATTGTTGTAGGTACATTGATGAGGAGCAATTAGTATTAAATCTGAAGAAATTTGATGCCGACTTGACATGGCCAGATATAATGGAATCGTGGGAATCCCTCACATCTGGCATTTCTCAATTATTGAAAGGAACCTCTATCTATATAATAGGGGATTCAACTGAGATAAATGAGGCTGTAGCTAAGGAAATTGCAGTCGGTATCAGGTACATATGAATGTTTGTCTAGCATTGCAGAAATGACTGTCTAAAAAACTGAAAGAACTTCCTGTCTAAGATGAGGAAAGTTCACTGGCATATAGTCAACTTGCACCTGACTCGATGGGTCACAGGTCAACCTGCCAATCACAAGTTTGGAACTAATATATATTACTTTAAATAAGGAGAGTTTAAAATCCTGTACTTTCTGAATCCTGAATAACAAGAATTCTGAAACTAGTTATAGTGAAATGGAAACATTATACTTGGCTTGAGGGTTCAAGTGCCACTGTTCATGTCTTCACTTTAAAACCTCAATAACAAAAATATTAGAACACAAAAAATAAATCCTCAAATGCGATCTATATTACTTTCTCTTGATATAACATAAACATTTATCACAGTTTGACTTTGTATTGATGGAAACTAAGAGCTTAAAAAATATGTCCAAAATCTGTCTACATTAGTCAATTTTTACAAGCTGATGCCAAGCAAAACAATATTGAAATGTTCTACTTTCTTTATTGGTGCATATAAAAGTGATATAAATTATAAAGCGTGATGTTTCTACATTGACATTTGAATTTTAGAAATGTAGTTATCAAGTTTCCAAATTTAAGGCACCGATGGAAGCACTATATAATTGCTATCGATGTACAGAAATTGTCCACATTGTTTGATATTTGTAAACCTCTTGATACCCACTGAGACGAAGCTAGAACGATGCAAATTTACATCATGTAGCAGAAATGATATAGCTTTTCATTGAGAGTTCAAAATGTGAAGGCATTAACAGTAAAAGGTTTGCATCTCAAAAATAAAAGTGTAGGTATTTGAACCCTCCTTTGGATTCATCTGTCCACAAAGATGGTCCCTTGTTAATTCTGTATCTTCACTACAAGGCACCACCAAAGTGGGTTAGGCAGCATTACATGTAGTAGAATACAAGAGCTGCATGCAGACCAAACAAACTGACCTGTGGGGTAAATGCAGATTGGGTTGGGTCAGGAAAGAAATTGCCAGACCCCATAATAACCCCTTCCTGGTATCTTCCAAAATAAAAATGCTTTCTTTACGGATGATGTGCCCTATATCGTATGCTTACCTCTCATATAGTCGTGTTTGTTACATTTTGGATGTAAATAATACTCTCCGAGCATGGGGAAGTTGATATCTTGATATTTTACAGGATGCAGATGGAAATCCTATAAAAGACATTGTAGAATCTTGAAAACTCATGCTCTCTTTCTTACCCTGCAGATATGTGCCTCTCTCAACAAGTGAATTACTGGAGCAATGTGCTCAGCAGTCCGTTGACTCATGTATGCTTTTATTTGAACTTGATATTAGCACTTGGCTGTAACTTCTAAAATTTTGTCTTGGGCCTCTTGGTAGAAACTAAAACACATCAGCAATTAGCACTTAGTCAAGTAGTAAGGGACAAATTTACGTGTCCCCTGTAAATGATCACAATTTATGGGCTGCTGTAAAACAAGATATATTATGATTTTACCGATGTGATTTAGTGACAGAAACAGAACATACCCTTTGTACTACCATGCCGTGTTTACCTGTTTTTGTTGCCATTTGTTTCGATGTAATGAGATGAATATATAGGAAATTTATTTAAAAACAAATTATCAGAAGAGGAGAGTGTAGGAGCTTGTCATTAGTTACCAAGGCATTTTAGGTTCAACTCTTTTAACTTCATGAAGATGCATGAATGATGCTATATTGGGACATGGGGGAAATAATTCCACAAAAAGAAAGATAATCTCCCTTACAGGGGTGGCATCTGAAGGAGCTGATTCTGTAGCTGAAGCAGAGGGCGTTGTTTTAGAAAACCTTAGCAGGTTTGCATTTTATTTTATTTTTCATCTCAAAGGATTGCATGAATTAAGATCTTTTGTCCAGCGCCAACTCCATGGGACATGCATGATGGTATTATACCTGATAACTATTGTTTTTTGCAAGCTTTTGTGAAGTTAACTATAAGCCATAATGAAAGATTCACAATTGAAACATTCTTTTTATTTTAAAGAAGTTATCCAATCTAATGCATTATAATTTAATTTCTACTTTAGTAGGATTCTAAGTTAATACATTGTTAATCTACCATTTATTTGGAACAGTCAGGCAAGAGCTGTAGTTGCGACGCTTGGGGGTAAACATGGAGCTGCCAGTAGATTCGATAAATGGCGGCATCTCCATTCAGGGCTCTCTGTTTGGGTTTCCAAATCTCAAGCTCTAGGCAAGACCATTTCATCTAATTTACTTTGTTCCTCATTTCCTTTATATAGTATACACAAATCAGTAATTGATCTAAGAAATAAAACAAAACATAATAGATGAAGCATCAGCAAAGGAGGAGGCTAGAAAACATGTGCAAGAAGGTAATGTTGCTTACACAAATGCTGATGTCATTGTTAAAATTGGTGGTTGGGACAGAGACCACACACGTGATGTAGCGCAGGGCTGTCTGAGTGCTCTAAAACAATTGACCTTATCCGATAAGAATCTCACAGGTACCTGGTTCTATCTTCCACATAAATCATAGATAATTAAATGAAGTTCAAAGAAATGGAAATGTTTCTGTATGCCGTTTGGAATAACCAGCAAAAAGGAGCTAAATATGCATTGCCTTCTAAGCATAATGATATAGCACCGATTCTTTTCCTCTTACTTTCTTCAAATAAGCAATAAATTAATCATAATGCCTTCAGTCCTCCCTCATTTTTCTATAGACAGGGAAAAACACTTTATGATATTTTTGCCCTACCAAACGCACACACACAAGATCTATCTAATACATAATGTTTCAGTTTTGTAGTGAAAAAAATTGTATCCAAACAAAAGTTAGAAAGTTTACAATATGCTTCATTTGATAGGTAAGAAGAGCCTCTACATTAGGTTAGGTTGTCGTGGAGACTGGCCTGACCTGAAACCCCCTGGCTGGGACCCAGCTAGTGGCGTCGATGCGCCAATAGGTTCATGAGAGTCGAGGAAAACTAGAAGAGAACAACCTTCCTTTTCCCCTCTCTTTTTGTATCTTTTTCTTTAAGACAAGCTTTCCAAAAACTAGTTGTCCAAAGCAGAGCTCCTTTTCTTTACATGGATATGCATACATTTGATAAGTTTGATTAGTAAAATCTTTTGCTTGGTATCCTTAATGGTAGGATTTACATGTCTGCTTGCACCCACTTGAAACTATGTAATCTCAAGTCTTAATTGCTCATGTTGGACAAGAACCAGCGTTATAAATGCCTAGGGGTTTTGTATCTACCCGAAACCATATGCAAATGAAAGATGCACCAAAATAACTCGGCCCACTCAATATCTGAACGGGCTGCCATACTAGATCACCCTCAGGATCAGTGTACCGTGCCACGTAACATCTTCGTTGTTCTTTTTGGTAATCTCCTGTCCGAACATCTCACCGTCAAGCTTTCTAGAACCAAGGGTCAGAAATAAATGACAGTACAATATTGGTTTAGTTTATCTTGTGTAATTATTTTGAATCCTTGCAAACAAAAGAATCGTTCAACAAGGAAGCGGATTTTGCAGAACTCCAGATTATGGAGAACCATGATTACTAACTTGCAGAATGCTAGATTATCCATAACACGTTCAATATACAACATAACAAACAGTCAATTATGGAAGGACACAACATAAGAGACACTAAACAAAACACAACAACAAAGTTCAATGCATTATAAGTCGACAGCCTACAAGCACGGATAAAAGCAGCAACAGTTAAAAACCAAACAAAAGTCTCGCTCAACATCACCATCCACTGCACAAACCATAATTCTCCTTTTGTGCCTCCGTGCCAATTCAAGGCTTCACTGACATCCGGGCCCACAGTCCTGGAGTCTCTTGCCCCTCGATTCTTGGCAACTGCTCAAGAAACATTATAAACTTAGTTAAGCCAACTCTTTTGTTAGACAATGAGAATAACACATGGAGTAATACTTGAAAAAATTGAGGAGAACACACTTTGTGCTGAAGCCTTATGATGGTAGATACAAGTAGCTTATCACCTACTATATCCCTCAGCTTATTGATGAAGTCCATCCTACTAATCTTTTTATTCTGTCAACAGAAATATTATGAGATATACAATGGTTAAAGCACCATTCAATGATCCTTCATTATATGCACCCCTTGTTTAAACCGCAAGAGACTTACAGGTGGTACCTAAGTGCCTTCCACGTATGAAAGCAAGCCATAGCTATAGCCCTTACCACAAGATTGCATTTCTGATTTAAGCCCTACAGGTGTTTACTTCCACAGAAATTGAGTTGGGTGCAGATTTTACCCTTGTAGATGGCAATTATATGATCCATGTAGTGAAAGCCCCGGCCAAATGGTCAAATCAGAACTGGTTTCAAGTCTAAATAAGGCAATCCCTTGGTGTTAATATGAATACAATTTGAAAGCATATTTCAATTGAGAAAAGAAAAAGCTCATAAACAAAATAACCTTTATCTTTGGCACTTCAAAATTTCAAAGGTAATATTACTGGATTCTGAGCTTTGCCTCAAGACTAAACCATACACCTACCAAACTACTGACCATAATGTTAGGTCCTCATCAGGCTTCAAAAGATCTATAACCATAACTATAAAATGAACCAGGCATATCTTCTCTTTTTTCAAATACTACAACCAGATTTTTCTTTGAATATAACACTTGTTGCTCCTACCCAAATTTGACTTGGCCTAAGGTGAGAACCAGGTAATTCAAGGAACACTCTGAACACAGATGGGATTACTGTGAGAAGCATTTATCGACAAGTAATATATAACTGAAGGAGATTATTTATGTAAAATACCTTGTAAACCTCGTAGTGAGTATTGACCAAATCCATGTGCTGAGGGGAAACTTTGGTAGAAATAGCCGCAAAAAGCATAGAGAAAGGCATCCAAGGGGAAGTCGGGGCTGCTCTCTGGGCACCACCAAGCAGAGGAGTGTTCAAATGCTCCGCAACAGCAGAAGACTTATCAATGCTTCCATCACCCTGCTTTATAATTTAGAATTAGACACTATAATAAGATGACAGTATCAGAAACGAGTTTCTTCCCTAGAGATTCTTTTGTTCCAGCTTTATATTTGCTGATGTTACATTACACAAAAGGGATTGTACAATGTAATAAGGAACATACAAAGAACATCAACAAAATTTACACACCTGAAGCACACTAACAGGAATACTAGAACTGGTGATCACAGACATGTTAGATTCGCTGTCTCTCACAATCAAACTTTCTGCATATAGATACCAAACCAAAAAAAAAATTCTAAGCACCAAAACAACACAAAATCCACAAATCCACAGTAAAAAGGAGGATTTTGCATGCAAAACCTCAACAACAACAAAGTCTTTAGTCCCAAGCAAATTAGGGTAGGCTAGAAATGAAACCCGATCTGAAAAAGATTTCAGTATAACATTTCATATCAATTAATTTCACAAAGGAAGCTAAATTCAAAAGACACCTTTCAGAAATTAGGCATCCCACATGGCTTGGAATATTTTCCCTGCAATTCATAGGATAACAACTTCAAAAGAAAATAATTTCTGAAAATAGACAAAAGAGTTTAACCTTTGGCTTGGGACGGCATTCTGATTGTCACTACAAACTCAGGAAACACGCGCATATTTACATGCTCATCCCAAATCACATAGTGTTTTGGGTTGGTGATATCATCTACTCCGCTATCAAAATTCGAATTACTAGGAAGAGTCTGCTTTGATCCCTGTTTAACGACCTCCACACTACCCATGATGACACGACACAGCACCATGCGGATTATACTGTTTTCATCAGCATTTGTATAGGTAGCACTGCAGAACATGTCAATAATTCAGTTAAATCATTCATGTCTTTTATTTTATATTCTGAATGACATCAAATGAAGTAATAAATAAATACAGGACTAATAGCTATCAAGAGATGAGAGATTCAGCATTGCTTCGGAGGCCCAGCGCGGACCTGCTCGCTGTCAGAGATGAAACAGTTGCAGAACCAATTGTACCGTGGTTCTGTCAACAAGGCAAATAACTGGTCCGGTCAGTATCTTGTCTTAATAAAAGCAAATCACCCAAGAAAAACAAAACAAAAGAAATCCAAATTATAATAAAGTGATACAACCAATAGATCAAATAGAACTCACTATCTCGAGCACTCAAAAAACAGTTCTATGACCAAATATCAACTCCCAATGTTGACCAGTTTGTCTATTATGACGTGCATGAAAAGATGCTCAAACAACACACATTTTGAGTTAGGAAAAGAAAGAAACTAAAAATAGCATGATGGTTCATTGAAAATGATGGTCATTGTCATTATCAAGAAAAGAAAGCCAGTGTTCATGCCTCCTCAATTTATCAATACCAAAAACAACACCCACCAATAAAAAAACCGAGAATCCTTTAACAGATATTTCAACAAAAAACCATACCAGATATTGGAACAATTGGCCGGTGCAAGATGTGTACCAATGCCAAATGGAGGCGGATTGAGAGGCTTCCCAAGCTGCAAAACACAACTTTTTACCATCTGGTCCAGATATTCCTTTGAACAAGCAACCCAAGCATACCTCACATTAGCATTTCCTCGGAGAGTTTTCATCATCTCAACTTCCTTCAGGAATAGGCTGAAACGGGCTCGACCCACATCATCAGGCAATGGGGTTCCAATAGCCAGAATATCCTTTTCAGTAATTATCACACCCAATCCCTTTAGCAGCATGCTTTTAACAGCATATCCCACACGCTGGTTTGCTAAACCGGTCGACTTTTCATGCAAAGGGTAAAGTGGGGTTGGATCATTCTCTCCTACAGTCTCGATTGTGTCAGCACTTTTTCCAGTTTTAAACCTTTTGTTTTCAGTAACAACATTTGTGTCCGAGTTAGAGCTCTCATCATCACTTTCTGAGGCATCAGGATTGGCCGCATCAGTGTTGTTTACGCCATTATGGTAACAATAAGTGTATAATTCGGGGAAAAAGCATTTTCCTTCTACATCAATCCATGCAATCTGCTTTTGTTCACCTGTTTCATGGTTCACAGACACCATGTGCACGAAATCCAGAAGCACAATTTGATCTCCATGCTCTGCCTCAGTAATTGCTTTCTTCAATTTGAAATCAGATTGAGCCAATTTTACAATATTGTCAGGGAAATCTAACCAACTGCCCTCTTCATGAACAAGCACACGGCTCGGCAGGCCGCTTGACATGAAGTTGTGGTAGCCGTTTTTAATGAGACGGTCCAAGCAGGAGTTACGGTTTTGTTCAGATGGAATGCGCTTTCGTTTGAGATTGTCACGGTTTTTATTGCATTGCTTACTACCCAATGCCTTTCGGGAGGTGAACTCCATTTTGAGAAAAGTAAAGGAAGAGTGAAAAGAGAGAGGTAAAATGAAACAAAGTAGCCTCCACTAGACTAACTTAACTAGAAAAAAAAAATGCGATCTACAATACTAGTCCATGAGGCGTGAGCAACTGCATCTGGGCTTGAGAAGATAGGCTGTCCAATAACCCTGAAATAAATATAGTAGTTAGTATATGCAAGCAATGTCCATATTGATATCAGTCTTTTTGCTTAGCCTACAAGCTGTGTTTGACACTATCATATTAGTTATTTGTACTTCTTTACTGTTCATGGCCTAAGATGGTATGAGCACCACAAGTAGGAACCGTTACAAGATAACACACATAACAGACTGGATAAATATAGAACTACAAGAAAAGGTGAATAATGGACTCATATTTCTCGTGTCCTGACTCCTGAGTAACTAAACTGAGTTTCCCGCATACATTCAAATATTAAAAAAAAACAGCCAATGGCAAAGAAATAAGAACACCACATGTTCATAATTGACCTGTCAAAATCAACAATTCCTATTGACTTGTCATTGGTGTAGCTCATGCTATCATAGGGAAAATTATGTACAAAAACTGATCATAGTCTAAGAATAAGGTAATAGTGATTAAAACTCCTTCATATTCCAAATATAACGAATTTTGTGATATTTACTACCATCCATACTTCTAAATTATACCAAAACCTCCTTTCCTATATCAACAAAGATATTTTAGTAGGAGCACACAAAATAACGTAAAAAATGGAATTCTGATATAATTAAACATATAATTGCTTTATTACGACAAAGTAATTATCACACAAGAAATCAGTTTGACGGAGCCCCTAATAACAATAATTGAACACACCATAGCACTAGTTTGACCTTGTAGTCACAACAAAATTCCCCAAAATCTACGAAGTAATTAGGGCAAACGGCTAAGACAATCAACGGATCGAGATCTATAACACAAAATAACACCGCAGATCCGATCAAGAACACCAAACTAACACCGATCAAATCAATACAAAATAAAATTTGAAGCAATCGGATGAGAAGATATATGGAAGCTACCTAGCGCAGCTGCTGATCTTAGAGCTCATCTTTGCAATATCAAGTCCCCCCCTCACTCTATCGTTATCTCTGTCTAAAGGCCTTCAGCTTGTTTATCTGTGGTCGCCGCTTGAGGTTTTGAGCAAACCCTTGGTTTTGGGAAAAAAAAATCGAGAAAATGAGGGGAGGCGAGAAAGGAGAGTAAGCGATTCAAATTCGAGCGTACAAATAGCAATACAGTCGGTTTTTCGCACCCATAAATTTATTGTCTGCACCCGTTGCATACATTAGAAATAGGCATGTCAAACGAGCAAAACAGGCGCAAAATTTGGCCGTTTCGTTTTCGCTCGTTTGCGGAAAAAAGAATTCGTTACGTTTTATTTTGCACAAAAATGTGAAATTTAGTGGTAAATGCACTGGAATGAAAGGAAAAATTGTTTCGATTCGTTTTGTTGACAGCTTATTTACAAAGGTCGACAAGAGACACAAACGACCCTAACAACTAGTGATGTAAACGGATCAGATACAGACATATAATTGCCCTATCGTATACTTATTTGTTATATTTTTGATACAAATACATATACAAATAGTCACGAATACATATACAGATCAAATATTAATACAAAATACAGATCAGATATCGAACAAAAATATAAATAGTAATATAATTCAGATAACTAAAAATCTAAATTTATTGTATGTTTATTCAAATGAATCAATTAATTTTAAAAATAATAGAGATATGAATATAAATAGACAAAAAAATTGCATACTCCATCGAAGTATTCAGTGTACCCACCTCCACCAGTCACATGCATTGTACTTTTTTTGAAACAAGTGGAGAGCGCCCATCACTTCATTTTCTTAACAAAAACGAAGTATACAAAACACCACCACACAAAAATAACAATCTCTCTCACTAATTCTATCTATACCCTAAACTATCTAGCACCGAACACTAATAGCAACATATCTCTATCCATCAACACAACACCCTTACACGAATCTAAATACAATAACGAATTGTAGTATTCCCCTGGTTCCATTACACTCATCTCTACACATTAGCAAATCTATCCACACTGATAATATATGTGTATCGATACATATGTAGTTATCAATTAGACACCCTGACTCTGTCAATCGTCGCCTCTGATGCTTAACCCGACGTCATACCCGAATCAAGATGAGATCTGGCCTTAGATTGTTAGGTTATATCTGTACCGCCCAATCTCCGAATTCCATCTCAATCCGAGTTTCCGCCGTGCTACACATACACGAACTGTCATTCGCCTTTAGCCCTCTCAACCATGCATTGTACTTTATAATAATATATAATATTTTTACTTTTCCAATTTATTAAATTCAATTCTACCAATTATCACTAGTTACAATACACATGTGTATACAGCTAGTGGAGTACCCAAGTTTTTGCCATACAAATATTATTCGTCTGTTAGCACAACACATTTTCAACATTTTGGTCTACGTGACCAAGTAGACCCGGTCTTTCCAATTATGTCCCGGTTATCGTGAACCAGATACTTGTATTCTTGCAGCTAAAGCAAACACGCCTTGACGGCGACAAAACCCCGATTGAACAGGTTGGAACGAAGCTTCAAATGCGTAAGGGCCGGGATTAAATCTCTACCGTCCATTTAATCCAGATTCTCTTGATTAAGTGCGTACGCGCGTGGAGTGTGTGATTAGACTTTGGGCAATTGCTATGCCTCACACGCAATGTACCCATTCATCTCTCCCGAATGATTGGATTAACTTGTCACTGTAACTGAGACCCACTTGTCAGTAAGTAGATTTCCTTTTTATGGTGGTTTAGGTTTGTACTTGAGGCGGTTGGTTGTTTATAAGTCGGATTATTTGACCTTTACTTCCAGTTGACCGGTAAGGGAGGTCTTTTATTAGGAAGTTTTTATGGGTAATTTGATATTTTGCATTGTGGGGAAGCCAAGTTTTGACTGGACGAAATTGCCACCGCGTTATCTTAGTCGTTCGATTGTGATCAGACGGCTGGGAGATGTCAGGTTCGGTACACATCTGTACCGAACTGATGACAGTTGAGAATAAAAGGAGGGAAAAGCCGAAGAATGGGCTCAAAATGTTAATAGGCCAAGCTCTCTTTCAAGCCCAGATGAAGATATAGACGAGAACAAGGAGTCTGACTGACAGATGGGGCCCACGGGAAAGAAACAGAGTGTCACAGTGTTTCAAATGGAGAGGATCCGAGTAGGTAGTTAGGAGTTGAAAATTTTCGTAGAGCGCCAATGACCTAAAAATTGCAACAGTTAGGACCAATGACATCATAAAAATATAATAGAGGATCAAGGGCGCAACTATTAGTTGCGCTCCTGAATAGATTTCATTTTTTTTGCTGAATTCAAGACATTCTGCAGTTATTTTTTCAGATGTAGACCCTACCTCTTAGGGCGCAAGTAATAGTTGCGCCCCTAAGTCATGTTGTACAAATTTTTTGCTAAGTTTATAACATATATATACATTTTACTAATTAGTACTAATTAGTATTAATAGCATTAAAATATATTTTTTGTTGAGTTCATAATAATAAATATATTTATAGCATTACAAATAATAAATAATAGAAGTAATAATAAAATTATTAATAAATAGTCATAATATATCTATATATATATCTATATATAGCAATATATATATAAAAAATATTGGAGAGTTATTAATATATTAATTATATTTAGTAGTGTGCTTAGTTATAATATAGTAGTTTTTAAACAAATTAATAATAATCATTACTATATAAATAATATATTAGTACAATTTGAAATAATAATCATGTATAATATTAAATACATTACTATAAACATTAAAAAAAATTAATTTAACATATTTTAGTACAACTATTATAACACTTATTTTTAATATTAAACATATATTTTAGCACAACTATTAAAAATAATAATAGATTTGTAGTATTAAAGTACTAATTATTATAAAAGTTGAAAGCTTAGCACCTATTAATATTAAACATCTTTTAAAGTTTTCGATTCGACACATGAGATTCCATACGTTGGGTCTCTACTACGAGCTCTCAATTCGACACATGCATCCAACCGAGCTTATGACGAGGTAAATATAGCTATATTTTTTATTTATTAAATTGTGCAATTTTAATTTCATTTAAGAACTAACACATTTTTGTAATACAAATGTAGCCAATGTTTGTTATGGAGACAAAAGTCGGGTCCATGTCGTTCATGTACGATGACCAAATTGCCCAAATTCTTGAGAGATTCTATCTTAATCATCTCGCTCGGTTGGAAAATATCAAGGTAGATCGTGACCTCATAACTGTGGTTGCTGAGAGATGGAGACGGATAACACATTCTTTCCATTTTCCAACGGGTGAGATGTCCATTACAATGGAAGATGTGTTAATGTTATGGGGTTTACCGTTGGACGGACTACGCGTCATTGAGGATGTGGACCAAGATTGGGAGGAAGACGTGCTAAAGATGTTTGGGCGAGTTGAGTGGCAAACCTTTAGGAGGCCGCCATGTCATTTCCACATGCGACAAGATTGGTTGCGTAAACCATGGCAGCCACAAAGAGAAGGTTCCGATGATAGACGACATTTGAAGGCGAGTTTACCACCTAATGCCCCACCCGAGGAGATCAACATGTATGCACAAGCATTCATGTTGGACCTCTTCTCTACCGTTAATTCAATTCTTAAGGAACATTGCTGATCCACCGAGGTATAATTGGGGCTCGACGGTGCTAGCACGTTTGTATCGTGCTTTATGCGATGCATCAGACAAGAGGAACAAGCAAATTGGGGGGGGCTTTGATGTTATTGCAAATGTGGGTGTGGACTAGGCTTCCTATTGGACATCCGAGAGCGAAGGATTTGCCCGGTGATATGTTGTACGGGGTTAGATGGATGGACTCAACCCACAACTACGAAGACGAACCACATAGAAGTATCACTCTCTACAAGTATTTTGTGACTATTTTAACATCTTTACATTTTTTAATAACTATATATTCTAACATTATTCAAAATGTTATAGATGGCGATTTGAGCATCTCGACGAGAATGGTCCATAATGGTGGCCCTACGATGAAGATGTCGTGGCAATGTTGCCCCCTACATGTAATGATCAAAACCATTTGAGTATTTTTCATTATCTGGGGCCAGTGATTTTTTTTCTAGATTGTCGAGTGACACAATCCAGCTAGGATTACGCGCCAATTTGCTTTCCAATTCGAAGTCCTGCCTCTATTGCCACCTCTGATTGCGAGCGCCTTCATAAGGTATGCCACAATAAAAAAATCTGAGGGGCGTAATTGAGAGATATATCACGAGGGGTACATTAAAACATGGGCAAATCGGTTGGTCAATACCATTGATTTGGGTCACAGTTTCATGAATGGCCCTTGGGACCATTACTTGGCATGGTTCAACTGGGAAGGCATGCGCATCGTCTATTGGAGAGGTACAACCGCTAGAAATGCCTTCAACCCGCTAGCACCTCAAGGGCGTGGAATTGAGAGAACCTTCAACATGCAAGGCGAAGTTGCGCAACGAACGGTAAATTCATTGCCATTTTTCTTCAATTTTGAATTTAAAAAACATAAATTACTAACTAAATTGTATTATCAGGTGCTTCGTAACCTAACTCTTGTTAGGGAAGCGATTGGTGTGATTGCACAAAGTGCCAACAACGTCTTCAAGACTTTCGCGAGAAAAGTTCTTCGAACTTGTCGCGAAAACATCGAAGACGTTGACCAAGGAGTCGTCTTCCGCTATTTGATGTTGGAGCATGGCTTGAGGGATGAGGACTTAGAGCCATTGATAGCGGAGGGGTTGCGCGTCCAACCAGAGCATTATGAGTGGTTGGGGGAATTGGTTGGTGGCGAGAAAGCGAGTCAGATGCCCGAGGCGTCACTATTTCACCCTCCATACTCACATCTATCATAGGTAGAGGTGACAGAACCCGACCCGACCCGGAAAACCCGCCCGACCCGACTCGCAACAATCCATAACCTGATTCGAGGCGACACTTGATGACCCAAAACTCGACCCGACCCGAGAAGATCCATAACTCGATTCGAGGCGACACATGATGACCCGAAACCCGACCCGACCTGACCCGAGAAGATCCATAACCCGATTCAAGGCGACACCTGATGACCCGAACTCGACCCGACCCGACCCAAGATGATCCATAACCCGATTCGAAGCGACACATGATGACCCGAAACCCGACCCGAGACAATCCATAACCCGATTTGAGGCGACACCTGATGACCCGAAACCCGACCCGACCTGACCAGAGAAGATCCATAACCCGATTCGAGGAGACACCGGATGATGCAAACTCACCCGACCCGCAAGAAGGTATTTGCGCTCTTAAAATGCAACGTAAGACGCAAGAAGGTATTTGCGTGATCGTTTCGTGCATTCGACAGCGCATCGCTTAGGGAAAAAATTTCTTAAGCTTTTAAAGTGCCCGTGAAACTAGTAGACAACTCAAACATATTCCTCCAACAAATATGTTTAAAACCCAAAAATTTTGTGGCCCAATTAACTTTGCTAGACAAAAAAGTTATAAACCCATTTTTTCTTCTGGTCCTATAATTAAACATTGTCATATTTTTCCTTAGCTGATCAGCGGATCAGTACTAACATTTTTTTGCTAGTCAGAGGTGTTTTTATTATTATTAGTTTACATCTTTGTCAGATTCAAATGTTGAACATATAATGTCTCAAATTTGCAAATTCTCCTCAGCTATTGGATTTTGAAGTTGCTTGATGACTTACAAATAATCTTTCATTTATCTTATTTATTGTCCTTACCGATTTTAATGACTCGACACCCGAAAAACATCGACGTTGCCCGACCCAAGACTCGACCGGATTTCTCCTGACTCGACTCGACACCCGAAAAACATTGACGTTGCCCGACCCGAGACCCGACCTGATTTCACTCGACCCAACCTGACACCAGAAAAACATCGATGTTGCCTAACTCGAGACCCGACCTGATCTCGCCCGACCCGTACCAACACTCGAAAAACATTGACGTTGCCCGACCCAACATCACCTGACCCGACCCAACACCCGAAAAACGTCGATGTTACTCGACCCGACCCACACCCGACTTGCCACCTCTAATCACAGGGCAGATTATGGGAAACCGACCAATGATCTGGAGCCGCCCAACCGGAAGAAAACGTGGAGCGTATCGTCGAGGACGAGGTAGAGCGTGCCGTCGATTACGTGTTTGTCTCTTCGAGCCAAACAAGCAACCATGATGTTGAGGATGATGACATCATTCCATTACGGCACATTACTTGGACGGCTCGAGCGCCTTCCGCTTATACTCCTTCCGCTTATGATACACGTGGCTGCGATCGTAGTCGTTGCGATAGGGGAGGTGAACATGATGTTTGTATGATATTTGTTTTATGTTATTTTGAGACTAGTGCCAAACTTGTTGACGTTTGTGTGATGTTTGTAAGAACTTGTGTGATGTTTGTAAGAACTTGTGTGATGTTTTACGTTATTTTTTTTTATATTATTTCATATTTTTTGTGCATATTTTCTAATTTATGTTAGTTTTAGAAAGAAAAGAAAATATGGTAGTGGTAGAGTATGTTAGTGGAAATGAGAATGAAAATAGAATAGTAGTCTTTGTAACTCTGCCACATTAGGGGTGCAAGTAATAGTTGCGCCCCTAAAGCTTAGTGAGACTTCCATGTGGGTCATCGAGGGATTTATTAGGGGCGCAACTATTACTTGCGCCCCTAAGTTCATTTGAAATGTGGTTGCTCTCTGGATGCTAGAGAATTTGTGTGAAGATTAGGGACGCAAGTAATAGTTGCGTCCCTGATTTAAATCAAAAAATGGTCGACAGGGGGTTCGAACTCATGTCCTCACTTAAACCCAGCGCCTCTAACCAAACCCTCTTGCCACTAGATCATTTGTACTTCTCGAAAACTTTACAACATGTTTAATATTAATAGGTTATAAGCTTTTCAACTTTTTTAATAAAGAGCACTTTAATATATTATTACTTCTATTTATAATAATTATATATAATATATTATTGCTTCTATTTATAATAACTATATTTAATATATTTAATATATTATTACTTCTATTTATAATAAATATATTTACTGTTTTTAAAAACTATTTATTACAAAATTTATATTTTAATATTATTTATTAATATATTTAATGCTATATATTTATTAATTCTATTTTATTATTAATTCTATTATTTATAATTTGCAATTCTATAAATTCATATTAATATTATGAACTCAGCAAAAAATCTATTTTAATACTAATTATTAGCAATTATTAAAATGTATATAAATACAAAAAACTTAGGAAACAAATTGTACAACATGACTTAGGGGCGCAACTATTACTTGCGCCCCTAAGTGGTAGGATCCAAAACTGAAAAAACAGCTAAGAATGCCTTGAATTCAGCAAAAAAAAAGAATATTCTCATAAATGGACACTCCAATAAATCACTATATTGCATGAATATTCTCCTGTCAGCACCTTTGTACATTTTGTCCAATAGCAAGATCTCCATTTTACATGTAAATGGACACTCCAACTTTTTTAGGTCACTGGTCCTCTGTGAAAAATTTCCTGTCAGCGCCTTTGTACATTTTGTCCAATAGCAAGATCTCCATTTTACATGTAAATGGACACTCCAATAAATCACTGTGTTACATGAATATTTTCAGGATTCAGCCAATTTTCATTGAGTCTAGGTCTGGATTTGCGTAATATCATACTACGATAAGAGTTTCTTCTTTGAGTACTTCATTTAAGTGTTGTAAGCATTCATCAAAACACCACGAATAATCATTGAATACTACTTTGTGTGCTTCATGTCCATGTACTTAATTTATAAGTGATTATGATTAGAGTACATTTATGGGACGTAACCATTAAATAAAACACCACAAAGTTTCTTATTCAACTACTAGAAGTGTTTCAGATTTGATTACTTCATTTATGGTGGTAACCATTCAAGAAAACACCACAAATCATCTTATACTTCTATGAGAAGTGTTTCTGATCAGAGTACTTCAATTATGGGTGGTAATCATTAGACAACACACCACAACATATAATATCCTAATACGAGAAGTGTTTCTGATCATAGTACATTTATGAGTGGTAAACTTTCAAGAAAACTCCACAAAGCATCATAACTTACTACAACAAGTATTTTTTCTTCGAGTACTTCATTTAAGTGTTGTAAGCATTCACCAAAACAACACGAAAAAGCATAGAATATCACTTTTTGTGCTTCATGATCGAGTACTTAATTTATGAGTGATTCTGATCAGAGTACTTCACTGATGGGTCGTAACCATTAAAGAAAGCACCACAAATCATCTTATCCTACTACGAGAAGTGTTCCAGATTCTATTACTTTATTTATGGGTGGCAACCATTAAATAAAACACCACAAAGCATCTTATCATACTATGAAAAGTGTTTCTAATCAAATTACTATAATTTATGAGTGGTAACCTTTTAATAAAACTCAACAAAGCATCATATCTTACTACGAGAAGAGTTTGAATAAGTGTTGTAACTACTCGCCAAAACACCACGAAGAAGCATAGAATACCACTCTATGTGCTTCATGTCTGAGTACTTAATTTATGAGTGATTTCGATCAGAGTACTTCATTTATGGGTGGTAACACTGAAAGAAAACACCACAAAATATCCCAGCCTACTGCGAGAAGTGTTTCAGATCTGATTACTTCATTTATGGGTGGTAACCAATCAAGAAAACACTACAAAACATCTTATGCTTTATGAGAAGTGTTTCTGATCAGAATACATTTATGGGTGGTAACCGTTAAAGAAAATACCACAAATCATCTTATCCAACTACAAGAAGTGTTTCATATACGATTACTTCATTTATAGATGGTAACCATTCAATAAAACAACACAAAGCATCTTATGTTTCTATGAGTAGTGTTTCTGATCAGAGTACTTCAATTATGGGTGGTAACCATTCGAGAACACACCACAAAGCATCTTATCCTACAATGAGAAGTGTTTCTGATCAGAGTACTTCATTTATGAGTGGTAACCTTTCAAAAAAACTCCACAAAGCTTGATATCTTACTACGAGAAGAGTTTCTTCTTCGAGTACTTCATTTAACCATTCACCAAAACACCACCAAGAAGCATAGAATACCACTTTATGTACTTCATGTCCGAGTACTTAATTTATGAGTGATTCAGATCAGAGTACTTCATTTAAGGGTCGTAACCATTAAAGAAAACACCACAAAGCATCCTATCCTACTACGTGAAGTGTTTCAGATCTGATTACTTTAATTATGGGTGGTAACCATTAAAGAAAATACCAAAAGCATCTTATCCTACTATGAGAAGTCCTTCTGATCAGAGTACTTCATTTATGAGTGGTAACCTTTCAAGAAAACTTCACAAATCATCATATCTTACTACGAGAAGAGTTTATTCTACGAGTACTTCATTTAAGTGATGTAATCATTCACTAAAACACCACGAAAACACCACAAAACCTCCTACTACGAGAAGTGTGGTAACCATTAAAGAGTACTTAATTTATGGATGGTAACCATTAAAGAGTACTTAATTTATGAGTGACTCTAATCAGAGTACTTCATTTATGTATGGTAACCATTAAAGAAAACACCACAAAACATCCTACTACGAGAAGTGTTTCAGATTTGATTACTTCATTTATGGGTGGTAACCATTCAAGAAAACATCACAAAGCATCTTATGCTTCTATGAGAAGTGTTTCTGATCAGAGTACATTTATGGATGGTAACCATTAAAGAAAACACCACAAAGCATCATATTCTATTACGAGAGTGGTAACATTTCAAGAAAAATCCACAAAGCCTCATAGCCTACTATGAGAAGTGTTTCTTCTTTGAGTACTTCATTTAATGATGGTAACCATTCACTGAAAGAAGCATTTTATCTCAGTACTTCATTTATGGGTGGTAAACAATCAAGAAAACACCATAAAACATATTATCCTACTACAAGAAGTATTTCTTATCTAAGTACTTCATTTATGGGTGGTAACCATTAAAGAATGTACAACAAAGCGTCTTATCCTACTATGAGAATTTCAGATTCGATTACTTCATTTATGGAGGGTAAACATTCAAGAAAACACCATAAAACATCTTATGCTTCTATAAGAATAGTTTCTAATCATAGTACTTCAATTATTGGTAGTAACCATCAGAGAAGACACCAAAAAAACATCTTATCCTACTACGAGAAATGTTTCTGATCAGAGTACTTCATTTATGAGTGGTAACCTTTCAAGAAAACTCCACAAAGCATCATATCTTACTACGAGAAGAGTTTCTTCTTCGAGTACTTCATTTAAGTGTTGTAACCACTCACTAAAACACCACGAAGAAGCATATAATACCACTCTATGGACTTCATGTCCGGGTACATTTATGGGTGTTAACCATTAAAGAAAACACCACAAAAAATTTTATCCTAATACGAGAAGTGTTTCTGATTAGGGTACTTCATTTATGAGTGGTAACCTTTCAAGAAAACTCCACAAAGCATCATATCTTACAACAAGAAGAGTTTCTTCTTTCAGTACTTCATTTAAGCATTGTAACCTATCACTAAAACACCATGAAGAAGCATAGAATACCACTTTATGTTCTTCATGTTCGAGTACTTAATTTATGAGTGATTCTGATCAGAGTACTTTATTTATGGGTCGTAACCATTAAAGAAAACACCACAAAGCATTTTATGTTACTACTAGAAGTGTTTCAGATCCGATTACTTCATTTATGGGTGGTAATCATTAAAGAAAATATCACAAAACATCTTATCCTACTATGAGAAGTGCTTCTGATTAGAGTACTTTATTTATGAGTGGTAACCTTTGAAGAAAACTCCACAAAGCATCATATCTTATTATGAGAAGAGTTTCTTCTTCGTATACTTCATTTAAGTGTTTTAAGCATTCACCAAACACCACGAAGAAGTATAGAATACCAATTTGTGTGCTTCATGTTCGAGTATTAAATTTATGAGTGGTAAATATTAAAGAAAATACAACAAAGCATCTTATCCTATAATGAGAAGTGTTTCTGATCAAAGTATTTCAATTTATGAGTGGTAACCTTTCAGAAAAACTCCACAAAGTATTATATCTTATTACGAGAAGAGTTTGTTCTCTGAGTAAAATTTAAGCGTTGTAACCATTCATTCACTAAAACACCATGAAAAAGCATAGAATATTACTATGCTTCATTTTTTAGTACTTAATTTATGAGTGACTCTGATCAGAGTACTTCATTTAGGGATGGTAACCATTAAAGAAAACATCACAAAACATATTATCCTACTATGAGAAGTGTTTTAGATCTGATTGCTTCATTTATGAGTGGTAACCATTGAATAAAACACTACAAAGCATCTTATGCTTCTATGAGAAGTGTTTCAGATCATATTATATTTATGGGTGGTATCTTTAAAGAAAATACCACAAATCGTCTTATCCTACTACTAGAAGTGTTTCTGATCAAAGTACATAATTTATGAGTGGTAACATTTCCAGAAACTACGACAACTATTTCTTCTTCGAATACTTCATTTAAGTGTTTTAAGCATTCACCAAAACACCACGAAGAAGCATAAAATACTACTTTGTGTGCTTCTTGTCCAAGTACTTATTTATAAGTGATTTTGATCAGAGTACTTCATTTATTAGTCGTAACGATTAAAGAAAACATCACAAAATATCTTATCCTACTACGAGAAGTGATTCAGATCCGATTACTTCATTTATAATTGGTAACCATTAGAGAACACACTACAACATAACTTATCCTACTATGAGAAGTGTTTCTGATCAGAGTACATTTATGAGTGATAACCTTTCAAGAAAACTTCACAAAGCATCATATCTTACTACGACAAGTGTTTCTTTTTCGAGTTCTTCATTTAAGTGTTGTAAGCATTCACCAAAACAACACGAAGAAGCATAGAATACCACTTTTTGTGCTTCATGATCGAGTCATTATGAGTGATTCTGATCAGAGTACTTCATTGATGGGTCGTAACCATTAAAGAAAACACCACAAAGCATCTTATCCTACTACGAGAAGTGTTCCAGATCCAATTACTTCATAAAACACCACAAAACATCTTATCCTACTATGAGAAGTATTTCTGATCAGAGTACTCCAATTTATGAGTGGTAACCTTTCAAGAAAACTCCACAAAACATCATATCCTACTACGAGAAGAGTTTGTTTTATGTGTACTTCATTTTAGTGTTGTAACCACTCACTAAAATACCACGAAGAAGCATTGAATACCACTATGTGTGCTTCATGTCCGAGTACTTAATTTATCAGTGACTCCAATAAGAGTACTTCATTTATGGGTGTTAACCATGAAAGAAAACACCACAAAACATCCTATCCTACTACAAGAAGTGTTTCAGATCTGATTCATTTATGGTTGGTAACCATTCAAGAAAACACCACAAAGCATCTTCTGCTTCTATGAGAAGTGTTTCTAATCAGAGTACATTATGGGTGGTAATCTTTAAAGAAAATACCACAAATCATCTTATCCTATTACGAGCAGTGTTTCATATATAATTACTTCATTTATAGGTGGAAATCATTCAAGAAAACACCACAAAGCATCTTATGCTTCTATGAGAAGTGTCTCTGATAAGAGAACTACAATTATGGGTGGTAACCATTAGAGAACACACCACAAAGCATCTTATCCTACTATGAGAAGTGTTTCTGATCAGTGTACTTCATTTATGTGTGGTAATCTTTCAAAAAGACTCGACAAAGCATCATATCTTACTACGAGAAGAGTTTCTTCTTTGAGTACTTCATTTATGTGTTGTAAGCATTCGTAAAACACCACGAAGAAGTATAGAATACCACTTTGCGTGCTGCATGACTGAGTACTTAATTTATGAATGATTCTGATCAGAGTACTTCATTTATGGGTCGTAACCATTAAGAAAACACTAGAAAGCATCTTATCCTACTTCGAGAAGTGTTTCAAATCCGATTACTTCATTTATGGGTGGTAACTATTAAAGAAAACACCACAAAGCATCTATATACTATGAGAATTGTTTCTGATCGGAGTACTTGACTTAATGAGTGGTAACCTTTCAACAAAAAAAATTCCACAAAGCATCATATCTTACTATGAGAAGAGTTTGTTCTTTAAGTACTTCATTTGAGTGTTGTAATCATTCACTAAAACACCACGAAGAAACATAGAATACCACTCTATGTCCTTCATGTCCGAGTACTTAATTTATTAGTGACCCTGAGTACTTCATTTATGGGTGGTAACCATTAGAGAAAATACCAAACATCTTATCCTACTATGAGAAGTGTTTTTGATGAGATTATTTCACTTATGGGTGGTAACCATTAGAGAAAATATCACAAAATATCTTATCCTACTATGAGCAGTGTTTCTGATGAGAGTACTTCATTTATGAGTGGTAACCTTTCAAGAAACACTACAAAGCATTATATCTTACTACGACAAGTGTTTCTTCTTCGTGTACTTCATTTAATTGTTGTAAGCATTCACCAAAATACCATGAGGAAGCAAAGAATACCACTCTATGTGCTTCATGTCCGATTACTTAATCTATGAGTGACTCCGATCAGGGTACTTCATTTATGGGCGGTAACCATGATAGAAAATGCCACAAAACATCATATCCTACTACAAGAAGTGTTTTCAAATTTGATTACTTCATTTATGGGTGGTAACCATTCAAGAAAACAACACAATGTATTTTATGCTTCTATGAGAAGTGTTTCTAATTAGAGTACATTTATGGGTGGTAACCATTAAACAAAATACCACAACTCATCTTATCCTACTACGAGAAGTGTTTCATATATGATTACTTCATTTATATGTGATAATCATTCAAGAAAACACCACAAAACATCTTATGCTTCTATTAGAAGTGTTTCTGGTCAGAGTACTTCAATTATGGCAGGTAACCATTCTAGAAAACTCCACAAAGCATCTAATCTTAGTACGGCAAGTGTTTCTTCTTCGGATACTTCATTTAAGTGTTGTAAGCGTTCACCAAAAAAACACGAAGAAGCATAGAATACCACCCTATATGCTTCATGTCCGAGTAATTAATTTATGAGTGACTCTGATCAGATTAATTCATTTTTGTGTATAACCATTAAAGAAACACCACAAAACATCCTATCCTACTATGAGAAGTGTTTCAGATCCGATTATTTCATTTATGGGTGGTAACAATTAGAGAAAATACCACAAATCATCTTATCCTACTATGAGAAGTGTTTTTGATCATAGTACTCCAATTTATGTGTGGTAACCGTTCAAAAAAACTCCACAAAGCATCATATCTTACTACGAGAAGAGTTTGTTCTTCGAGTACGTCATTTAAGTGTTGTAACCATTCACTAAAACACCACGAAGAAGCAAAGAATACCACTCTATGTGCTTCATGTCCGAGTATTTAATATATGAGTGACTATGATCAGAGTAATTAATTTATGGGTGGTATCCATTAAAGAAACACCACAAAACATTCTATCCTACTATGAGAAGTGTTCAGACCCGATTACTTCATTTATGGATGGTAACCATTAGAGAAAATACCAAAAAGCTTCTTATCCTACTATAAGAAGTTTTTTGATGAGAGTACTTCATTTATGAGTGGTAACATATCTAGAAAACTCTACAAAACATCATATCTTACTACGACACGTGTTTCTTCTTCGTGTACTTCATTTAAGTGTTGTAAGCATTCACCAAAACAACACGAAGAACCATAGAATGCCACTTTTTGTGTTTCATGACGGAGTACTTAATTTATGAGTGATTCTGACCAGAGTACAATGATGGGCCGTATCCATTGAAGAAAACACCACAAAATATCTTATCCTACTATGAGAAGTGTTTCTGATGAGAGTACTTCATTTATGAATGGTAACCTTTCAAGAAACACTACAAAGCATCATATCTTACTATGATAAGAGTTTCTTCTTCGAGTACTTCATTTAATTGTTGTAACCATTCACCAAAACACCACGAAGAAGCATAGAATACCACTTTATAAGGTTCATGTCAGAGTACTTAATTTATGAGTGATTCTGATCAGAGTACATTTAAGGGTCGTAACCATTAAAGAAAACACCACAAAACATTCTATCCTACTATGAGAAGTGTTTCAGAACTTCATTTATGAGTGGTAACCATTAAAGAAAATATCACAAAGCATCTTATCCTACCATGAGAAGTGCTACTGATTAGAGTACTTCATTTATGAGTGGTAACCTTTCAAGAAAACTCCACAAAGTATCATATCTTACCACGAGAAGAGTTTGTTTTCCGATTACTTAAAAGTGTTGTAATCATTCACTAAAACACCACGAAGAAGCATAGAATACCACTCTATAGGCTTCATGTCCGGGTACTTAATTTATGTGTGACTCTGATCAGAGTACTTCATTTATGGGTGGTAACCATTAAAGAAAACCCCACAAAATAACCTATCCTACTACGAGAAGTGTTTCATATTTGATTACTTCAGTTATGGGTGGTAACCATTCAAGAAAACACCACAAAGCATCTTATGGTTCTATGAGAAGTGTTTTTTTTATCAGAGTACATGTATGTGTGGTAACCATTAAAGAAAACACCACAAAGCATCTTATCCTACTATAAGAAGTGTTTCTGATCTGAGTACTCCAATTTATGAGTGGTAAACTTTCGTGAAAACTCCACAAAGCATCATATCTTACTACGAGAAGAGTTTCTTCTTCGAGTACTTCATTTAAGTGTTGTAAGCATTCACCAAAACACCACGTAGAAGCATAGAATACCGCTTTATGTGCTTCATGTCCGAGTACTTAATTTATGAGTGCTTCTGATAAGTGTACTTCATTTATGGGTCGTAACCATTAAAGAAAACACCACAAACCATCTTATCCTACTACGAGAAGTGCTTCAGATCTGATTACTTTATTTATGGGCGGTAACCGTTGAAGAAAACACCACAAAACATTTTATCCTTCTATGAGAAGTGTTTCTGATCATACTACTTCAATTATGGATGGTAATTATTAGAGAACACACCACAACATATCTTATCCTACTACGAGTAGTGTTTCTGATCAGAGTACATTTATGAGTGGTAACGTTTCTAGAAAACTCTCGAAAACATCATATCTTACCACGAAAAATATTTCTTCTTTGTGTACTTCATTTAAGTATTGTAAGCATTCACCAAAACAACACGAGGAAGCATAGAATACCACTTTTTGTGCTTCATGACGGAGTACTTAATTTATGAGTGATTCTGATCAGAGTACTCGATTGATGGGTCGTAACCATTAATGAAAACACCACAAAACATCTTATCTACTACGAGAAGTGTTTCTGGTGATAGTACTGCATTTATGAGTGGTAACCTTTCAAGAAAACTCCACAAAACATCATATCTTATTATCTTATTACGACAAGTGTTTCTTCTTCGTGTACTTCATTTAAGTGTTGTAAGCATTCACCAAAACAACACAAAGAAGTATAGAATACAATTCTATGTGCTTCATGTCCAATTTCTTAATTTATGAGTGACTCCGATCAGGGTACTTCATTTATGGGTGGTAACCATTCAAGAAAACAACACAATGTATTTTTTGCTTCTATGAGAAGTGTTTCTAAATAGAGTACATTTATGGGTGGTAACCATTAAAGAAAATACCACAACTCATCTTATCATACTACGAGAAGTGTTTCATATATGATTACTTCATTTATAGGTGATAACCATTCAAGAAAACACCACAAAGCATCTTATCCTACTACGAGAAGTGTTCCGGATTCAATTACTTCATTTATGGGTGGTAACCATTAAAGAAAACACCACAAAACAGCTTATCATACAACGAGAATTGTTTCTGGTGAGAGTACTGCATTTATGAGTGGTAACCTTTCAAGAAAACTCCACAAAGCATCATATCTTACTACGATAACAGTTTCTTTTTCGAGTACTTCATTTAATTATTGTAACCGTTCACCAAAACACCACGAAGAAACATAGAATACCACTTTATAAGCTTCATGTCCGAGTACTTAATTTACGAGTGAATCTGATTAGAGTACATCATTTAATGGTCGTAACAATTAAAAAAACACCACAAAGCATCCTATCCTACTACGAAAGTATTTCAGATTCGATTACTTCATTTATGGGTTGTAACCATTAAAGAAAATACCACAAAACATCTTATCCTACCATAAGAAGTGCTTCTAATCAGCGTACATCATTTATGAGTGGTAATCATTCAAGAAAACTCCACAACGCATCATATCTTACCACGAGAAGAGTTTCTTCTCCGAGTACTTTATTTAAGTGTTGTAACCATTCATTAATACACAACGAAGAAGCATAGATACCACTCTAAGTGTTTCTTGTTCGAGTACTTAATTTATGTGTGATTCTGATTAAAGAACTTAATTTATGGGTGATAAACACTAAATAAAACATAACAAAACATCTTACCCTAATGCGAGAAGTGTTTCTGATCAAAGTACTTCATTTATGAGTGGTAACCTTTCAAGAACACTCTACAAAGCATTATATCATACTACAAAAAGAGTTTCTTCTCCGAGTACTTTATTTAAGTGTTATAACCATTCACTGTAACACAACGAACAAGCATAGAGTACTAATCTACGCATTTCATGTCCGAGTACTTAATTTATGAGTGATTCTGATCAGAGTACTTCATTTATGAGTGGTAACTATTAAATAAAACATCACAAAGCACCTTACCCTACATCGAGAAGTTTTTCTGATTCGAGTACTTCAATTACGGGTTGTAACCATTAAAGAAAACACCACAAAGCATCATATCCTACTAAGAAGTGTTTCTGATCAGTGTACTTCATTTATGAGTGGTAACCATTCAAGAAAACTCCACAACGCATCATAACTTACCACGAGAAGAGTTTCTTCTCCGAGTACTTTATTTAAGTGTTGTAACCATTAATTGTAACACAACGAAGAAGCATGGAGTAGTACTATAAGTGTTTCTTGTCCGAGTACTTAATTTATGAGTGATTATGATCAGAGTACTTCATTCATGGGTGGTAACTATTAATTAAAACATCAGAAAGCATCTTACTCTATTGCGAGAAGTTTTTGTTATCTGAGTACTTCATTTATGTGTTGTAAGCATTAAAAAACACAACAAAGCATCATAAAACCTACTAAGAAGTGTTTCTGATCAGTGTACATCATTTATAAGTGGTAATCTTTCAAGAAAACTCCACAACGCATCATATCTTACAACGAGAAGAATTTCTTCTCCGAGTACTTCATTTAAGTGTTGTAATCATTCACTGTAACACAACAACCAAGCATAGAGTACTACTCTAAGTGTTTCATGTCCGAGTACTTAATTTATGTACTTCATTTATGGGTGGTAACTATTAAATAAACATCACAAATCAACATACCCTACTGCGAGAAGTTTTTATATCCGAGTACTTCATTTACGAGTTGTAACCATTAAAGAAAACACCACAAAATATCATATCTTAGTAAGAAGTGCTTCTGATCAGTGTACTTCACTTATGAGTGGTAACCTTTCAAAAAAACTCCACAACGCATCATATCATACCAAGAGAAGAGTTCCTTCTCCGAGTACTTCATTTAAGTGTTGTAACCATTCACTGTAACACAACGAACAAGCATAGAGTACTACTCTAAGTGTTTCATGTCCGAGTACTTAATTTATGAGTGATTCTGATCAGAGTACTTCATTTATGGGTGGTAACTATTAAATAAAACATCACAAACCATCTTACCCTACAGCGAGAAGTTTTTCTGATTCGAGTACTTCATTTACGGGTTGTAACCATTAAAGAAAACACCAAAAAGAATCATATCCTACTAAGAAGTGTTTCTGATCAGTGTACTTCATTTATGAGTGGTAACCTTTCAAGAAAACTCCACAACGCATCATATCTTACCACGAGAAGAGTTTCTTCTCCTTGTACTTTATTTAAGTGTTGTAACCATTCATTAAAACACAACGAAGAAGCATAGATACCACTCTAATTGTTTCATGTCCGAGTACTTAATTGATGAGTGATTGTAATTAAAGAATTTCATTTATGGGTGATAAACACTAAATAAAACATCACAAAACATCTTACCCTAATGCGAGAAGTGTTTCTGATCAGAGTAGTTAATTTATGATTTGTAACCTTTCAAGAAAACTCTACAAAGTATCATATCCGAGTACTTCATTTAAGTGTTGTAACCGTCATTAAAACACAACGAAGAAGCACAGAGTACCACTCTACGTGTTTCATGTCCGAGTACTTAATTTATGAGTGATTTTGATCAGAGTACTTCATTTATGGGTTGTTACTATTAAATAAAACATCACACAAGTATCTTACCCTACAGCGAGAAGTTTTTCTGATTCGAGTACTTCAATTACGGGTTGTAACCATTAAAGAAAACACCACAAAGCATCATATCCTACTAAGAAGTGTTTCTGATAATAGTACTTCATTTATGAGTGGTTAACCTTTCAAGAACACTCTACAAAGCATTATATCATACTACAAAAAGAGTTTCTACTCCGAGTACTTCATTTAAGTGTTGTAACCATTCTAAAAAACACAACGAAGAAGCATCGAGTACCGCTCTAAGTGCTTCATGTAAGAGTACTTAATTTATGAGTGATTCTGATTAAAGAACTTCATTTATGGGTGATAAACACTAAATAAAACATCACAAAGCATCTTACCCTAATGCGAGAAGTGTTTCTGATCAGAGTACTTCATTTATGAGTTGTAACCTTTTAAAAAAACAACACAAAGCATCATATCCTACTAAGAAGTGTTTCTGATCAGTGTACTTCATTTAGGAGTGGTAACCTTTCAAGAAAACTCACAAAGCATTATATCATACTACTACAAAAAGAGTTTCTTCTCCGAGTACTTCCTTTAAGTGTTGTAACCATTCTCTAAAACACAACGGAGAAGCATCGAATACCACTCTAAGTGCTTCAGGTACGAGTAATTCTGATTAGAGTACTTCATTTTATGAGTGGTAACCATTAAAAGACACACCAGAAAGCATCGTACCATACTGCGAGAAGTGTTTCTTATCTGAGTACTTCATTTACGGGTTGTTGCCATTAAAGAAAACACCACAAAGTATCACATCCTACTAGGAAGTGTTTCTAATTTGAGTACTTCATTTATGAGTTGTAATCTTTCAAGAAAACTCCACAAACCATCTTATCTTACCAGGAGAAGAGTTTCTTCTCCGAATACTTCATTTAAGTGTTGTAACCATTCACTGTAACACAACGAAGAAGCATGGGTTACTACTCTAAGTGTTTCATTTCCGAGTACTTAATTAATGAGTGATTCCGATCAGAGTACTTCATTTTTGGGTAGTAACTATTAAACAAAACATCAGAAATCATCTTATCCTATTGCGAGAAGTGTTTCTTATATGAGTACTTCATTTATGTGTTGTAACCATTAAAAAACACCACAAAACATCATATCCTACTAAGAAGTGTTTCTGATCAGTGTGCATCATTTATGAGTGGTAATCTTTCAAGAAAACTCCACAACGCATCATATCTTACCAAGAGAAGAATTCCTTCTCCGAGTACTTCATTTAAGTGTTGTAACCATTCACTGTAACACAACGAACAAGCATAGAGTACTACTCTAAGTGTTTCATGTCCGAGTACTTAATTTACGAGTGATTCTGATCATAGTACTTCATTTATGGGTGGTACCTATTAAATAAAACATCACAAACCATCTTACCCTACGGCGAGAAGTTTTTCTGATTCGAGTACTTCATTTACGGGTTGTAACCATTAAAGAAAACACCACAAAGAATCATATCCTTCTAAGAAGTGTTTCTGATCAGTGTACTTCATTTGTGAGTGGTAACCTTTCAAGAAAACTCCACAACGCATCATATCTTACCACGAGAAGAGTTTCTTCTCCGAGTACTTTATTTAAGTGTTGTAACCATTCATTAAAACACAACGAAGAAGCATAAATACCACTCTAATTGTTTCATTTCCGAGTACTTAATTTATGAGTGATTCTGATTAAAGAACTTCATTTATGGGTGATAAACACTAAATAAAACTTCACAAAACATCTTACCCTAATGCGAGAAGTGTTTCTGATCAGAGTACTTCATTTATGAGTTGTAAACTTTCAACAAAACTCTACAAAGCATCATATCTTCTACGAAAAGAGTTTCTTCTCCGACTACTTCATTTAAGTGTTGTAACCATCATTAAAGCACAACGAAGAAGCGTAGAGAACCACTCTAAGTGCTTCATGTCTGAGTACTTAATTATTGAGTGATTCTGATCTGAGTACTTCATTTGTGGGTGTAAACCATTAAATAAAATATCACAAAGCATCTTACCCTACTGCGAGAAGTGTTTCTTATTGGAGTACTTCATTTACGGGTTGTAACCATTAAAGAAAACACCACAAGACATCATATCCTACTAAGAAGTGTTTCTGATCATAGTACTTAATTTATGAGTGGTAACCATTCAAGAACACTCTACAAAGCATTATATCAAACTACAAAAAGAGTTTCTTCTCCGAGTACCTAATTTAAGTGTTGTAACCATTCTCTAAAACACAACGAAGAAGCATCGAGTACCACTCTAAGTGCTTCATGTACGAGTACTTAATTTATGAGTAATTATGATCAGAGTACTTCATTTATGGGAAGTAACCATTAAAGAAAACACCACAAAGCATTGTACCCTACTGCGAGATGTGTTTCTTATCTGAGTACTTCATTTACGGGTTGTAGCCATTAAAGAAAACACCACAAAGCATCACATCCTACTAAGAAGTGTTTCTGATCTGAGTAGTTCATTTATGTGTTGTAACCTTTCAAGAAAACTCCACAAAGCATTACATCATACTACGGAAAGAGTTTCTTCTTCGAGTACTTCATTTAAGTGTTGTAACCATTCTCTAAAACACAACGAAGAAGCATCGAGTACATCTCTAAGTGCTTCATGTACGAGTACTTAATTTATGAGTAATTCTGATCAGAGTACTTCATTTATGGGTGGTAAACACTAAATAAAACATCTTACCCTAATGCGAAGAGGTGTTTCTGATCAGAGTACTTCATTTATGAGTGGTAACCTTTCAAGAAAACTCCACAACGCATCATATCTTACCACGAGAAGAGTTTCTTCTCCGAGTACTTCATTTAAGTGTTGTAACCATTCATTAAAACACAACAAAGAAGCATATAGTGCTAATCTACGTGTTTCATGTCCGAGTACTTTATTTATGAGTGATTCTGATCAGAGTACTTCATTTATGGATGGTAACTATTAAATAAAACATCACAAAGCATCTTACCCTACATCGAGAAGTTTTTCTGATTCGAGTATTTCAATTACGGGTTGTAACCATTAAAGAAAACACCACAAAGCATCATATCCTACTAAGAAGTGTTTCTGATCAGTGTACTTCATTTCTGAGTGGTAACCATTCAAGAAAACTCCACAACGCATCATAACTTACCACGAGAAGAGTTTCTTCTCCGAGTACATTTAAGTGTCGTAACCATTCATTAAAACACAACGAAGAAGCATAGATACCACTCTAAGTGTTTCTTGTTCGAGTACTTAATTTATGAGTGATTTTGATTAAAGAATTTCATTTATGGGTGATAAACACTAAATAAAACTTCACAAAACATCTTACCCTAATGCGAGAAGTGTTTCTGATCAGAGTACTTCATTTATGAGTTGTAAACTTTCAACAAAACTCTACAAAGTATCATATCTTCTACGAAAAGAGTTTCTTCTCCGACTACTTCATTTAAGTGTTGTAACCATCATTAAAGCACAACGAAGAAGCGCAGAGTACCACTCTAAGTGCTTAATGTCCGAGTACATAATTATTAGTGATTCTGATCAGAGTATTTCGTTTGTGGGTGCAAACCATTAAATAAAATATCACAAAGCATCTTACCCTACTGCGAGAAGTTTTTCTTATTCGAGTACATCATTTACGGGTTGTAACCATTAAAGAAAACACCACAAAGCATCATATCCTACTAAGAAATGTTTCTGATCATTGTACTTCATTTATGAGTGGTAACCATTCAAGAACACTCTACAAAGCATTATATCAAACTACAAAAAGAGTTTCTTCTCCGAGTACCTAATTTAAGTGTTGTAACCATTCTCTAAAACACAACGAAGAAGCATCGAGTACCACTCTAAGTGCTTCATGTACGAGTACTTAATTTATGAGTAATTCTGATCAGAGTACTTCATTTAAGGGAAGTAACCATTAAAGAAAACACCACAAAGCATTTTACCCTACTGCGAGATGTGTTTCTTATCTGAGTACTTCATTTACGGGTTGTAGCCATTAAAGAAAACGCCACAAAGCATCACATCCTACTAAGAAGTGTTTCTGATCTGAGTAGTTCATTTATGTGTTGTAACCTTTCAAGAAAACTCCACAAAGCATTATATCATACTACGGAAAGAGTTTCTTCTCCGAGTACTTCATTTAAGTGTTGTAACCATTCTCTAAAACACAACGAAGAAGCATCGAGTACATCTCTAAGTGCTTCATTTACGAGTACTTAATTTATGAGTAATTCTGATCAGAGTATTCATTTATGGATGGTAAACACTAAATAAAACATCACAAAGCATCTTACCCTAATGCGAAGAGGTGTTTCTGATCAGAGTACTTCATTTATGAGTGGTAACCTTTCAAGAAAACTCCACAACGCATCATATCTTACCACGAGAAGAGTTTCTTCTCCGTGTACTTCATTTAAGTGTTGTAACCATTCATTAAAACACAACAAAGAAGAATAGATACCACTCTTTGTGTTTCATGTCCGAGTACTTAATTTATGAGTGATTCTGACTAAAAAACTTCATTTATGGGTGATAAACACTAAATAAAACATCACAAAACATCTTAACCTAATGCGCGAAGTGTTTCTGATCAGTGTACTTCATTTAGGAGTGGTAACCTTTCAAGAAAACTCCACAAAGCATTATATCATACTACAAAAAGAGTTTCTTCTCCAAGTACTTAATTTAAGTGTTGTAACCATTCTCAAAAACACAACAGAGAAGCATCGAGTACCACTCTAAGTGCTTCATGTACGAGTACTTAATTTTTGAGTAATTCTGATCAGAATTCTTCATTTTATGAGTGGTAACCATTAAAGAAAACACCAGAAAGTATCGTACCCTACTGCGAGAAGTGTTTCTTATCTGAGTACTTCATTTACGGGTTGTTGCCATTAAAGAAAACACCACAAAGCATCACATCTAACTATGAAGTGTTTGTGATTTGAGTAGTTAATTTATGAGTTGTAACCTTTCAAGAAAACTCCACAAAGCATCATATCTTACCAGGAGAAGAGTTTCTTCTCCGAATACTTCATTTAAGTGTTGTAACAATTCATTGTAACACAACGAATAAGCATGGGTTACTACTCTAAGTGTTTCATGTCCGAGTACTTAATTTATGAGTGATTCTGATCAGAGTACTTCATTTATGGGTAGTAACTATTGCGAGAAAACATCAGAAATCATCTTACCCTATTGCGAGAAGTGTTTCTTATCTGAGTACTTCATTTATGGGTTGTAACCATTAAAAAACACAACAAAGCATCATATCCTACTAAGAAGTGTTTTTTATCAGTGTGCCTCATTTATGAGTGGTAATCTTTCAAGAAAACTCCACAACGCATCATATCTTACCAAGAGAAGAGTTCCTTCTCCGAGTACTTCATTTAAGTGTTGTAACCATTCTCTAAAACACAACGAAGAAGTATCGAGTACCACTCTAAGTGCTTCATGTAAGAGTACTTAATTTATGAGTAATTCTGATCATAGTACTTCATTTATGGGAAGTAACCATTAAAGAAAACACCACAAAACATCGTACCCTACTGCGAGAAGTGTTTCTTATCTAAGTACTTCATTTACGGGTCGTAGCCATTAAAGAAAACACCACAAAACATCACATCCTACTAAGAAGTGTTTTTGATCTAAGTAGTTCATTTATGAGTTGTAACCTTTCAAAAAAGCTCCACAAATCATCATATCTACCATGAGAAGAGTTTCTTCTCCGAGTACTTCTTTTAAGTGTTGTAACCATTCATTGTAACACAACGAAGAAGCATGGAGTACTACTCTAAGTGTTTCATGTCCGAGTACTTAATTTATGAGTGATTCTGATCAAAGTACTTCATTTATGGGTAGTAACTATTAAATAAAACATCAGAAATTATCTTACCCTATTGCGGGAAGTGTTTCTTATCCGAGTACTTCATTTATGTGTTGTAACCATTAAAAAAATACCACAAAGTATCATATCCTACTAAGAAGTGTTTCTGATCAGTGTGCATCATTTATAAGTGGTAATCTTTCAAGAAAACTCCACATCACATCATATCTTACCACGAGAAGAGTTTCTTCTCCGAGTACTTCATTTAAGTGTTGTAACCATTCATTGTAACACAACGAACAAGCATAGAGTACTACTCTAAGAGTTTCATATCCGAGTACTTAATTTATGAGTGATTCTGATCAGAATACTTCATTTATGAGTGGTAATTTTTAAATAAAACATCACAAAGAATCTTACCCTACTGCGAGAAGTTTTTCTTATCCAAGTACTTCATTTACGGGTTGTAACCATTAAAGAAAACACCACAAAGCAACATATCCTACTAAAAAGTATTTCTGATCAGTCCAACTCGTTAATTAAAATATTAATACTTTTATTAATAAACAATTGAGATGCCTTAACCTTTACGCACGTAGAGGTGTGGCCCTAAAAATTCGAAATCTGTAATTCCGGAATTAACTCTGAAATATGTGATTTCGAAATGGCTACTTGATGATTTTGATCCGAATTTTGTCAGTACAGTATTTTTTTAATTTATTTTGGTTATATAAAAAAAAATTGGCACCTAGGATTCACTAACAAGATGGCACCACCACCCTTAGTTTCGACCAATTCTTGATCTTGGATTTCCTTGATTTTTTATTCGATTTTAGTTCGATTTTCATGTTCTTACGTGCTTTTGGAACATAATTGAGTGTGTTGACACGATTGGTTTGGTCTGGTTTTGATCCTTTCACCAATTTTGTTGTTTTGATATTTAAGCTCGATACCACTCACGGTACCGATATGAATTTGCCTTGATTTGACCCATTTCCATTTATTCAGAGCACTTATATTTCATTATAAACTTCAGTTTGAAGTTTATATTTGACACCAAACTTCAATTGATTGGTGCAAAGGTTCATTTGATTGCTCAAATCTCACAATTTTGAGCTGTAATTGTTGGCACATGAACAGATACCAATTGTTAGCATATAATAAAGGATAAAATCAAACAAGCATTAATCATATGGTTCAAGCATGCAAGGGGATCAAATAAAGGGCTAATTCAATTTTGAAAAATTCAAGGTCCTATGTGCAAATTGTCCAAAATCTCATCAAGGAGGCAATTCAGTACAATGGAGCTCAAGAATATTTTTCAAGGATTTTATGAGGTGTTTATGTGATTGAAAGAATTATTTGGTGCTTAATATGTGCAATTTCTTTGATTACCATATTATCAAATAATCACATATAACATTTCTAAATAAATCAAGGGTTAAAGCTCAAGAAAGATTGGTCACATCATATATCAATAAATTATAAAGAAAATTTGTGAATTTTTATTGGGCCTCCAAACAATTCAAAACAGATTTGTAAAAATTAAATTCGAATTTTCAAGCATTTAACAACATCTGGGTACATTTTGGGCTTCTATACCAATTTCTAAACAATTTTGGGCTTTTAATGGGCTTGGATCACATAGATGCAACACAAATCAAGGAGGTTGTCAGTCTCTTGGCTCATAAGAATCAAGTCTGCACAAAATCAAGGTAGAGAGTTCGGTTGTGCCTCATTGAACTCGACATTGGGCCCCACATTATTAGTGCTCTAATCAGGCACTGCCCGAAACCCAAACCTAACCTTGTTAGTGACACATTAACCCTTTAGACATCCTGCCCAAGACCTAAACCTCCTGATCAGATCAGATTAACAGAAGAAGGGAAGAGAAGATGAACTCACCCGTTAGATCTTTGACACGTGTTTGATCCAACGGTTCCCTTCTTTCTTCTTCCTCTCGATGAACTCCTTCTCAGCCTCGACACTGGAGCTCTCTAATGGATCTGGATGTTGCTAATCCTTGAGAGCCAGCCTACAAGCCATATACCAATCGAAAGAGGAAAGTGAGGAGAACATGAATCCTCGACATTGGAGCATCATTAATGAAATTAAAACTCAAAGAATAAGAAGAAAAGTTCAAAGGAAAAGTGTCGGTACCAAACTCAAACTAGCAAATTAGGGCATTAGAGCTTAGTGCAAGATGCTTGACATGTTCTTGAGAGTCTAACGATGGCAAAGGTATGTTGGAATTGAGACGTTAATTCTAATAAATAAAGTTGGACTACGTGTTACATGATTACTACGTGTCACATACTGTCACCTAACATTACGAGGAGTAATATGTGGATATGCCAAATAAAGTGATTAACTGATATACAGTGGCATTATACGTATTTCACTAAGATTTTGGGCACGAATGCATATAGAACTTAAGTAAATTAATTATAATAGCTAATTGGTATTAAAGAATATTTAGTAATTTTCTAAAAGTTTTAGTAAATACTAATTATATTTATATTCTATATCTTGTAAAATATGTATATATATTTTATTAACAATAGAAAATTAGTTAATTCTAATTTTAAGCCCTTATTAGTTAATAAATATATAAACATATTAAGGACGAGTAGTTCCCTTTTAGGATACGTTCTAATATAGACTTTTACATAATTTTAATCTATTCAAAGGCAATTAGGAATACATGTCTCATCTTGTTAAATGATATTGTTCGCTTCCGAATACTATCGCTAAAGTTACGAGCAAGATGACCCATGAAAGGTAAAAGAATGTGCGTTAACAACAAATTATTAATTTCTCCCTTCAGAAGATTAATACATTAAGTAGTTGTTAATACACATAAAGTAAGGTGTATAAAGAAAAGTAATGAGAAACTACGTGCTAGTGATGTCCAGAAAAATATTTGAGGCTTAGTACTTAAGTAGTCCGCTTGTGACTCACATTCCTCACTTGACTGGCATGGTCACTAGTACGTAGGTATGTCACTTGGACCCATCAACAGAGCGGCCAAATGGCTCATTTGTACTTATGCATAACACCAAAATACCTAAGAGTATTGACTGCTCCCTTCGAAGCCTCATACTGGATAGTATTGTTGGTTAAAATGAAATTAATGGAGTCATTTTAGGGTTCTTTTTTGTCAAGGCTTTTGAATAGACTATAAATTGTGACTAAGAAATAAATCATGACAGTTAATTACATGATTAAACACATATTTTTAAATTAGGTTTCAAATTATCATATAGCTTGCATTACATATGTGATAATCCTTAAGTTTAATGTAATCATTAATCGATCCAAGGGAAAATTATGATCCTCATGCAAGATTATCATGACAGTTAATTGTCAAGCATAAGGCATATAATAAGTGTGGTGATGAATATGGTTTCATATGATCAGTTACCTGGCCCAACGACAGAGTAATTATGATCATTTATCGTCAACACTTATTTTGCTACTATGAGATATATACAGTAAATGATATCATCGAAAGATGGTTCATTAAAGGAATCAAATATCTCGTTTGGATAATATGAATAAAGCCTTAATTAAAAATGATGTGGAGTTTATTCTTTCTTGTTTGCTAAATTGAAAAGAATATTGCTTAAAGCTGAATGGATAGAGAAAATAACATATGATCATGAAATTTTTCCGAGTTTATTCTTTCTTTTTTTGATCTCTTAGCTCACTTTGATCATCAAAAGTTCACATCTGGCATTTTATGCCTTATATGATTTTTCAATCAATTTTCATGTGAATAAATCCTCTCTCTGTTCCATGATGTGCTTAGAAGTTATTAGAGCATCAAATAGGCTCTGGAAATCAAAACTTAGCACTAGAACATCAAATCTGAACTCAAATAGTCCAAATTAGAGCTGAAATCTCTTCTCAAGCTCAGATCAATGTATCAAATTTTAAAATCATGTTTTCAAAGCTTGAAAATCAAATTTGAACCCTTAGTTCCATTCCAGCCTTTTGAATCATTGTTGTCAGAAATTTGATATTTTTGTACAACCTTTGTTTCAAGTCCAAATCTAACTAATCTTCTGTGATCTTGTAATATATGTTCATATAAATCTCCAGAATTAATTTCATAATTTTTGAATAAACATAATTCGAGTTATCCTCTTTCTAATTTCAGTTTTCTGAAAAATGTCGGAAAATATGGCTTAAATGCATAAAATAGTTTCATATGTCTAAATTTAAAAAAAATTAAATAAAAAATCCTTGTTTTGATTTCCTAAACATGAATCCAAGCCTAAAAATACATGTCAATCACCAAAATCACCAAGTTGTATAAAAAAACCAATTCAGGCCCCTAAATGGCACCTCTTTCTGTGTCTGACACTTGATTCAAACCTCTCTCAAATCTTTCCTCTTTTGAAGTTAGATCTAAATTTTTGTATCCAAGTGTAGATCAATATCTATATTTTAAGGGCTCAATCTGCCATTTATTCCTCCTTTGTACAGATTTTGAGAAAATCAAGTTAAAAAATAAGAAAAATACACAAAACTGTGTACCCTTTGAGTCCAGTTTATGTTTCAAATTCCAAATCCAAATTCAAACCCTTATTAAATTGTTTCAAGCTTCAAGCTTTTCCAGTCTTCAAAACAAACTTATGGACTATCTCAAATCAATCATCAAAGTTCAAATCATGCATTTAAATGATTGTTTAGGATTGATAAAGGTCAGCTGCTCAAATCTGTCCAAACTGAACTGTACTGAACAAAATTCGAAATTTATTATTTGAGAAAGCTTTGAAATTGATTTGTCTGATGTTTATAGACTTGATTGCATGCTTGATTGATGATTCAAATGTGTGATTTGCCATGAAAATCCTAACCAGACTCAAACTGACCAAAATTGTCCTTGAATTGTACCAAAATCAATTTCAAATCATGGCTAATCAGATGAATGCTTGAAATATGTTCTGAAATGCTTGAGGATGCTTGCTGAATCAATGAAATTTTAATTGAGCCCTTTGAAATTAAAAAATAGGCTTGAATGTTGTTATTTGGTCTGAAATGCCCTTTACAGTGAACTGAACCCCTTTAAAACAAATTCAAACCAAATTGAAACTTGCTTGATGCTTTGTGATATCCCCAAATGATGTTTGTATCAATAGGAATTGAATTGAGTTCTTGAAATTCAAAAGAAACTTGAAACGTTGTTGTTTTGCCCAAAATGCCTTCAACAGTGAACTATGCCTTATAAAATCAAAATCGAACCAAATTGGACCAAATTGATGATTACTTGATGTTATTTAGTGCTTAGAAATGATATCTAGATCAATAGGGAATAAATTGAGCCTTTAAAATTCAAAATTAAACTTGTTTTTTTCGAGGTGGTAATCCTTTCAAGAAAACTACACAAAATTCATAGTCTACTATGAGAAGTATTTCTTCTTCGAGTACTTTATTTAAGAGTGGTAACCTTTAATGAAAACACTACGAACCTACATAGTCTACTACGTTAGGTATTTCATAGCCGAGTACTTCATTTATGAGTAAAATCCTTCCAACAAAATACTACAATGCATATTAGCCTATTATAAGAAGTGTTTCATTTATGAGTACTTCACTTAAAGGTGACAACCTTTCAAGAAAATACTACGAAACAGCTTAACCTACTAAGTTAATTATTTCATGTCCAAAGTCTTCATTCATGGGTGACAACCTTTTTAGAAAATATCATAATGCATCAATCTACTACAAGAAGTATTTCTTGTCCAAGCATTTCATTTATGGCATGTAACATTTCAAGAAAACACCACAAAACATCTTATCATACTACGAGAATTTTTTTTTTGATCTTTGAATACTTTATTAAAGGGTAACAGACTTTCAAGAAAATATAACGAAACAACTTAGTCTACTATGTTAGGAGTTTAATGACCGAGTACTTCATTTATGAGTGATAATATTTCGTAAAATATCATAATGAATCTTAACATACAACAAGAAGTGTTTCTCCTCCAAGTACTTATAATGCTTGTATCTTTTTAGAAAAAACTACGAAGAAACATAGTCTTCTAGTTTCATGCGCCGTTCGCAAATTATCGAATTCCTACTTCAAATAATTGAAACTGAAATCACCTAACTTTTCATTTAAAAAAAAATAGGTCTTTACTTTTAATCTCAACGTTAATTGTATTCAACGAATCAAATTAAAAAAAACTTCTCCTTTCAACTTACGGTTTGCATTTTTTTTATTCATTGTTCATAAACACCGACGGTTTGCATTTAAACAGTAGGACCTCATTTTTTTTTCAAAATAATAACATATTCGGACTCAAATAATTGAAGTATTGACACGTAATAATTGAGGAGGTAGCTGTACACGTACAGAAATTTTCTCGTACATAAGTATATACAACACTTGCCACAAAGAAACGAAACAACAGTATCTGACCAATTAACGATGAGCAACACGAGTGACGAGCGATATAAAATTCAATCTTCCATCTCTTTCTCTCTTTCCTTTCTTCTTGGCCTTCTCTCCTTCACAGCATTTAACAGCCTCCGGATCTCTCCTCTTTTCACAGTGTATACTAATACCTAAGTGTTGTTATTTATCCTTCGCTTAATGAATCCTTTCACCATCTCCCATCGTTTGCCCATGCTCTCGTCGCCCTCTCCACCGCCGCCGCTTTCGACCGCCGGAGCATCGTCGCTCGTCACCTCCGCCCCCGTTGGTGGGGCATGTTCCAGTTCTATTTCTCGATCCGAGCTTTGTCTGGGGCGCTCGGGTTCTGTGGTTCGGGGTTTGAATATAGCGACAAGGGGAGCGGCTGAATCATCAATTGTTGTTTCCATGAGAAGAAAATTCGGGAGAAAAGCGCTCCTTACGTCTGATATGGGGGCTGAAGAGGAGGTGAGATCTCGGCCCCTGCTCCAGGTTCAGTCGGGCGAAGGTTACACATTTATATTTGTCTTATTGTTTATTGTTTTCTTTTTCATCTTATGTGGTGAAAAAAAGAAAAGAAACTCACTGTTATTTTTTGCCCTTTTTTGTTGCTAATTACCAATCAGTTCTTTTAGCGTGGTTTTGTAGAAACTTTGCAATGGACTGTAAATACAAGAAAGAAGTTATTCTGGTAGCAATAAAATACTGTAATTATAGAATAAAATTGTTGTTACCACTGAAATTGTACAATAAACTGTGAGCAATTCTTTTTTACGGAATAAATATTTTCAGTGATCACCGAGTTTCCAAAAAACATTTTGTTGTTCTATTTCATTTCATCGAAGAAATTGTATTGTTTTCTTCGCCTCCTTGTCACTGTGATTATTCACCTTTTTACTCGTTGAAAAGTTTAATTGTTTCTTTTCTTGTTGAAGAATTTCAACTGTATAAAATGTTTCCAAAGCATCCAAATTTAGAAACCATTTTGGCTGATCAAGGTAAAAGCTAATTGAATCATACTTAGAAAATCACAATTATTGAACCTGATTATAGGAATATTCTGCCAACCCAACTAAAAAAAAGAGAAATCTCAAATTGCATAATTTATACACTGATCGAAAGTTCTAGAGACTCTTAAATCAAGCTTATAAATGGTTAGGCAAAACTAAAATAATATCCAAACCACAAATACCCTTTTTTTAATTTTGAACAAAAGATCTACAAAGAGGGCAAGAAACTACTTATATCTGTAATCAATTTGCAATGTAGACTGATTCCAAACAAGTTATGGCCAAATCTTCAATTTAAAGACTGTTTCTGCCTATATACCTCGTATGTCTATGGCCTTAGCATTTTTCTATATCACCTCGTCTCTTTTTAAGGATAAGTTGTCACTAGCCTTCTTCACTTAACTGGACTTGGCCTAGTATAACTAGTAACTAATATGCAATAGAGCTTGAAAATGTGATAGACAAGGTTGAAGCGCATACAAAAATATCATAAATTCGGGATTAAAGCTCTCTCTAAAGAATTTTGCAAATATTGGTGGGGGGCCTGGCCCCATCTTGCACCCCAACTTTTGCCCCTGGCTTATAACTGCTATTTGTATACCTGTAAGATTGATTATACAAAATTGTAAAAAGAAAACGAAATAAATTGTATCCAAGTACGTTTGGCCTCTAGACCAGAATTACAATTGTAGCGTAAAACTAGAGTGGCTCGTCTCATCTTGTGTGTACTAGATTGGTTAGTACTTAGAAGATAATCAAGAATTACTAACGAACTTATGATGAGAAAATGTGGGCTGTTTATATAACTGTACTTATCATGTGTGCTTTATACTGTGCTGATACTGTTTTAAGTGCTTGCTATTTGTTGGTTTGGCCCAAATGTATCCTCTATTCTTATGTTATCCTTTCTTCCTTTGTTTTGGCAGAGCTGCTTTTGTATGTTAGAAGAAAGGTTGAGAGTGGAAAGCTATCTCCTGATGTCGGCCGTAACCTAAAAGAGCTCTACTTCAGTTATCAAAATGCAGTATATCCCTATTTTACTCTTCTTGTTGCATAGTATGCTGTTCACTGATGATCTGATTATTATATTCTATACCATATTAAATGCGATCCTACCAAAATTTTCTTTTTTGCCTCATTTAGTGTTTGCCATGGGATTGGTCCTCGAGGCTGAGAAAACTTGTTCTGGCCTAAAATAAAAGGAAGTGAGGCATCTAGCAGTACATGGCATTTTAAAATATTGTAGTGTTTATATCTCTAGATCTTGCAAAGCGGGAATCCAAATGCACAGGAAGTTATACGCACTAATATGGCTGTTGCATTTGATCGCATGCTGTTTGATGCAGAGGTTGGGCACTTCTTCCGAAATGATATACATATGCACTTCTTCATCTGATCATTGCTTGTTTCTAACTTTTTTTATTTACTATTGTTAACAACACAATTCCGTCTTGTAGGATCCTTTTATCTTTCCTCCTCTTCATAAAGCAATAAGGGAACCTTTTGACTACTATAGGTTTGGTCAGAATTACATCTTACCTTTGGTAGATTTCAGGTGATGTTTGCCTCTTTTCTTCTCTTAGTTGATTTTTTTTTTAAAAGAATGACATCAAATCTAATTCTGGCATATGCACATGTTAGCTGTTGATTTTATCGAGCTTTCAATTGTCATTTTTTGGTATATGCGAATTTGAAATTCTTGTACAATTTGAAGGGACATATCTTACACAGTAAATATAATGCCTCTCCAGTAGTTAGTCTATGGTTCTATTTTAAATTTAGTGCATAATTTTTTTTAAATGTATATTTGGATTACCAGGAATTCATATGTTGGCAACATTCACCTCTTTCAAGAAATGGAGCAAAAACTTGACCAGGTTAGATATGTTTAACTTACAAGATCCCATATTTTCTTTTTGAAATAGGTCCAAATAACCCTGATTATTTTGTTTTCAAAAAGGCCATGGGCTTTTTTCTGTTCAGTGGGGACCCTGAACTGTCAAAGCTTAATTGTTAGTTAAACCACTACACTTGGTCAATCAGATTGCAAAAGAACTTAATATTTCTATGATCATCCTGTACTTTCCTAAGATTAATTCTGTCAAGTCGTATAATCTGGCCTACAGGCTTAAATAAAAAAGTCGTATAATCTGGATTTATGGATTTGGTACTAATATTGAGAAGCAAATTCTTTAATCTGCCTAGATGGATTTGCGATCTGACATTGGAATTGTTAGGGTCTCTGTAAGGTTTAGGTGTAATATTAGCAATTAGAGGATTTGTCCATTTGATTTTAATAAGTTAGCTTATGGTAAGGGCCCACTTGAACAGTAAAATATGGTGTTGTGAGTTTGGTTGACTAAATTTAAAAACCAAGGGGCAATATGTGTCTTCTGCATCTTTTGAGCTCAACCACATCCTGTATATTTTATTAGTGCGCTACTTTTTAATGATTGCAGGGTCATAACATAATTCTAATGTCGAACCATCAGACGGAGGCAGATCCGGCCGTCATTGCTCACTTACTTGAAAGAGCTCATCCTCGAATAGCTGAAAACACTGTTAGACAAATAAATGAATCTGTTTATCTCGTTTTTCCAATTATTATTTCTTCACAACTTTATTTTATCAATTGAAGTTTAGGTAAATTTTCCGTGATGTAGGTTTTCGTTGCTGGTGATAGAGTTATTACTGATCTGCTTTGCAAACCCTTCAGCATGGGAAGGTCTCTTGCATTCTCTCTGCCCCCTTTCCCCGCCCCTTATACCCTCTTCCAACTTTTCTTTGCTAATAACTTACGAGTTAAAGGGGGTTTAATTTGAGTTGATGATTGTTCTTGAACCAGAAACCTGATATGTGTTTACTCCAAGAAACACATGGATGATGAACCTGAACTAACTGAGATGAAGAGGAGAGCAAATACCAGAAGTCTGAAGGAAATGGCTTTGCTTTTAAAGTAAGCTGTTGTATCTTTGAGCTCTATTTACCAGTTCTAATTTAAACTGGTTAATTCTTTGTTTCTTCTGCTGTGGGTATATGGAAATATTGCGAAATCCCTAGGTATTATCTAAGTAGTGCAGAAAAGCCCCCTTCACTTCATTATTTGCAGAACTTCCTACTTCATATAACTGATGCATGTCCTATGTATATATATCCAAATGAAAAACCTCTTATTAAACTGAAATGAAGTTATTTAAATTAATTTTCTTAGTGTCGGTTTTCAAACAAACATTAAAGAAGGTTGGAGACGGTTTTAAATTTTCCAAGAACTTAGCCTCTTTTTGTCACGGGAATAAGATAATTTTCTCACTGTAGTTGGAGCTGAAATCCATTTTTATTCAATACTACAGAGGCGGGTCTCAAATAATATGGATAGCACCAAGTGGTGGAAGGGACCGTCCCGATCCCATAACAGGAGAATGGCATCCGGTTAGTTTCTGGTTTTACCATGCTTATGTGTTTTCTTAGGAGCAATATCATTATCTTACATCAGCTCTGGGGGAAAAAAAATTAAAACATGGACAGGCCCCTTTTGATGCATCATCAATTGACAATATGAGAAGACTGGTGGAGTATTGCTGTGTACCAGGTCATATATATCCTCTTGCACTGTTATGTTATGAGATCATGCCGCCTCCACCACAGGTAATTTATTTTCCCTCCTGAAAGATAATGAAATTTTATTGAAATTTTATGAGATCAATTGACAATTAACTAATTTTCTCTTTGCATATTCTATTTTATTGAAATTTTTCTTTTTTAGGTGGAGAAGCAAATAGGAGAAAGAAGGAAAATATCTTTCCATGGAGTTGGCTTGTCCGTTAGCCCTGAAATGAACTTCGAGCAGGTTACGTCCCATTGCAAAGAATTTGAAGAGGTTAGTTCTGGTCACAAAGTTTTGTATTTTCTTTTGAAAAGTTCATGGGTGCCCCTGCAAAATAGTATCTCATATTTACGGATAACAAAAGCTAGTCCTGCTCATTCTAACTATGAAGAGGAGCTACTCCTATTCATTTTAACCATGAAGAGGGTAGTTGAGTTTCTTTTAGGGAAAGCATGCTGTATAAGATGCATGTCTTTTAGGGTAAATTCCCATCTTTCCTTCTCTGTCATATTCTTACTTTTTTGGGGGTTATGTACTTATTGCGGGATTTCGCATGTGGATTATGTGATTAGATATCTTTGTTCTTTCGTATAAGCAGGCTAAGGAGGTGTTTTCACATGCTATGTATAAATCCGTGACAAGGCAGTACAGTACCCTTAAATCTGCTATCTATGAAAACGAAGGACTGGGTGCCTCCACAGATTCCATCTCCCTTTCTCAACCATGGCAACCATAGAGTTAAGGCTGTTAATCTTCCATTTCTTTGGGAAAAACTATTACATTCATGATTATCCATGTTGTCCTGATTTGACTTGCTGAAGTTGTGGTTTCCTTGGCCTCAAGCAGATGAATGGACTATTGCTCAAGCATTCTATGCTTATATGCTGATATTCTGAAGAAAATGAGTAAAAAGATTTTACAATTTAACTATCCAATACTCATCAACATGTTAGGAAGTTTCCTGCAGAGATCCAGTGATATAAAGGTACTATGTCTACTGTTTTTTTTCTTCCTTACCAACAGTATGGATACTGTTCTGGCTCACATACCTGTTGATTTGAATTGAGATTCTTCTTTTTGTTGGCACATATTTAGCTGATTAGCAATGTTTTGCATTTTGTGCTGAATTAAATGGTGTACTGTCAATACCCTGAGCTGGAGTTGTAGTACAAATTAGCTAATTTTATTGAATACAAACTCCCCCTTCCATTTTTTCATGGATACTAAATGATGGTTATAACTGCAGGAGGTTAAAATGCTTGAAGAATTCTTAACTGTTGCTTATAGCCAAGCTTCTAGCTTTGGGATTTTGCATTGGTGTTTTGCTTATTAAAATATATACCTCTGATATAAAATATTTTTGTTCCATTAGAAACCATACTGAATCAGGCCATGAGCTTCTGATTTAATGGCATGTTAGTTTGTAAATACAAGCTGCTGATCATGAATCAATCAATTTTGATCACCTTCTGGTTAATGTAGTTCAGTATTTCTTCTTTAGGGTTGCTTTTTGCATTTGGGTAACTTTTTTTTTTTTGTGTGTGGTCAAGTCTTTACAGCTGAACAGAAAAGTAAACGAATAGCAACTTAGGTGCCTAAAGTGTATATAAAATCACGCTGTGCATTTCCAAAGACATGACTCACAATCAGATGGATTGCATTTATATATCGCAATTGCCAAACAGTTGATGCGTGGCCATCTCAATTACAAACTGGTTGGAAATATAGACGTGATAGTTGCAAATGTATAATTGTGGAGATGTAGAAGAATATTTAATTTAGCAAGCTTAGTGAAATTCACGTCATAGAATTTAATTTTTTTTTGAAATAAGTGGGGAGCATTCATCACTTCATTTTCATAACAAAAACGAAGTTACACTCAAAATAGAACACGCAACACATATGTGTTGAATTAAACTCATATCTTCTTTTAGGGGTGTAAATGGGTCGGATTGGTCGGGTTTTATATAGATTTTAAACTCGTTAAATGTCATTCTGGTTGTAGTGTTTTTTATCCGTAACCAACCAACCAAAAATAAAAATTATCGAATTCATATTTTATTTAGGCGGTCGGGTTTTGCGGGTTTCAGAAACTTTTATATTTCACACAATTTTTTGATGATACAAAAGTAAAAGTAACAATTGAAAATAATTTAAATAACACATTGGCGTCAGTTCGTACTAAAAATTAAAATTAAGAAGTTTGACAAAAAATATAAATGTAAGATTGTGACGAAAATCGAATAAAAAACTTTATTACTAGCAGTATAATCGTCTAATTAAATATAAAAGGTCGGGTCGGGTTTCACCCACGTTTTATTCTACAATTCGTACCCACGTATTAGATGCCGGGTTCGACAAAATAAAAATCGTAACCGACCATAAAAAATCGAAATTCGCATTTTTCGGATTGGATTGATCGGGTCGGTCGAATTAATCGGATTAGTCGGGTTGGACTTACACCCCTACTTCTTTGACAATTTGCAAAATAAATTAATACTAACCTTGCACATGAACTTTGGTGAAGTTACAGGTTGAAACATGTACAAACTGATGTTGCACATGCTCAAACCATTCTCAAGACAAGTCAAGACATGCTCAGGACATCAAGGGATGGCTTCACAGTGCTTAACAGAGCACAACGTTACCATAACGCTTCATAACCCGTCACAACGAGTCAGCAACCCGTCATAACGGGTGCCCAACCCGTCTCAACATGTCAGGAGGAGAAAGGCAGTGCAGAAGCTTGGATTTGGTAGAGAACAATGTTATTGTAACGCTTTCCTAAGGCATTGTAACGTTTTTCAACCCGTTACAACGAGTTTCCAATCCGTTGTAACAAATTCTTGCACAGAATGGCCCACAAGACAGCTACAAATGCACAAAAGGGCAAATTTGGAAGAATAGCAACCATTATAACGGGTCTGGCAATGCGTCACAGTTTTCCTGTAACGTTATAGTTGATTTTGAAGGGATCAAGACTCCAAGAAATGCCCAACCTATAAATATAATGCAGAGACAAACCAGGAGGGTATCAAACACCCTCCACAAGCTTCCAAGCATCAAATTGAGCACAACAAAGAGCCCAATAACCTTCTCCCCCAGCTACATAAATAAGAGAGCATTATGATAGCACCTATAATCTAATTGTCAATACGAGATCTTACTTTAGCTAGATTTTAGCCTTTGGTGCATCACATTTGTATTGTCAAGTGGTGCATCATTTGTCCTTGATTGTTTGTCAATCAGATCGTTAATCGTGTAGGGTGGTGTTGCCTCATACATTGGTTTAGGAGACGAAGATTGATTTGCTTGTTTAGAAGAAATCAAAGATCGGCTCCAAAATTGTAAAGAACACTTGTTTTGATAGTGAAATCGGCCCGGAAGGAAGATTTGGTTTCATGAGACCCGTGGACGTAGGCCTAGTTGATTGATAGACCGAACCACGTTACATCGCGTGTTCTTTTTGTTCTCTTGATTGCTCTTGCTCTCTCTTTATTCTCTCTATTTATTACTTTGCTCTTTGTTGATTTGTGAATTGCTCTATGATAAAGTCAAATTATGCATGCATTTATCTAAGGTTAAGTGTGTAATTTAAGCCAAATTTAGCGTAATTTAGAGTCAAATAAATAAGTTTTGTTACAAAAAGAGTTCAAGTCACTACCTTGCAGTGTTTTAATACAAAAACAGGTATTTGGAGAAAAATAGACAAAATTAGATGCTTCGGAGCAAGTTAGGATTCAAGACGACGCAATTTGATCATCTGCCGGGTCATTTGCGGCCGCAATCAACCTCTACAAGTCACAAAGAGCAGTTCCAACTTTATTGCGGGCGTAAGGTATATTCTTACAGTTGCAATACAAGTTGGCAGAGCCCAATAGAGGAGTTGTAGTTCCCACTCAAGCCCATTGTGGGCGCAAGAGCCAATATTGCGGCCGCAAGAGAATGGGCAGAATGTGGTAGAGAGGTATTAACTTCAACTCTCAGATCAATTGCGGCCGCAATAGTTATTATTGCCCCAGCAAGACACTTGCGCAGAAGTACAAAATGCCAGTTTTAGAATTTTATTTTTAGGATTTTTGTTCTTTATAAATACCTGTAGTTATAGGACAGCCACATCACGGATTTCAACCAGTTAACAGAGGCTAAACTTAGGATTTTCACAAAGAGAGAGAGAAGAAGAAGAAGAAGAAGAAGAAGAGAAGAGTCTAAGCCTTGAAGAAAATTTGGTTGTATACCTCTATCTTTCTCTATATCTTTCTTTGTATCTCTTTTATTTGATCATGTTTAGTCTCTTAGTCATGTCTGGCTAAGTTTTGTATTAGGGCCTTGTTAGGATGACTTGAAACTCTTGTTGAAATGATTGTTTGAATAATGAATTTCTTATTTGATTCTATGATTTGCTTTATATTTTAATTGTTGCAATCTTAATGAATTGTTATCTTAGAATTTAGAATTAAACCTTGATCATAGAAAGTAAAACGATCAATTGGCTAAGTACTGCGTATTTTTGTTATTTTGACTTGTGCTTGTTTTAATTGCATATTGTGATATTGATCAAATCGCATACTTAGGATTTGATAATTGAAATTGAGAAATAGAATTGTTAGATCCCTACCACAAGTAACAAGGTAGATGATAATCTAAGTATCGAAAGGTGACAATTATTGTCTATAGGCTAACTTAATTGAATTAGATAGTTGTACGAAGTACCGAGAGGTGAATTATAATTGTCTAAGTAGATTAAAGTAATTAGGAATTAATGAATGTAGACTAGGATAATCAAGTACCAAAAGGTGAAATTTATTCTAGTTTAAATATGGTATTAACATAAATATATTCATTATTACCAATCTTGTTAATTGCGCCTTCAAAATACGAAACCAAAACCACGCTAATTGATTGCAGATTGTATCTTTATGACTTGCTTGCTATTTGAATTGATTGAATGTAAGATTTAATATTTGCAATAAAAATATTGGATGTTAGATCTATACCATAGGAAGTAGGGTAACCAACGAACTAAGGATCGAGAGGTGACGTTTGTTGATTAAGAGTTTTACCTAAGTATTCTAACGAATTGTACTAAGTACCGAAAGGTGAAATATGATGACTTAGGATAATTAGGACGGTATGAACTTAATGGGTCTTGACTAGTTTAACCAAGCACCCAAAGGTGAAGCCATAACTAGTGCAAATACAGTATCTAAATAGAAATATCACTTGGTACTAAAATCTAAAAATCGTACCCTCATAATACTAAGAAATTGATTACCAAATAAGTATCAACAATTGTGGATAGTACATCTTAACAAGTCCTAATCGATTTGTTAATTGAGCTAGAATTCACAACAATCTCAGTTTTTAGTTTAAAATAACGAACAAATTCAAATATGAAACTTTTCTTTTCGCTTTTCTTTTCGCTTAAATTAAATTTGCTTAAATCTGAAAGCTTAAGTCCAATTTGTCCTTGTGGATTCGACCCTTAAGTACTATAGTAGATGGTTGTATACTTGCAACCTCTATCTAGCAACTAAGATTAGTAAAACTCTCACATCAAGTTTTTGGCGTCGTTGCCGAAGAGAACAGTGATTTTAGTTTCAGATTTAAGTAATTTAGTTTAGATATTTGTACCTTATTTTTATGCATTAAAAAACAAAAATACACAAAAATAACATGAAATATCTATCTAATGATCAAAGTACTTTTAGTGTTCATTCAGTTGATAGGTTGACAGATGGAGAAGTCAAGGACAACATCAGAGAAGGGCCCACAAAGAAGAAGAAGAAGAATCAGACATCGAAAAAGGCAAAAAGGAAAGGAATTGCCTCTGTCGAGATCAATTGCGGGTGCAACCATCACTCATTGCAGCCGCAAGATACTCAGACAGAAGGCCAACAGAGCAACCTAAACACATACCCAAGTCTGTTACGGGCGCAACAAAAGCCCTTGCGATAGCAACATGTCAAAGATAGGAAACCCAAGTCTTTGCCAAAGCCCAAAAATAGACATGATAGCACAATTGCAGCCGCAACCACCACTTCTTGCGCCCGCAAGAAAGTTGTCCAGAAGCCAATGAAGCAAGTTTGGAGGATCAAATCAACACTGATCAAGTTGATGATGCACGAATCTCTGCATCTGGTGATCAAGCACCACGGGAACCAAAAATTTGAAGTTCTTTGCAGGTAAGAACGAAGATTGATCAATCTCCGCTCAGGTATGATTCTATTGCTCGAATTTTTATTACCGACGAGAACAAGATACCAATTGAAGGGATGACGTGCATGTCCCTTACCGATGCACAAACGAATTGAATTATTGATCGTCGAGCTCACGACGTTAAACAAGCGCTTCTTGGGAGGCAACCCAAGCAATTTATTTTTCTGTTTATATATTTAATTTTCATGCATTTATAATAATTTGCATGCATATTTAGTTTACTTAGCATTTAATTTTTCTTCCCAAAAATAAAAAACACAAAAAATAGAAAATCACAAAAAATATATAAGTTTAATTTAGGATTTTTCATATTTAGTTCTGTTAATTTCAGCATGCATCTGTAAATATTTGCACTTAATTAGGATCACCCTAAATTAAAAATTCCAAAAATAAATTATTTCAAGTTTAGAACAAAAAACAACACAATTTTAGGTCTATTGCGACCGCAAGCATATTCATTACGGCCGCAATCATGAACGTTTGGGTTAAATTCGACATTGTGCTAAAAACAGTAACAATTGTGGCCGCAAGATCATCTGTTGTGCTCGCAACACTAAATATGGCACAAAAAAACAACTAAAATTAAATACCAATGTTACCAATTGCGACCGCAATAGGTTCTCTTGCGCCCGCAAGACATCTCATCTGCATTTATAAAAGGGTAGACCCTGCCTCTCTCTTCTCCAACTCATTTTCTCAGCAGAAATTTTCTCTCTTTCAGTATCAAAATAGTGTCATCAATTAAGAAAAAGCACAAAAATTCCTCTATTCTCTATATTTCTAAATCGCATCTTCTATTTTTATCTGTTCTGCCCAAATAACACCAATAAGGCTCCAATTTTTTCCAATCACCAAGTCCAGAACTCAATCAGCAATTCCAGCAGGTCTTGCGATTGCAACAACTTCATTCCATCCGCAAGACAGTGCATTACGACCGCAACAGGATGTCCTACGCCCGCAAGAGAACTGCCAGAGAGCCTTTTTGCTTGTTGTTTGGAGTTCGGACTTCGTACGACTTGCTAATCTTCGCCCTTCTTCGATTATTCTTGATTGGTCTGACTAGACCAATCTAGGTTACTCTTGCTCTCATTTTATTTACATATTTTTAGTTTAGAGTGCTCAGATTAGTCTATCGAGTCAATTTGATTGTCGACTCTTGTTCGAACACTTCCCTAGGCCAACATGGTTGTTACAACACACGACAAACAACCAATGACAGGAGATGATGAGGACACGCGCCCACACAAGACTCCATGTGTGGATGAGGCTTCTTCTTCTGTAGAAGTCCAAGACGTAGAGATGGAGAATTTACCATCTTGGGCCACCCTTCCTTTTGAGTAATGGCCCGAGAACAAGCTTAAAAACTTTGGTCTCTGATACATTGAGAGAGAAGATAAGAGACTTTTTGAGGAGAAACTGCAGAACCATTACATCTACCAGCCTAGATATGACCATATTCCTACTCTGATACCACTTGTTGGACATTTAGTTGGTGTAATTCAAATTAGAAAATCACAAATAAACTTTTTCCCTAACTAGCAATTGCAATTCAATCAAATAATACACCGTTGTGACATGAATGAAATAAAAGAAAGAGCGGAAGTGAAATGTACTTACTTTCCATCTCCTTTGGTTGTCTCCGGTCTTTAACTTGAGCAACGAGAAATGTCCTTTCTGATCGCCGAAGATTTCGCACGACGGTACTTGCTTACGGATCCTTCCAAGCGATTTAGGGTGCCTTTCTTTTCTGCGATGATCACAAACGACAGAGTACCAACACTTAATGGAGGAGTGTTTGAATGGCTATGCACAACACATGTTCCCTAACAAAACAGTAGAAAAATGAATCGAATTACCCCTTAACCTTGGCGAAAGTGTACCTTAGAGAGATGCCAAATTAATTACCAAATATTTTGTGAATATTTGAAATTATATTCTCTCCGATTATCTTTCAAATTCTAATATTTACTATTGTAAATATATCCACGAATTTGGTACATAAGCTAAAATATCCAATCAGAAAGATAACGGTAGACCTAGGCAGTCAAAACATGTCTTACAATAGGTCTCTTGCGGTCGCAATGAATTTCATTGCGGTCGCAATAGACTTGGCAAGTTCCTGCCAAGTCTCTTACGACCGCAATGGGATCGTTTGCGGCCGCAATCAATCATGCCAAAGCAGCAGATTTATTGCCATTCTTCCCCTACTGTATTGCGGCCCTAATGAATCTTATTGCAGCCGCAATAGATCTTTGTTTGTGTTATTTTGCTTGGGCTTTGATCCAAATTAAGTTGGGTTTAGCCCAAACAATATTTCTGACTTTACACTGACACCCATATATAATTTAATTGATCATAATCAATCCATTAACAATTATAATCAATTTACTTTAGTTCTATATGCATTCCAAACTTAATTTATTGGCGACAATACATGACATGAAGTAATCATATAACACGTAGTCCAAACTTAATTTATTGGAATTGACGTCTCAATTCCAACACATGTTTCAAGAGCAAGCACGTGTTGAGAAATTTAAAGTGACTAAATCCATGCTTAGTCACAAAGTTGACTAAGGGCGGCTCTGTCGGCACTCACATGCTTCGTATGACGAGTGATGTTGAGCAGCTGGAGAAGCTAAATGCTTCGGTAAGCAAGGAGTTTGTTACGGACATTATCTTGCAGTCACTCCCTCCCAGCTTTTTGGGGTTCATCATGAACTACCACATTCTGGGAATGGACAAGAGTCTGCAATAGCTCTAAGGGATGCTTAAGATTGCTGGTGATGACCTAAAGAACAATTCTTCTGTCCTCATGACCCAAGTTGGTGGTAGGAAGATCAAGAAAGCCCAAAAGAAAGTGGCTCCTAAGTACAAGGATAAAGGAAAATAAATTCTTAAATAGAATCCTTCCAAGGTAAAGGTTTTTGCTGCCTCTAACTGCTTTTACTGCAAAGAGAAAGATCATTGGAAGAGAAACTGCCCAAAGTATCTGGTGGACTTGAAGTCGGGAAATGTTTCCAAACATTTATCCTCAGGTATACTTGTTGTTGAAGTTATTGTTGTTACTTCTGTTAATGATTGGGTAATATATACCAATCATGTGCTCATATTTGTTCGAATATGCACGCACTAAAGAATTGAAGAAAACTACATAACAAGGAAGTACAACTTCGAGTTGGAAACAGAGCATTAGTTGCAACAGTGACATCATGTAGTATAGACTTATATTTGTCCAGTGGGCTTGTAATGGAACTTGAAAATTGTATATTTTGTTTCTAGCATTTCCAGAAACATCATTTCGGTCTCATGATGAGAGGCGAATGGTTTCTCTTTTGTTATAAAGAACAATAGATGTTCAATATATAAAGATTAATTATATTATGGATCCTCTTATATGATGAATGGTCTATGTATGCTGGAAATGAATAAACATGTGTTCAACATAAATAAACGACTCAAAAACATTTCATGAAAGTACGACTTACATGTGGCATTATCATCTTGGTCATATAAACGAGAAACGCATCAAGAAGTTACACCAGATTGGCTTCTTGGTGAATTTGATCTTGAATCAATTAATACATGCGAGTCTTGTTTACGTGGAAAAACGACCAAAGCGCCTTTCTCCAAAAATGGCGAAATGGCAAGTGACTTATTAGGTCTTATACACACTGATGTATGTGGACCTATGAGTACTTATTCAAGAAATGGTTATTCTTACTTTATCACATTTACTGATGATTACAGTAGATACAGTTATGTCTATTTGATGAGACATAAGTCTGAATCCTTTGATAAATTCAAGGAATTCAAGACTAAAGTAGAAAATCAATTAAACAAAAGTATTAAGTCCTTACGATCGGATCATGGAGACGAGTACTTGAGTTTTGAGTTTGAAACGTACTTAAAGGAATGTGGGATAATCTCACAACTCACACCTCCAGGGAAATCGTAGTGGAACGATGTTTCTGAGAGAAGGAATCGAACTACGCTTGACATGGTTCGTTCCATGATAAGTAACACCACTCTTCCAAAATCATTTTGGGGGCACGCACTAGAAACTACCGTACAAACATAAATATGGTTTCATCCAAGTCAGTAGAAAATACTTTGTATGAGTTATGATTTGGGAAAACTCCAAATATGTCTTATCTTAAAATATGGAGTTGTGAAGTATTTGTCAAGCGTTCGTCGTCTAACAAACTTGTTTCCAAAGCTGACAAATGCTTATTCGTAGGATATCCTAAGGAAACGAAAGGATATTACTCCATTACCAATATGAGAACAAATTAGTTGTTGCTCGTCATGGTATATTTTTGGAGAACGAGTTTCTTGCAAAAGAAAGTAGTGGAAATAATGTAATACTTGAAGAAATTCAAGATACATCACATAATATATATCTAAACCAAATTAGATAAATCCACCACTTGAAACATCGGCTGATGAGCATTTGGAAGAACCAAATCCACAAGTAAATGTGGAAGAGGTTCTAGTCACGAGCTCAAGTACTTCAACGTAAGTTGAAGTAGAATTGGATCCGCAGAAAGTTGTGGATCAAGTCCAATAGCTTAAAGAACAAGTGCTATGTAGGTCAACAAGGACAATCCATGCACCCGAAAGATACTTAGGACTGCATGAAGTCTCAGTATTTGATGCTGAAGATCCTCTAACCTATGCGGAAGCAATGTATATGCCTGACTCTGATAAATGGCTAAAGGACATGAGATCCAAAATACAGTCCATGTATGACAACACGGTCTCGAACCTAGTTATAACACTTGATGGGATGAAACCCATAGCTAACAAGTGGGCTTTTAAAGAAAATAGACATGAATGGTAATATGATTGTATACAAAGCACGACTTGTAGCGAAAGGTTTCAAATAAATTTTGGGAGTTGATTATGATGAAACTTTTTCACTCGTAACTATGTTTAAGTCAATTCGGATACTCCTAGCAATTGACGCATTTCAAGATTATGAAATATGGCGAATGGATGTCAAAATCGCTGTCTTAAATGGAAATTTAGAAGATGATGTGTACATGGCACAACCTGAGGGTTTTGAGGATCCAAAAAAAGTTAGGAAGGTGTGCAAGCTTCTTAAGTCTATTTATGGACTAAAGTAAGCATCACAGAGTTGGAATCTTCGATCTGACGAAGAAGTCAAAAAGTTTGACTTCGTCAGATGCGAAGAAGAACCACGTGTGTACAGAAAAACTAGTGGGAGTGTCATTTCCTTTCTAATCTTATATGTAGATGACATATTCTTAATAGAAAATAATTTTCCTCTAATGCAACAAGCTAAGTGTTCGTTAAAGAAAGTTTTCTCGATGAAGGAATTGGATGAGGTTGTCTATATACTAGGCATAAAAATCTATCGGGATAGATCAAAGAGACTTATAGGTTTAAGTCAAATCACGTACATTGACAAAGTGCTAAATAAATTTAGCATTCATGATTCTAAGAAAGAATTATTGCCAATGAATCATGGTGCACAACTTAGCAAAACTCAGTGTCCTTCGACAACTGATGAGCGAAGCATAATGAATAGAGTGTCATATGCTTCAACTATAGGCTTTATAATGTACACTATGTTGTGCACTCGCCCTGATGTCTCGTATGCTTTGAGTGTAACGAGTAGATATCAGGCTAATCCATGCATGGAGCACTGGAATGCTGCAAAGAATATCCTTAAGTATTTAAGAAGAACTAAGGATATGTTTCTCGTCTATGTTGGTGTCTCCGAGTTCGTAATTAATGGTTACACTAATGCAAGTTTTCAACCTAATCGAGATCTCACTCGAGATCCAAAGATGTCTTGCGATGTTATCACCTAATATGAAAAATCGTAAATAGAGGTGACGTAAAGATATGTAGAATTGACACAGTCAGCAACACAACTGATCCACTTACAAAACCTCTTCCTCAAGCCAGGCACTAGTTGCACAAAACTTTTATGGGTCTGAGACACATAGGAGATTGGCTATGAGACTTTCTTTAGATCTATGAGATTTTTAGAATATTAGAGACTTGTATAAGTAGGGCCTACGATGATTGGCTCCTAGTTTAAGTGGGAGATTGTTAGTTTGTAATAAAGTCAATAATACGATAATTTATCATAAAGTTTTGTTCATGAATTAAGTGATTAATAAACCGTCATTTTGTTACCTTGAGTATTATTGGATTTATGAATCATTTATTTTACTGACTAGAGTCAATAAATGAAATTGTGAAACTTCATAATACAGATGATATATATTCTTAAAAGTCACTAAACCAAGATAATTAGTAGGAACACTAATTCCGCTACAAGGTAGTGTGTGGATTAAAAGATGGTCAAGTCTTACATACTACTGACAAGAGATGTCATTTTAATCACATAGATATATGTTCTAGGAACATGATATTTGACAAACCTCGAACGAAACATTAAATAAAATTGTGTTCGTGTCATAAATGTTTTATTCAGTGTTAAGTTCTAAGTATGAGGTATTCATATTTCCTACTAAGAGATGTGTATGTGTGATTGTTATCTAACGATGTTGGTAAAACACAGTCATAGCGGTAGCTCTCCGGTATACATAGCTTAGCTGAGTAAGTGATGGTTTATGAAAAGTACTATTGTCCCTCGTATCTCTATACGGGTTATAGTATCACTGGATCTCTTGATAGAGTAAGATTATCTGCTAGCGATATAATTACAAGAGTAACTATATTTGATAATATGCTCGGGATCAAAAAAAGATTAAACTTTCAAGGATGACATAAACCTACCTTGAAACTAATCTGATAACTATGAGACAAAAAAATTAACACGAGTAAAATAGTTTACTAGATCATGATATTTTGCAGTACAACATCATCTATGTAATTGAATGGTCATGATGTGTTTTGCCAGGTGCCTCTCATGATTATAGAAGTTAAAAGAGTTTTGAATTCTATTTACCAACATAACACAGATCATGTCGGTTTACACCGTATATGAGCTAATCGGAGAATCTTATTGATTAATTATAAATTGATTATAATTAATATTAAGATGGTTATAATTAATTATATGAAATATAATTAAATTGTAAATGTCATACGAGATGACAAGAAAAAACAAAAGTTAATTTATAAACATGTTCGACACGTTGTATAAAAGCGTACTGAAATCGGACTATAACTCCGTAAGAGACATAATTGTTCAGAACAATTATTTAGACCTCCTTAGAATGGATATTATGTAAATAGCCAATTACTTAAGGGTATTTCGGTGATCCTCATTAGAATGACATTTTTGTAAATAGCCAATTACTTAAGAGATCTTTCGATAATCCTCCTTAGAATGACATTTTTGTAAAAATAGCCAATTACTTAAGGGTATATTGGTAATCGGTGAACCTCCTTAGAATGACATTTTATAAATAATCAATTACATAAGGGGTATTTCGGTAACCGAGGAACCTCCTCATTTTTCTATAAATAGAGAGGTAGGATGAAAGAGAAAATTACTAATTCACTTGTATCGTATTCGATCGGTTTAATTGATTCGATAGTTTCTCTCTTTCCCGATTATTGATGAATAGTGATTTTGCGAAGATCGCAGTAATCTGATTTATCATTTTACACTGCGGATCGTGAGATTTATTTTTGTCTCTCCTCGTGAATAGTGATTTCTTATGAATGGTGATTTTGTGAATAATGATTTGGTAATATGATTTATCATTTTATTATGTGGATTGCGAGATTAGTATTTTTGTCCTTTTCTTGTTGAATAGTGTTTTACGGTTTTTCATGAATAGTGATTTACGGTTTCTCGTGAATAGTGATTTACGATCTCTCGTGAATATTGATTTACGATTTCTCGTGAATAGTGTTTTTGCGAATACCGCGATTTACAGTATTTCTGGCAAAAGAAAAATAAACCGCTCTCTGGCTAGTCCTGGTGGATAATCAATAGCGGTATTAGATGTTTGATACTCGATGAATCATCCTTGATATTCACTCTAGTCACTCGACTGCATTCCAATCAGAATTTGAAAACAAGGTATAAACATGTTATATTAATCTATTTAATTGGTATGTAGATTAACGTTTTGGAAATCAATTAAGGAGTAGATTTGTAAAGTATTAAAAAGGTTCTTACAATGAAACACTTGAGAAGGAACTCTTTTTTTATTTTTCCGACATACCCCTTTTAATCCTCGGCTTAAGTTAGAAGTAAAATTTTTGTTTTACGTTCTTTTCGCACTTAAGCTAAACTCGAGTTTGAACATTCAAAACTCCAAACAAATCCAATAGCCCGTAACAATATAACAAGTATTACTAATATTCCCTGATTCCATATAACTATCTTCCCCTTAATACCCTAATTTATGAGCTAATTGACCGACCAATGAATATCGACATATCTTGCATTTGCAAGGAAGGTTCTTGCACCTCTAACAATTATTGTCGTCGTTGCTTAACCAATCGTCGCACACATACTCATCAAGATCTGTCCCAAGTTCATATGATTTATATCTCTGCCGCATAAACCCCCGATCGCGCTTCGTACACTCCCATGAGCAAGTTGTCAAACACACTCATCCCTCCTAGCAAACACAATCAAGCTCGACCACCTTTGACATATCACTCAACTCACTATCAAACTTACCCAAATCAATCTCAGTGACATCCCTCACAACCCTCTGTCTTTTCTCAACCCGAATCAGATATGCTGGAATCACTAACTACGACAAGAGAATACATGTCTGATCTTGTCTAAGTAATATTTGACATTGTCTCAGTACAATACCTGACATCTTCTCTGCGCACCGATCAGAATCAGCATCAGAGAGCTTATCGGTCAGCATCTCTTCTTGGCACCTCGATCAGATTCAGTGCACAGATCAGAACCTCTGCCTTGTACATCACCAGTATCACTCTATCATCAATTACACATATCAGATATGCCTCTGCCTTTTTTATCAGATTCGGTCAGCGTTTACCAGTATCATATAGCTTGTCAGTTTACCATATCAGTATTGCCTTGATTAGATTCGCTTGTTCAGTCTCAGCACTCTCCATCTTGAGCAGCAATCTAAGCAACGATCAGATCCTCTGATCTGTTTTCTCAGCATCTATCAGCCCCTCAGCCGATCATACCCTCAGCATCCATCTCCACATCACCGCATCGTTCTTAGATCGACCTCAGAATCGAACTCGCCCACTTGCATGTGCTCGCAATCTATCTTCTCAACCTCAATTTCACCTTCGTATCTTAATCTGACCTTAGAGCTCGCAAATATATAAGCCGAAAACAGGGGAAATGAGAATATAGAAGGGAGGAGTAGAGAGAAAATGGGGGAGAGAGGAAAAAGGGGGAGAGGGTGGAGGCAGAGGGAGGCCGGAGGCGACCTCTCCCGTCTAGGTTTTTGTCTTGTTCACCTCTTTTTCGCTGGGGAGAGGAAAGCGTCGCATTTTGCAAAGTTCGTCGTACAATTTAATTATTATTGACAAATATAGGTATATAAATCTGAGTTACCAAATTTCTTACTTAATTGAAATTAGAAATGGTTGTAGATTCAGAAGTCTTATAAAATTTATTTATGGAGCTAATACGTAGATATCAATATTGATACTGACTATCGATACCGATGTTATTATGCGCATTTAGTTGAGTTATTATGCATATTATTTGAGTTATCATGCATGTTATTTTTGTACTGAAATAGTTATACATGTTATTTTTTGTACTGAATAGTTATGCATGCTATTTGAGTTATTATGCATATTATTTTGTTAACATGCATAATAATTTTCGGCACAAAAATAACATGAAATAACCTGCATAATAACTCAAATAAAGTACATAGTAACTCAACTAAATGTGCATAATAACATCGATATCGATAGTCGGTATCAATATTGATATCTACGAAACATTTTTCATTTATTTATGATTAGTTACTAATGTTCCATTTATTTATGAATTTTTTTTGGATAAAAGCATCCCCAAATTAGAGAGCCGCTTCCCATTATGATGAAAGCAAAAAATACTAATATCCTTGAAGCTGTGATATGTTCCATTTATTTATGAATAGTTACTAATATCCTTGAAGCTGTGACTTCAGAAATAGAAGACTCCAGGCAAACGAACTAGATGTATTATCTAATAATAGTTTCTACTTGCCAATTTGACCCATCTCTTTCCTTCCCTTTTGTCAATTGCATGCTTTTCGAAAAGTGGAGTCACTGCAAATCTACACTTCTACTTTTCTCTATTAAGAACATAAGTATTCTGATTTTTCAATGGTTTAGATTCTCTTAATATATGAAAATTCTTACTTACTGATAAGCTGACATGTAAATACAATCGTAAAATCATATTACAAAACTCTACACCAAAACGAGAACATGAAACATAATTTTTTTTATTTAACCGCACTTAGGACTGTCAACGATTTGCGTTTCGTTTCGTCGTGACGCAACATTAAACGCAAGGAAATTTGGTTGTGTTTATTAAACACAACGTAATACGCAAGGGATTTTGGTTGTGTTTAGTTAAACGCGAAGTAAAAGCAAATGATCACTTTCGTTACGTTTAATTACGTCTTAGATTTAGAATTCTACGAGTCTCGAATAATCAGGACTGCAGAGTAGAAATAGGCGGAATTCTAGAGACTTAAAAGCCCTTGATGAGAATTTAAGAAGAAAAAGATGGGAGATTGATACAAATTGTTTTCTCTATTCTTGTGCAATTTCAGAGATGTCTAAGAATGACTTTTGATTTCACATACACATGAGAGAATATATTCTCTCACTGATTGAATACAACATAAAAATATTATATTATAATCCAAACTCAATCACAATTATTTGTTCTTGCAAAAGTGGCGCAACTTGACGAACTTTTCTAATATTAGAATATATGAGATATAAAGTGGATATGACGTGAATTGTATGATGAGATTTGTACCTAGTGTAGTGGTGAGGCACAAGGCCTTCATGGATGAGGTTTGGAGTTTAAGTCCCGTTAGAAGCTACTTTTAGGAGGGGTTTTTTCAAATTTATTTTCTAATTTGTTTGTAAATGTGTGTTGTAAGCCTACAGACAATGAATAAAAAAAATGATAAAATTTGTACCGAATTCCATCATATAACAAATTCCTTTTAGTTATTTTAAATATGCATGTAACTTTTTTCATAAGTCCTTATTTTTAAAAATTAATAAGTTTCATAAAATTTTTGGATGCTGCACTTTGACGCAAACTTATCAACTTTTGGTTATGTTGTAGAGTTAGCAGGCCTTCAAAATGTTTTGAGCTATTGAAAATAGCAAAATAACAGTTTGTTCATTAGGCAATATCTAAGTGTGCGCAGTGGCGGAGCCCGTTGCTCCAGGGGTGGAGCTGCACCTCTGGAAAAAATTTCAAAAATAATCGTATATATTAAAAATTTTTAAAAATGACCATGAATTTGAATTTTTTTTGCATAAATGACCATGTAAAATAATTTTTTCTAAGAATAACCATCATTTCGAACACCTTGAAAAATACCGTAAATCTTGAACCCCTGGCGAGAATCCTAGATCCGCCCTTGAGTGTGCGCATGTTCTGTTTAATGATATCGAAGCTTGTTTGGAGCCTCATTCAGTCATTCTTACTATCCTGAGAATTTATCTGGTATAATTTGCGGCTAATTGGATTCACCATTAATTTCATGGGCAAACGTTCAGGGGCGGAGCTACAAAGGCCCAGGGTGGATCAGCTGACCCATTATGAATTTTTTTTTTCAAAATTGATCATGTAATTAGAAAAAATTCTGAAAAAATAAGCTTATAATTTAGATCTTTTTTAAAATGTTAATGATTTTGAACCATCTTGAAAAAAAATCGAAATGTTGAACCACCCTGAAAATCTTTCTGAATCCACCCCTGCAAACGTTGTCATTTTTTTGATCCAACCATCGTATTTATGTACCTTCCGTTTTTAATGTTTATCTAAACACAACGTTTCAATGTAAAAAAAATTACGTTTATTAAACATAATATAAGATGCAAGAAAAAATTGTTGCGCTCTTAAATAATTAACGTAAGAAAATTTTGCGTGATTGTTTCGTGCATTTGACAACTCTAAATACACTCACTTCAAATGTACTTATTTTTTCCCAAAAGAATAAAGAGTTTTAAGTTCAAATGTAGTCATTTTCCCAAAAGAGTAAAGACCTTTATTAAGTTTCAACTCTCAGCAATTTCAAGTAGCATGAATTTGAATTCTCACTATCTGTATATGTTTGGGCCTTCATAGCCCATAAATCCTTTCCCCGAATAAAAATCTCACATTAGTTGAAGTTACTCAACTGGGCCAGATCCGCTACAAGTTGGAATCATGATCTCTTGTAGCACACGAAAGGAATCAGATGGACCAGAGAGAGTGCGTATTATCAATCTGGATCGTGGACTAAAGATCAACGGTCATTAGACCAGGTCGAATGTTGATCATTAATTAGACGGTCAAGATTTAGATACGCCGAGTGCGGAGCGGAAAAGACATGCAGAGGATATTGATCAGGACCAGACATCGCAAGTCTAGTCTCTTAACCCGAAAGCGAAATCGTGCTAGGGTTTTCTCTCTCTTGAGATCTCGATCCGACTCGCTCTCTCTCCGACTCTTCTTCTTCTCCAAGCAAAGAGAGAACCAGATCATTACAACTCTCTTCTTCCTTTGCTCCGTCGTCTCTAATGGCGCTCCAGTTCCTCGAGTCGCAGAGACAGTCGCACCCCGAGTTGGCCGAGTGGTACACTTCTCTCGCCGACCTCTACCAACAGAAGCTATGGCACCAGCTCACGCTCAAGCTGGAGCAGTTCGTCACGCTTGCTGTAGCGCAGGTTGGTCTCTTGCTCTAGATTTTGTTGTACCATAGGGGTTTATCTTTTTTCTATTTTCTGTTGCTTGTCATTATTTGATAATCAAGTCAGATTGAGAGAGCTTCTCCTTCTCCAGCATTTTTGGGTTATATATTTAAAATTGAGTTTGTATGGCCATTATTGAAGCTCTCTGTTATTTGTTGGAATTAGATGGTGAGTTTCACTTCCTGCATCCGCTTCAATTGTGAAGTTTGTAAATTGCAACTCATTGATTTTTCTATCAGGTTTACTTTCCTAGCGTGGTACTTAATTTTGGTAATTAATGTGTTATGTCTTGTGATAGATATAATTCTAGCAAGGTTAGGTCTATCCCATATATTTTGGTTTAGGTCTAGCAAAGTTGTTAACTTGGTCTCTTTTTCTCCTTTGACTATTACTCTGGACACAAAGAGATATACTGGTAGCCAGAAATGTTTAACAGCTGTGACAACCATCAAAATGTTTATTAAAAAACTTGCATGTATGTTCCTTTAATTATGATAGGCCTGTTTCTTAAAAAAATTACTACAGTTTTAAAGGCATCTTGTCACTGATCAAGAGAAGATAAAAGTGAACAATCAATTCTTCAAATGTCTAGATGGATGATTAATCAGTTTTATAATTGCATTGAATTTCATAAAAAGCTATGACAACTGTAGAGAACATAGTTATAGTTATGCTTTTTATGTTCATAAGTGTTTCTATCAGCTATCATGGTTGTCATATAATTTTTTTCATCTACACAAATGAAGTTGTAAATTTCATATTTTGCTTAGTCATCTGAATTATTTTCAGGCTGGAGATGCTCTGATACAGCTCTACAACAACTTCATCTCCGACTTTGAAACAAAAATCAACCTCCTCAAGCTCGCACATTTCGCTGTTATAGTTTCTCGTCAGTACACCGACAAAGATTCAGCAATCCACTATCTTGAGGGGGTAATCAGAAAACTGCGTGAAACTCATGATCTGCGAGTTGAAGAGCCAGTTCTTTATGTCAAGATGCAGATAGCAGCACTCCATCTGGAGTCAGGAAGCCAGAAGGATTGTAAGAAGCTTCTAGAAGAAGGAAAGAGCACTTTGGATGGCATGACAGATGTTGACCCCTCGGTGCATGCAAGTTTCTATTGGATCTCTTCCCAGTATCACAAATCCCTTCAGGAGTTTGCTGAGTTTTACAAAAGTGCTCTTCTTTATCTGGCCTACATTTCAGTGGGATCTCTTTCTGATACATTCAAGCTGGTAAATTCTAGGCTTCCTCTTGTTGGTTTCCTCCCAAACATTTTGGAATATCATATAGGCCCTACCTAAATGCAGTTTCACAAAAAACATGCAATCCCGTTTATGCAAGTTCACCATAGTTGTTAAATGTCATTATGTTTTTTTAATGTATTGCCTGTGGGTTTCATGCTGGAAAGGCAATTAAGAAGTGTTGTATGAATGTTTATAGTTCTGAATTAATATGCTGTAGAAGTTGTACCTTTTTCACCTCGGCCGTTTATGAAGTTATGTCCGTTTCTGTAAAGGTCTCCTAAATATAAATATTATGATCACCCCAGGACTTGGCATTTGATCTATCCCTTGCAGCATTACTCGGGGACAACATCTACAACTTTGGCGAGTTGTTAGCTCATCCCATTGTAAGTACTTTCTAATCTCTACTGAGGTTATGCACTGTGTACTCTGCAGTAATTTATTCTTGTCTTATGTTATTGTGTGTTTAATACAGATAAACAGTCTAATAGGGTCAAAGGTTGAGTGGGTCTACTACATACTCCAGGCATTCAATACTGGCAACCTGGTGCGATATCAAGAACTGTGCCATGTGCATAATGTGGCTTTGAGTTCTCAACCTGCACTGGTACAGAATGAGCGTAAGCTTCTTGAAAAGATCAACATACTCTGCCTTATGGAAATCATCTTTAGGTAATAACATCTAGTTTTAGTACCTGGTAATAGTTTCTTTTTGGTACCTTTTTGATATCATCCTTTTTTTTTTCCTTCTCTGCTATTTGGCTTGCAAAAATGCTGAAATACCTTACTGATCAGTATGTGCCAATTAAAACTTATGGATGAATGACTTTCTTTTTTGTTATATTTCTCTTTTAATAGCCGGACATCTGAAGACAGAACAATTCCGCTGAGTGCGATTGCTGAGAGAACCAAGCTTTCCATCAGCGACGTTGAGTATCTTCTCATGAAAAGTCTTTCGGTAAATATGTTTTTGACTTTTATAACAGATCAAATCCTTCACATATTTATTGGTTTGCTAAGTACAACATATGTAAAAATGCATACAGGTGCATCTGATAGAAGGAATAATTGATCAAGTGGAGGGTACTGTGCACGTGTCATGGGTACAACCTAGGGTATTGGGAATTCCTCAGATCAAATCTCTTACAGAACGGCTTGATGCTTGGGTTGAGAAGGTTCATACTGCATTGTTATCTGTTGAAGCCGAGACACCTGATCTTGTCGCTGCATAAAAGCAACAATAGATGTGTGCTATTGACCTTTGTGCCCTTTCACAAGTTCATAAAACATTGCTTTTAGAAAAAAGAACAAGAGGGAATTGTTGTAGAGCCTTGTAGGGACTATTTTAAAGATCTCTTGGAAAGCTTCTTGTGAGGCTCGGCTGCTGAGTTCTAAAGGTTGATTCTGTGCTATTTTCTTTTCTTCTTTCAAGTATTAATCTGTTACTGTTAGCCCCAAGCTTAAGCCTCTATATATTGTGGGCCTGAAGATTTGCAATGTTGTTTCTATTTATTTTATAGTGTTCTCATAAAATTCTTTTTTTAAATTTCCCTAGGCGTGTGTGTTGTAACAAGTTAACATGTTTAGGTTTAATTCTGCTTATTGTTGCTATTAAATTCGGTAGCCTGTGTGGTATAAGGTTTCCAAAAATTGTTTTTTTTAAGGCATGGAAGACTAGCCCAACTAGTTTGATTTATATGTTACTCAGCATTAACTGACTTGTGAGCACAAGAAAGAAACCCTTTGATAATTCAAGACGACTCCAATTTGTATAATGTATGTTCTAGTTCATATAACCAAATCTGTTAGCCCTGATCGTTGAGCTCAACAAGTGTTTAACTCCATCTATTGAGGATTATATTGTTCCAATAATCGGTTTAAAGGAGAACAGCATAGTATATGAGCAAAAAATAAATTTACAAATGTAACTGAGGCATGTATTTTTATAGGACGGAATAGGACATGCAAGGTATCCGTTGTCAAAGTACCGAACCGGCTCCGATAATATTTTTATTTAGAACTGAAAAAATAAATTACAATCTCGGCCAGTTTAAGATTCTAAACCAATTCTTGATGCGACGAGTCCTGCTCCAGACAGATATACACTAACATAGTACACAGTACAAATGGAGAATGAATGTAATATAAGTATTTGTTTGACATGAAAAAAAGAAAATTAAAGAGGGATATTATACATTCAATATGTTACAGTGTGTGCGTATATATTGCGTCACGTCGTTTCGTGACATGTCATGATGTGAGATTATGTCACGTACATTATTTTATTGTCCGCTTAATGCTAATTAACGTGATGCTATATCAAAATTGAATAGTAGTAGCCTAGTTGGATGTCTGATATTTGGTGTCAATGCAGGTATCCTGAGCGCGTGTGTTAATTTTACTTATTCTTTTTATGTTAGATTAAAATTTAAAGACTAAATCTAATTGTGCATTGAGTGATTTTCATGTCCTATTATTAGGGGTGGATTAAGAATTTTTGTCAAGATGATTCAAAATTTACGATTTTTTCAAAGTGATTTAAAATAGTGCATATTTTTTTAAAAATTTAAATTATAAGCATATTAAAAAAAAATTCAAATGTCACGATACATGTGATTTCTATTAGTAGGAATGGCCACGCTGACAAAATTGTGTGTCTACATGTGATTACGTATCGTTTTATGATGCACCACATGTAGTTTCGTACAATTATGTGACGTTTTGTCAATTTTAATTGAATGATGACACGTTGCACGTCACGCAAGATATATCCCATTGGAGTATCATGTATCATGAATTCATGTTCTCTGCATGATGGGTCATGATGTGTCGTCTAATTATCACCTGATCTTAGTGATATTCAGAATAAAAAACACTCAGTGACATTAACTCCGATTATTTACTAAAAAATCAGTAATAAAAGTTTGTAATTTTAAAAAAAAGTTGTTTTCAATTTAATATCGATTTTGTTGTTAAAAGTTACTTTTAATACCCAATTTTAAGAAGCAATCAGTGATAAAGGTTTTATTACCGATTGTTTGTTAATATTTGTTGTTAAAAGTTAACTTTTAACACTGGACTCTTAATACCAACCGGTGATAAATATTTTATCATCGGATGTTTTTAATAATTCGACATTACAAATTCGAATTTAGAAGACTCGCTCTTTCAACTCATTTTTTTCTCTCTTCCTCCTCTCTATCTTCCATGTCTCTCTATATATATCTCCACGTTGTCTTCTTCCTCTCTATCTCTATATTTATCATTGTTGTTCTTGTTTTTTTTCGTAAAAAATGATGAGATTTGAAGAGAGGGGGTTTGGTGAAGCGACGATCGCCATTGTTTTTCTCTCAATATCAGATGCAAACATCAATTTCTTCTATTCTCTTTTATTTATTTATGTTTTCCTTTTAGTTGTTATTTATTTATTAAACGTGACGTAAGACAAAGAGAAAATTCTTACGCTCTTAAAATACAATATAATACGCAAGAGGTTATTTGCGTGATCGTTTCGTGCGCAGCGCTAACTACGGCGGTTGAAGCTGATGTGAATTCCATTTTCTGTTTCTGGTTGTTTTTTGGACGGTATTATATCAAATCCAAGTAATGTTCAAATTGGGCTTTTACTTTTCCGGACTGACATTTGAAATTATTGTTAAGCGGATCCGGATTTTGGTTTTATCGAGTTAAAACTCCAATCAAAAGCAATTAAATTTTTGCATTTGTTGTTCCACAATTTCATTCTCTTCGAAGGTCGAACCCCTTTAAACCGCAAGTCTATCACGCGAGTTTCTTTTGCACTTTCTTGCATAAGGTTAAAATTTTGCTTGTGTCGTATTGCTTCATATAGTCTTACAAATCCCACCACATGGAAATAGTGATCGAGTGACACCATTATCCTTTTCACGTCACACCGTGACTTTAATACCTTCATGGACTCCATTTTTGAATCATTATTGACGAGCTTGAGAGTGTTGGTTGTTCCATAAAGGCATCTAATATTTTGGTTTTGCTGTTGGTTTACTGTTGTGTCTGTTTGTACAAGTTGGCACTTGAGGTGTTTGAGAAAATGACTAGGTATTGGTTTGTGTCCAATACATTTTCCAGAAATGTAATCATAGATTGACTAGTAAAATTGATTATGCTGGTAGCACAATAAGGTTTACAATGGATACTCAGTTACAAAGTTTGTTTGATATGACATTGCCTTGACTGATCTTCGCAAGATTGGTGATCGGTTGGTTACGAGCTTTGGAGTACGGTAATAAATCTTTGCTCCACCCCTGTATGTTTGGGGTAATTGTTGTTGTACCCGAGTCATCTCAATTATCGGCTTTCATAATTTTCTTTTTGAGCTGTCAAGTTCAGGAATCAAATCTATAGCTGACAATTACTGTGTAGTCACCAAAAGAAGTAATTTTGACTCTCATGTACATGCTGCTATTTTGGGCGGTATGCTCAAAAGAGGGAAGTACCATACAGAAATAGAAGTATTAAGAGAAATGATGTTGGAAATTCATAAGCTAGATGCATCGTGCTAAAACCATAGTTATAAACGGGCTACTCTGGTGGGTATGCAAGCAGAAGCATGTGTCTTTTCTGACTGGATGAAGTGGTAAGTTGTTTTCTCCCAAAACCTGCACCTATAATGACATATTTTATGGATGTTGTATGGAAATGGTTTGGATTCATTGCAAAATATTTACAGGAATTGAGATGGGTATGCATCAATGAATACACATTGCTTATCTGTCAAATACAATTGTAATGGTTTTTGGCTTTGTTGAGAATAATGGCTTAGTAATTTCCAATATGATAATTGTTTGGCTTACCTGCTCATGCAATGGTTTTGATAAATAAGTTGGTCATATTTGAATAAACATGCATGATTGGGACTTGGGAAGATATAGATTCCCTCTGATATGAGTGACTCTGATTTTTCTGCAGAACTCTTGTGCGATCTGGTATGTAGGCATTGAACATATGTTTTGTTTTGTTCAAATCGCAGGCTATTATGTCAAGGTAGCTTATTTTTAATTACGTATTATTGGTAATTTTCACTATTTTGTCACAAATATCTTATAGGGCAATTATTGAACCTTTCTTCTTTTGACTAGTAATTATCACCTCAAAGATATCTTATTCATTGTTAGTTTTATTCACTATTATTTATTTTTTTTGTTTCAGAAGTACATCTCAGGTTCATGCTGAAAGGCATTTATTATACTTACCAGTCAGTGCGCGGTAAGATATTTTGTTTGATTTAACTTTTAATTTTGGAAGAGACATAAATTGTACCACTAAGATAAAAGCAAACCATATCTAATAATTTTGGTAGTTTGTCTCAAAGAAACAATATTCACATAGTAAAGAACTTATTGTTTTAAATGTACCATTGTACCCTTTTACATTGTCATTTAATGCTTAGGACACCCAACTTCAAAAAATGGTGAAAGAATAACCACAAAAACTTCTTTCTAAATAGGTGTGCATTTTAAACAAAATCCCCGAAGATTGTTTTACCCAATTCAGGGGCATCAAAATCTATCCACGAGACAAAGAAATGAATGGAACTAGGTAATAAAATTTAAACACACTATTTAATTTTGTTTTCTTCCTTCCATCTTCCTGTCCTGTTCTTACCTTGTGGTGCAATAAACCAAAGAATCGAATCAAGGAAAGCTGAAGGACCCGCCAACTTGTTCAGAAGCTTGCTGTGAGGGAGGCTTGATTGCAATCCAAAGGAGAGAAATGGTAATGGAGACAAGTCCTGACCATACATAAACAATTGTCGGAGTCCTTCCTCTCCTTCCCATGAGACCCTTTGCGAATGGATACAGATGTGCCAGCACCCAGAAAGCAAAAAACACTCCACCAAGAAGCTTGCTCCATTGTGGGATTGTGCTATAAATAGTTCGACTGAAACCAACAGCAATTGCCACAAGATTGATCATGATGATAACAAGTGGTGGAATCATCAGGGATGTCCACTTCACTTCATAGAGATCAGCAAACTCGTCGTCTTCATCTTCAGCAGAAGACTTAGATGTGAGTGTGAAGGAGATTTCTATTCCCGCCACAACTTTCAACAAACCTTGGCAAACAGCTGCTAGATGAGCACTGATGCCTCCAATCAGCCAGAACTGTTCATTTCTCCACCATTCTTCCAAAGCAATTCCAGACCACTTGATTTCTAACAGGGCAAGGAGAATCAGGGTTACAGAAATGGTTAGTAGGTAGGCGAGGAAAGTGATACTTAAGGTTGACACAATAAACTGGCCGGAGAACAAAGAGAGAGCAGGGAGAAAGCAGTAGACTATGAGGAAGATAGATGTAAATGGGTAAATGCCGACATTGAGGTAGGCAATGCGCTGAAAGATCTTCATTTTTGGGGAGGCAAGGATAGCATTGTTGCGGGAGAAAAATATCTCAACTGAGCCGGTTGCCCACCGCAGCACCTGATGAAGACGATCTGTTAGATTGATTGGTGCAGTACCCCTGAAGGAGTCACGTGAGGTCACACAGTAGACTGATTTCCAGCCACGATTGTGCATGCGGTAGCCTGTGACCACGTCCTCTGTCACCGACCCATAAATCCAGCCAACACGAGTACCCCACTCCGTCTTTTCCTCATACCTGATGCACAAGTTTATGAAGAAATTATGGTTTGTTTTCAGGGGTTAGGTTTCATGATAAAATACTTGTCATACCAGTAGCTTGATTGGCTCCAAAGAACTTAATACAACGACAACAACAAAGCCTTTTGTCCCAAACAAGTTGGGTAGGTTAGAAATGAAGTCCATATTGGATTTCATTTTCATAAAATTGACTGAATTTTTATGTTGGATCGCCAAGTCTATCACAACCCTCCACCTTTACGTTGGCTCGGATTTTTTTTAACATTAAGTTCTCTAAAGAGCTTAATGTTAAAAAAAAACCAAAGGTAAAGCCACTAGCTGTAAAAAAAATCAAATTTATGTATCCTAATTGAACGAAAATGCACAATAACTGGAATGGTTGGAATAGTTTTTTAAGCAAAATGGTCGGTACTAGAAAGGAAAATTTCTCATTTGTTGTTGAAAAGTTAAACAGAATACCAGCAAGAGATGACAGAAATGGCCTCAGCAACAACGGAAGCATCGAGCATCTCTCGGGGGACAGTGAGGGCACCCGGTGGGCGGCCATTCTTCACTGATGGGTGATCAGCCAACGGCCGGCCCTGAAATTCCGCGACTGGAATTGAGTCAATGAGGAATGATGAGTTGCCAAACTTCTTTGGGAAGGTGGCAAGGTTCATATCCTCATTGTCAAAATCACCCATGCGAAGGGCTGTTGTCTCCTCAGAGTTGGCTGAGATTGATGTTTTTTGCTTTCGTGGTAGACACCAGCTGAATAAACCTGTTGAGTGGTCTTTGGACCGTGGGGGGTCAAATCCATATAGGGCAATTCGGCGAAAGAGACAACCCGTTCCCACATACACAGGACCCTGTTAGGATTTTGAATGATGTCAGATGGGTTGTAAAACCAAAATTGTCTTTGCAGAGTTTGTAAGTTCTTATTTGAGATGAATCTAACCAAACTGACTTTTGATTTAGCATTGTAATATTAACCAATTATGCAATATTTAGAGAAACATGAAACTTAAGAGGTTATTTTATATCAAAGGAAAGATGGAACATGTGGATCATTTTATTTAAAAGTAATTACTTGAACAAATATTAAAAATAAAAGCTTGAGAAAAATTGATGCACCCCCTGAGTGTATAAATTATAATCATATATTTACTTATCAAACTTAATTTCAGGGATGGATTTGAAGTTACCTGAAGACCATCAAGGGCACGCATGTTGACATCGAAAAACACAGTATTATGATTTGCGTACCGATCAGATGGATCGATTCCCTCGAACCTTTGCGGGAACTGGACATAGCACAATCGATCCCCTCCACGGTCCATCATGAAACATATGCCTTCACGGAACGCTTTAGAGTTGTATACATAGTGATCACAATCCAAGTTGAGGATGAAAGGCCCATTAGACAATATGGCAGAAGCACGAACAAGCGCATTCATGGCACCAGCCTTCTTATTGTGATCATAGCCTGGGCGCTTCTCACGGGACATGTAGACCAGCATTGGTAGACGAATGTCAACATCATGGAAGTCAATTGGGGATTTCTCGCCTCTACCATAGACCGGCATGTCAGGTGCCGGTTTAAGCATAACCTGAGATTAGCAAGAAAGTAAGAAAGATCATTTTTGGTTTAACATTCATTGAATGAAGAAAATTCCTTTTATCAATTTGAAATGCTTGCTAATTTTTTTTTAACCACAAGAGCTATGTATTCCATATGAAATTCTAGTTCAAATGCTGAAATATATCTGATTCGCAACAATAGAGCGATAAATTCTACAACTTGTAGAAAATAGGCAAAACTAGTACCTGAATGATGCCAGCATGGTCACCACGGGAATGGTCCTGGGATGGCTGCAGCCAGGTACCTGGCCAGTGGGTTCCATCAGCCATCCATGTTGCCTTTGGTATCTTTATTGGCTCGATCATCTCATCTCCTCCTGCCTTTGCCTTCTCTCTCTGTTGGTTCATGGCTTGAATCTCTTCCCTTGCATGGTATGCATCAGATCGGCGCCGGATTGCATCAGGTAGCCCATTAATACGGACCTTATACTCATCGTACTCTCTCTTGATCCTTCTCCTGTCTCTGACAAAATCAGACTTGACCTTGTTCTTAAATGGGTCCCTTTTCTGGCTGAAGTAACTTTCAGGATTTCTTGGCTCAATGATGTGCTTCTTACAGAAAGGCACCTGTTAAGACAGAAGTACTGAAATCACTATTTTATTTCAGTTCTTTAGTAAAGTGAAATCTGTCTGTTAACCTTTTCTTTTTGTTTTTTGTTTACATAATAGCTGATGTTTCTTGTAATTATTATTTATGAAATAGTGAAATTGATCTGATAATTTCTTCTTTTCTAGGATAACCGGTTAGTGACAAACCCATAGCTGTGCAAAGCTGGCTGCCTCGGCCATTGCTTCAAAAGTGAGAAGGGCCCCACCATCATCAGAGACATAACAAGCGAGCTTCTCAACTGGATAATCTGCAGCCAAGATGGAGAGGATAGTGTTGGCTGTGACAAGGACGGGTTCTTTTTCAGGATCTGCAGTTGAGACAAATATATCCATTCCTGGCAAGTCAGATTTCCCAGTCGGGTTGTTAGGCCGTGGTGTCTCGAACTTTTCTTTCAAGACAGAAAGGTCGGTGGCACGGTTAATTGGGGAGAGCTTAGGCAGCTGATCAAGCAACCAGGAGAAAGCAAACCAAATCTCGCATACAACCGACATTCCCCATAGCCAGACTGCATCCTGGTTAATGTGCTTGACACGCCATGTCAAGAATAAGGCCAGGACCACTATACGGATGACCACAAGCAACCTACGAAATTCAAATTTATAATTTTCAGTACTGATTAGTGCTGTTTAGGCCAAGATAAGTAATCATGTGCATACCTGTATGGACTGATGACTCCTGCTGGCACCTTCAGCTTTCGGGTGAGCGGCCTCCATGGCTTTGCGACGAGCTCCCTGGGCTGTTCTGTTGGTCCACTGTCATCTTCTTCATTGTCATCCGTCCAAATTGCATTTCCATAGCCATAGGTACCTTTGGTCTCAAAGAGCCACCGATTGTGGTCGAACTCACCGCCTTGGTTACTTGACTGTTTCACTAGAGAAAGGCGCCTCTGGAGTTTGCCGGGGCCCATTGTGGATGGAAGAGATAGGGCCTTGGCGTCGTTGCTAGCGCTGAGGACGTCTTCCCAGGTGAGGTTCTTGTACAGCTCCTTGCAGCCCGGGCAGACTGCTCCGTCGGACTTGACCGAGTCGTTGAAGCAGTCAATGCATATCTTGAACTCACAATCACAAGGTAAAATGTCCTCACCCCTGTTGTTGCGCGGTACTTTTCCGTCGCATCCCTGTTTGTGTTCAGCCAAGATTTTTAAAATGTACGAGTTCATGTGTTGTCTGCTAGATGAAGAGTTAAGACTCATGAATTTTGGATTGATGTATTTTACGTAGTCTGTAAATTGCTTCTTGCAGAACTATTATTTATTAGGAATGAAACTTATATTTCAGGTTTTCACCTAATGGTTCTTTTTTACTCTTTTTCATTTTATTTTCGTTGACTTCTGAAAGCATAAACTTAAACTCTTATCCAATGCTATGAAAAAACATAAACTTAAAAATCTCTGCATATATTTGAATGAAAATATGTTTGTCAATATAAGATCCCTGTATTAAATAGCAAAATCATTGATACTAAACCAAGAAAGTTCGCCCAGATAAACTCTCCGACTTTTATCCTTTTACATTCCATAATCAAAACTAACACAGAAACCTTGCAAACTCCTCGATTTGTTACTATCTATCAAAGAATTTTCATACAGAAACGTGAGAAATTGTTCTTCTAACAAATGTAATTGAACAAATTAATGATAATGGATATAATGGACCAAATAAATTCTGTTTTGCATCTTTTAATGTTTTCTTTCATATGGCTGTTGTTTATATAATTCTACATAATTTTCAGTGCAAACAAAAGAAATTAGATGCATCAGATGGCTATGTATGGTTTAGGTATCTAACCGGGAGCATGCAGGCTGAACTGCTTGACATCTGCACATGACCGCCGCCGTCTCGTGAATCCGGCATTACATGAGCTCTTGTGGCTGAGTTAAATCCCCCAGTGAAAATCGAGCCCGTGTACTGATCCTCTTGTTTATGATCCATGTCATCCATCGGGTGATCATGATCGGGCGTCGTTGGAATGTGCACATGGTAGTCCATGTCCACGCTGCTTATCTCACTGTCAAGGTCATCTCTCGAGTAGCTGATGAAACGGCCTGAGTCAGTTCGCCGGCCGAAAACAACTGTCGGTGCAGTAGGCGGTGGCACTATAGGTGGCTTGCCGGCACTTGATGACATCCGGCTTGGTTGCTTCTTTAGTATCCCCTTTGAAGCCATAGTTATTTATTATTGCTTGTTCTTCTTCTTTACTTGTTTCCTACTTTTTTTTCATTTTGGTGGAGAACACAAAAAAGAGGAATCTTGTTAGGAGGATAGTAGGTCAAACTAACAAACAAGTATGCGGATTAAAATGTAATTCTTAAAAAAATGAGAAGAAATTCATGATGAAGTCTTTCACCTGTTGTGAACTTCGGAACATCAAACTTTGACTTGATGCTTCTTAGAAATCAGATCATAGCCTGATACTGAGCTTAGCTGAGATCTAAACCCAAAAGCAGAGACATGTTGTTTAATGCTTCTGTTTCATCTAACCTTCTTTCTCATAATAAAACAAACCTGTACACCTTAAATATAATGATCTCTTCAACGAAGAACAGCTCAGAATGTAAAGGAATGAAAAGTTTTGAAGCAATGCAACTTGGTTACTTTCTTAGATGGTACTAGCACCTCAGAAATAAGTTCAATGTATCTGACTTGTAATAAGAGAGGAATGGAGAGAGAGTATGTTTATTGCGAGAGAAAACAGAGAGGATTTGTGCTCTGTTTTCTGGGTCAGCAGGAACAAGGGGAGATAGCAGAGAGATGGGGGGTATATAGGGGTGCCACGTGGCTAAATGGATGTATTATGTGGGTCCCAGGTGGCCAGGTGGGGTAGGCCCCGGCTCGGTTTGTAAACTAATTGACCCAAAATTTCCAATTTTGCCCCTGTATAAAAATGAAACTTAATCATGCAAATCTAACCGTGAGAAAGGAAAGTTAAGCTGCGCATGTTCTCTGTTGAACGACCTTTTTCAACTGATCCATTCACGAAATGTCCACTTACAAAATAGGAACTAACCGGGTCTGGAAACGGGTTGTCGGATCAGGTCATGTCTTTTGGACCCGATCAGCAAAAAAATTGTACATTTGGAAATTGGAATTTTGATTTACTCGCCAAAATATTGAAAAACAATCGGCTTTGAGTAGGATAATATGTGGATTTTGACCTAAGTTATGACAATAACGTATTTTTTACAATATATTTGACATATTTTCATTTTTATGGTACATATAACTCGTGAGATACATTTTTTTTATTACTAATTATTTAGATGTATACGGAAAAACTAAAACTACACATCACAGACGATGATTAGACAGTTTATATGATTTGTAAATTTTTAGACGGCGTTTCTTCTGTGATCAGCGCAATGTGAAATTAAGAACTAGGTTGTTCACTAATTATAATTCTGAATATATAAAATATAAATGTACATATTATTTCATCTTACTATCTGATATATATGTGGTTTTCTCTTTGTTGAATATGTATGACTATGGTTATTTTATTTGATAGAGTATGATACCGCATTATATAACTTTTGAAAAAATATATATAGAATATACACATCTTATAAAAAATTATGAAATAAGAATATATAAATTAGAAGTGTACATCATATACACGTTTTTACTTTCGTAAAAATGTTTATATATTGAAATATTAGAGTAACAGAAAAAGAAAAGAAATGGAGGGTGCTATTTTAAGCACTCAATTTTCAAAATTGAGAGCTGACAGAATATTTTTGGACACTATACCGATTTTGTCCTCCGTCAGTAGTATTCTTCTTTGACTTTAAAAGTAAATAATGTCAATATGCAATTTGAAGGAAACATTTAATGCATCTCTTCTTGTTTACATTGTATGAAACAAATTAATAAAAAAAGTTAAATGTAATGTCTTTTCATTTTTCTTAGATTCCATACATCCATTGTAAAAGGTTAAGTTGCTTATGACCATTTTATTTGACAAATAAATCAAAATTGTTGGGCAATTTTATTTTAGTGAAATCAAAGTATAAATATTTCCCGTAATAAAATATCATCATAGAACATTATAAACTTTTGCCTCCTACAAAGAAATGGAAGGTGGTCAATGGGTTCACTATTTTTTTTTATACAAAAATACATAAAAAAAATCATCACATCACAAATAGAAATAGCAAATTGAGTAAAAATGTTCCCCTTGTTGCATGAAATTTGTATGTAAATTTCAATCATCCTCACTCTTGTTGAATATACAAAAACAATTAGATATTTTGGTAGCCACTAACTAATGAAAATCTCAAACTAATAAATACAATAATTGATGGTTCTAATTTTATTTCAATATAAAAAAATAAAACTTAGACGGCAAGTTATAAGAATGTTGTAGTTTGGAATAGTAAAATATGTATGACCAGCATGTAATGAATTTTAAATAAAAATTTAAAAGTGAAAACAGAAAAAAAGAATGGAGAAGTAGATCAAAATCGAAAAAATAATGTTGCATATCAAATAAAGTTACAATGCATAAAAAATGAGTCACTGAAGTTTTAATAAAAATTATGGTAATTTAATGAAAGACAAGACAATATTACAACCTCACAAAGTTGAATAGTAAGAAAAACAAATTATATCAAATATGACAAAAATAGAAGTTATGTGTTTAAGTAAAATAATGTGGAATCTAAGAAATGAATCACTGAACAAATTATACGCAATTTGTTCAACGCACTGTATTTATTTATTTATTTATTTTAGAAGAAGTGAAATTTTTGTCTCAAGTCTCAAAATTAGACCTAAACTTTCTCAAAAATGTTCTTACTGATTTTTTGATTCTCTGAACCAATCACAAAACTTCTCATTTGATACCTCGTGTTATATTGCTTTTACATATTTATAAAGATGCCACATTCCAATATTCCAATCATCGATACTTTTTGACATAATAATTTATATTTCATTTTATATTATGAAGTTGAACAGCATATCTGTTTTCAGCTTTCAGTCGTTGCAGACTTTATTGCTAGCACGATTTGTTTCAAAGGTCAAAATTAGAGCTAAGTTTAAATTAAATTTCTTTTTGTGATTCTATGTTTAAAATTCAAGAGCAGTCCCAAACCTGTGTCAGTGAATCCAAGGAATGTTTGAATTTATGAATTGATCCTTTGAATATGTCACATTATTAAATTGTTTTTTTTAGAATAAATGGACAGCCACTAAGCACCCACAAATTGAATTGTTATATCATTTAAAGGTCAAGTAGGTGTGTCATGTGTGCTAGGAAGATGTTAGAAGAAAAAATCACAAGTAAATATAAATATCATTAATTGCAATCTAAAAATATGTAACCAATTGGTGAAGCAATATTTCTGCTGGTTAGTATAATTGATATTTGGATGTTCTAAAGTTGAAATAATTGTGTTGCTAAATTTTGCATGTTAATAATAATTTCATTTTAAAAGTTTTAATTTTCTTTATATTTTTTATGAATAATCATTTTTGTTCAATTTGTCAAATTTATCAAATTAATAATTGTCAAGTGATCCTTCCTCATGGTATTAACACCAGTATTAACTCATACATCCAACTTAAATTTGAAGGACAAATATATACATAAAAGATATAATTGTATGTGTTTTAATTACATATTAACATCACAGTAGCTGAATAGAGGTTATGACTTGAGATTACTCTTAAATCCGACATAACTAGACTCGAAATTAATTTGATATATAACACATCTCCATTGTTATAGGAAAGTATTTAAAAACATAATAACACAAAAAGAAAATATAATAGTTGATTAAATTGGAACAAAATTAAGGGACCAAATAGACAGCTATCAGCGGCGGAGTCACATGAAACCAGAAGGTCAATTGCACCTCTTGGTAATATTTTTCTCAAAAATAATTATGTATTTAAATTTTCTTTCAAAAATGATCATATATTTTAATTTTTTTTAAGAATATGCATCATTTCGAATTTTCCTAAAAAAAATCGTAAATCTTGAACTCCTCTGACGAAAATCCTGAATACGCTCTTGACAACCACGACCATGTTTTTCCAATTCATTATTTTTTTGCCTGTGTATGAATTATGTATAAATCACAAATTAGTTGAACTTTATTTGAAACTCAGGAATCGGCTGGTAAATAAAACAAATTAAATATGGCATGCAACATGCATTGCACAACTAAGTAGATGGAAGGTTTTGTTTGGATCTTTGTCAATGCTGGCAATGAAATATCAAATATTTGCTTTGCTTTCTTTTCTTTTTCTATTCTTTTAACTTCATACACCAGCCGTCGTGATTGTTTCATGACCACCTAATTGAAGGCACCATTTTTAAACTAACGAGCATGAACTGACAGCAAATCCAGTTCGTATCTGCTGTTTGCCAAGATTCTAACATTAATTAATTAATTAATTAATTATTTAATTAATTAATTTATTTATACGATACAATCCAATGATCAATGCTAAACTTGTGGATCAACTTTTTTTGTTATAGTTTTCAGGATCCGAATCTGCTGCTTGTATTGCTTGTATTGGAGGCAAGCAGAGCTCTGGTTGTCTCGATCCGACCGCCACAAATCGATCGACCGTCACGAACGGCTGTGATTTAATTCGAAGAGCAGATAATTTGACCGTTAGATGAGTTTTGAACGATCTAGATCGAAACAAGCAGGAAACAAATAGTTATTTTACAAGCACCAGATTCGGTTCCTAGTTTTCAATAGCTTGCTGTTACAACGTCGTAACCTTTTGAAACATTAAATGCAACGCAATTAATGTATAATCATTTTCATGTTCCTTCAATTTAATTCTTTATTTTAATTCAATTACATAAACTGAAAACCTAATAAGATTGTCAATTTTGCCTTGTCCATATTTAAAGCATTTTCAAGTGATCCGAACTATTCAACTAAGTTAAGATTAACTACAAAATAATAATACCATAAATTCAGTAACGAAATCAGACTAACAATGATGTAGGAACAAATTCAATTGAAAATCAAAATTAATAATAACATTTATAAAATTTAGATATCTTCTGATGTGGAGAGAATAATTATGATATTATTACTAAGATAAAATATTTTTGATAAATTATGAGACCAGTGCCCCCCCCCCCCCTCCCCATTGGCTCAGTCACGGGCAGCCTAACCTATTTCTATGTCATAGCTGAATTCATAAAATTTAATTAACCTATTTTTTTTTTAAAATAAAAATTTGAATTCATAACTTCATTAAATCTATTAACAGGCCTAATTTTTCTTAAAATAATAGGCTACTCGGTAGGGACTTATAAACTGTATTTGAATTTGCAAACGATCTGAAGTAGTAGCTAACTAAATGATTTAATGAAGTTATGAATTTAAATGTTTATGATAAAAAAAGTTGAAATTCCACGAGTGACATTTGAAATGTAACAAATGCCGGAAGTAATATAACCCTTATAAATATAAAGGGAGAGAGATAGAGAGTTGGGTTAATATAAACCATCAAATTTTATATACTTTAGTCTAGATTCATATTTCAAAATACAAAATGCAAATGACCGATTCGAATGATTCAAAATGTTCTTTATACTATCATTTACTTTGAGACCAAATTTTACGTCTTTTTGAATTTTTTACTTTTTCGGATGTGTTCAAAATTCTTTAATCTAACGATTTACAAAACAACAATTTAACGAACTTTCCACCCATATGACAAAATAGTAAAAAAATTTCAAAAGACATAAAATTTGATCTCCAAATAGATTTAGTATGAAGAACATTTGCATTTCATATCTTAAGATACGAGTTTAACGTATATGTAGTTTTGATGTTTTGTAAAATATTTTAACACAACTATATGTATATAATAATAGAAGAGGCTCATATAGTCATGTTATGATAATTTGAAGAGGGCCTATAGTTAACTTTATTGTTAACCATACAAAGAAAATTGCAGCCGTGCGATCTAAATTTGGTTCACAGGCTTAATTCGTGGACAGTCCGATTTCGTCAAAATTCGTACATTTCTGTTGAAGTTCGTACATTTCAATTACTTGACGCGAATATTGTTGCAATCCAACGACCAAAGAGTCTTGTGAACCCAAATCAAATTTGGGTGAGTATATACAAACTACAGTAACCCATATAATCCACATTGTTTTAGAGAACCGATTTTTTTACATAATAAAAGACATTCCTTACATGTATAAACCTGTCAAATAAACCTGGTCGATACTGAAGTCATAACACCCTCTTCCAATAGAATACAATGCACCACCACCACCACCAACAAACTCAAAACTAGATTGAGTCATCCTTCTGATGCATCGTTCCCTGATCATCTCCACCCGACTGAGTTCCCACCCTGACCGGCTTTGTAACTACAGTTTCATGTGGCAACTCCAGTTCAATTACAACTGGTATTGTGGCTGGTTCAGGTTCTGCTGAGGTCATCTGTGGTTTCGTCAGTTCTTCGTATTTTGAGAGAATCTTGTGTAGCTCTTCATTTATGTTTAAGGCCTCCAATAGAAACTCGTCATTGCTGCTTGATAATTCGATTATTTTTTGAATTGTCTGTTGGCTTTGGCGACACTGTTGCACCAGTGTGCTTGTTAGCTCGTCGTCCTGTACAAAACATAGAGAAAAGGAGGATCAGTTGAATAAAGTTCCACAGACGAGACCCAGAAAAGCCCAAACAATCAATACAGTACTGTGATGTTGGTTGTTAAGTGCAGAAACTGTGCATATATGCAACAGGTATAGGTCTGTTATTTTGGTACTTCTGGTGAAAAATTGTATAATCTTTAATACCAGCAGGTATACAAAGTAAAAATCCAACACAAAAGCAAGTAAAATATGAACCTCTAATGCATCTTTCTGAGGAGAAGAAGATAGCACAGTGGAGAGAAGCTCAATGGTGTTCTGTGCCACCGAAAACTCTTCCTTGGTTTGCTCGACAGTGAAACTAGGGACAGGTGGTGCTTCATGAATTGTTGAGTATGGTGCATCAGTATATAATGGCACTTCAGGGACAGTAGGGGAAGGTGTGAATATTGGAGCCAGACTCTCATCATCTCTTCCCGGGAATTGAATTCCTCTTGATTTCAAGCTCTAAGAAAATATATATATGGCCAGTATGTCAGCATGTACAATTACAATGACTGTGTGATTGGGTAATTATAAAACCTTCATAATCACCTGTAAGTTCACAAAATACTTTTGAACTTTTAAATCTATATTTAAAGTAAGGAGTTGTGCTAACATACTAACATTAGCATATCGCAAGATATGTTAACGGGTCAAATTTTTTAATTTTCATGCCCAACGGTCAATCTAGCCCTCCCAACATGTACATATCAAAATCTTGTAGAATAGGAAAATTTATTATTTTTAGAATTTTCTAACTACTTTTTTTCAAAGATGGCATTTTATAGACCTTAAAATTAACAAAAAAATTAAAAACTTTCTTACCAAATATGACCATCTTTCAAAATCTAAAAATAGTACAAATCTCATATTCCACAAGAATTTGATATCTAGAATCTATTGAGAGGCCTAAATTTTGGGCCTCGAAATGAAAATTTGACCTGATATGCAATATGCTAAGTTGCTAATGCAATACGCTAGCACAATCTTAAAGTGGGACGGTAGGAGTGGTGTTTTCCAGTAAATGAAAACGTGAATTAACGCACAACCAGGTGACAGTGAAATTAAGCCTCCTTTATGCAGTTAAACACCATAAAAAATGTAACTGGTAAAACTGAGGACCACCCATAAACCATCAGCACAGAAATTAAGTAATCCTTCATATGGAGTAAAAACTGACTTTTGACATAATATTTATACGAAATAAATGAATTAGGATTTAGGACGTATTACGGTACCTTGTATGTCACTTCATACACTGGCAGGGAGCCCAACTCCTCCACGGTCTCGCCCCATGCCTCCATCAGAACCAAAACCTTGTCCCTCACACTAACAACAGTTTCTGGGTCGTCAACAACTCGCACCATCTCATCCAGTACGCGCTCAGCAGCCACATCCACAAAACCACTCTCACAGTTCTTCACGCACGCCTCAAGTAGTACCAGTGCCAGATACTGAACCCTAGGCTGTTGCCTCATCATAATTCTCTTCTTAATCGCACGAATTATTTCGGCTCCATTAATGAGGCCAGTATTGATTCGGTCACAGATCTCAAGGTTTGCCGACCAATTAGGGCTTTCGAGGTCAGCTGATGTGGCATTTTCAACTATCTGATCTGCTTCATTCGGACCTTGCAAGAACTCGCGCATTCTGACACCCATGGAAGACATCCTCGACGTGACCTTGCGGCCTACCTCAGCCCCACTTATTTTCAGTCGTTGACCTAAGGCCGTTACTTTATCTGCTATGCCATCACTCATTGTATATGAATTTTGAAGAGTTTGTATCTTTCTTTTCTAGACTTCTTTATTTCCTGTTCAAACCGGAAAAACAGTATTAGCATGAAAACAAAAATTTATAATAGAAACTTCTGTAAAATGGAATTACAAATTTAGAAGAGTTGAATTGAAAAAGGCAAACTAATTATACCCAAGTTAAAAAAGGGGAAAGGTATCAAAATAGTTCGCCTACACCAAAGCTAAATTTCTAGGCCAACAACATCTTACTTTCTACCTTTTAGGTTCTAAAACAATTCAGGATACAGTGTTGAATTCATCAATCGTATTATTATCAAAATAAGTACAACGGGACTTATCGGGGAAGAAAATCAACTAAAATTAGCAAGACTATTAAGTATTAAAACATCGCACCAACGATACTGTTGAAATAGCAAACAAAATATTTGATCAGACGAACTAATTACTGAGAACCTGATGATTGCACCAAAACTTACTGCATCAATCCAGACGACAGTTCTCAAAAGGCTAAATAGAAAAGAAAAGGCACCTAGCGTTTGGCACTAGTTCCGATCGTCTAACAAACTGATCGCTCATCAGAGAATCGATTCTCTGAAAAGATATCTTTCTCTAGTCTCCACCTTTATCAATTTTGGTCTGATATAATAACCTTTGACCGGGCCAGGGATGAATCCATATCCGGTGGGTCATAAATTTCGATTTAATTTGAATTATTAAACGATACTCAATCAGATGTGAATTTGCCGTTCGTTTCCGGTGGGATATCCCATATCCGTAAGAGAAATACTTATTAGATACCCTACCGGATGTAAATTTTAGGAATGGAGGGTTTGGCTAATCGGCTCCTCTCCTCTTTTTTAGTTTAGTAAATAAAAAACTAAAAAGAGAATAATAAAATATAAAAACGATAACATCATTAACTTTCATTTTGTCACATTAAAACATATTAAAACTGATAACGCCAATGACATGCTAGATGTAAATCACATGCACTAATTCTCAAACTTCAAACAACATATACAAATTTATCTAATGCCATTAGAAGCTCACACAAGTACACAGTTCATTGATGCCAAATACCAAATGCTAAATAGTTCAAAGGCTAACATATATTCTCAAAATTCCAATGAGAAACATACTAAATAATAGCAATATGTAAAATCTGGACACAAAATTCCTACTAGCAATGATTTCAAAACTAAAATCACCTGCAACTAAAACAACAAAACAAAATTCAAATTTTAAATATTCTGAATAGATTACAAGATAATTTTGCTGGTAAGGTATTAAAAAAAGCAAAGGGCATCAAAGAGCAATCGTCATGGTTAGTTCAACAAACTTGTGCAGCTAGTGAAATGGTTAAACATGCTTTTATTTTCTATTCATATGGTTGCTCATTGTCACTTTAAAAATTTTAAATCCTTTATAAAATATACGGATGCATGCCATATTCAACTATGCATACAACTAAATTAGGGGAAAAAATGAAACTTCCTTTGAAATATTGTATGCATAAGTATAACAACAACAACAAAGCTTTTGTCCCAAGCAAGTTGGCATAATTAATCTTCTGAAATTAAAAAACTAAACATATCAGAGAGATATGCATAATGCAAACATGAACATATCAGAATTATAAGCAAAATTGATTTTTGTACATACCATTAAAGATTTCAGAACAGTAGATAGTTAATAATTTGTACAGACATTTGAATCCTCAAACCTCAACAAATCAACTCCAAGCACCCTGGAGTTATTTTAAAATTATTAAAACATAATTCATCATTATTTTAAAATTATTTTGGTAAAGTTATTTGCTAAAGATATATGATGAATTGCAAACGGTTTTGATGTGAAATGCAAAGCACAAGCTAAATTGCATGACTTAAAACTTTGTTTCGCTTGGAGTTTAGAAAAATAAAATAAACAAATAGTACGTTATTAAGTTTTCTTAAAATTGCATAACCACAAGTGGTATTTTCGAATGATAATTTGACATTCACCTCATGATATTTTTATGCATCAATATCAAAATAATTTAAGACAAACACTAAAGTTTAAAAAACTAGTAAAGTTGGTGACAATCAAGTTGGCTTAGTCAATAAATGCTTTAAAACCACTACAAGAAAGCATAAATAAAATGATGTTACAAGTAATGCTGCTAAAAATAAAGAGGAGGAAATAACTCAATTAAAGCATTCAGAATTTATGAACTAAACTTCGATTTCTCAAAACCTAAAGATGTCACTACCATTGTGAAAATGGTAATTCAAGATGCAGATGTGTTTTTCTCTTACTAAAATCAATAATAAGTAATATTAAACTAGTGATATTGTAAAGGTGCTAGTTATTTCAACATTTGATAAATCAAAACACTTCATTATTTTTTTAATATTGGAATGTTGTGTATAAGATATGTCTAATGCACCTTTTTGTTTTATTTTTTTTGGTTTATATTGTGCTTAACGAGTCTATTATAAATTCAATAATGACTTAATCAAAACATGATTATATCATTAAGAGTTGTTATATATATTTTATTTAATTTTCTCTAATTTCTTATTGTAATATAAAAAATGAATTCTAATCGATACTAAAATAATTCATCATTTTCTAAAAAATATTATTGTGAATTTATTTGCTAAAGATTTATAATGAGTTGCAGATGATTTTGGTGTGAAATGCAAAGTACGCACAAGCTAAATTGCATGACTTAAAAATTTTATCGCTTTGAGTTCAGAAAAAATAAAAAATAGTACGTTATCAACTTCTCAAGTTTCAACACTCTGTAGTCTACTAGCTTACATTATTTCCAGCGAATTTTTACTTTAATCACAAGTTCAACGGGATCTTCTGTGGCGAATTCCTAAGAACGGTTGTGTTGAAGTTTGAAATTTGCTTGAGAAGCACTGCAGATGGAATTTTATTGGATGGCTCTTATACTGTCCGCCGAAAAACCATTAAATCAGGATCCTTGAGTGTTTTGTCATCCAAGATGCTTAATAAGAAGGAGAGATATGGTACAAAACCGCATATTGGCCGCATGATAACGCTAGATATGCAACAAAGGATCCCTGCACGCCCAAAAACACTCCTAAATATTCAACAGCACTACGAGAATCAAACCTGAGACCAGTGGCTCAGAATTCGCTACTCGTCTCGCCAACGAAGGGTCATGCTCATCTCGATCGACCGTTGTGAAATGATCGATCGTCACGGACGGCTAGAATTTGATTTAGAAAAACCGTCAGATGAAGTCTGAACGACCCAAATCGAAGAGAGCAGGATTTCGACAAGCAGAAGAGTTGATGTCGAGACTATTGGGTTACGCGCAAGTGCACTTACCAATTCATTGATACGTTTTTTTGTTATGGTCAGGAATGAATTCAGAATTTTCGTCAGGAGGCAAGATCTATAACTTTTTTCAGAAAAACAAAATGAAACATATTTAAAAAAAATCAAACTATAAGCATATTTTAAAAAAATTGACAACTTATATAAACATACAAAGTATATTTTGCAAAAAAAAAATGCACGGGCGACTGCCCCCGATTTTTACTGCATTCGCCCTTGATTACAGTCATAACTATTTAATATATATAATGATTTAAAATACGTAATAAATGACCAAAAATATAAATTTGACCCACATAAATATTCGCATAAGCGGCCGCATCCGGCGTATACGCTACGCAGAGCCCTTCCGCATTAGAGCATCTTCATCCCTAAAACTCTTAGAGTTTCTAAATAATTGTCACATCAGTTTAGAAAATGTTAGTTTTTAAACTCTACATTTCTGAAACTATAATTAGAGTTTTTAATTGTCACATCAGTCAATTATAGAAGAGAGCATTGAAAGACATATCAACTTCAGCCAATTATGAAGCCACGTCAGAATTTAAAATAGAAGAGAGCAATTTTTAGTATGATGCATAGGCTATAAAACTTGCAGTATTATGCATCATACTAAGAATTGAAGGGCAAGAAATTAAGTTTGTTAAATAAAATAAAAATATTAAGTAGAGGAAAAATAAAAAATAAAAATTTAGTCGAGGAGTGATATTTAACTCGGACAGTCTATCCAGACCAATGATTATTTCATAAAAATCACTTAGACTACTCCTGGGCCCAGCACAGTAGTAAGAAACGGCTCATATTTCTACATTGTAGGTAACGAACGGTTCAAATTTAATATATAAGAGCTAAGTATTATAAATTTGAGAAAGTACGAATTTTGATGCAAACCGACGATCCTGGTCTGCTGCGCAGTTCCCTGCTCCTGGAGCCTTGAGTTCGACGACGTG